>CM072901.1:10772456-11268614 GCA_037013685.1 Acridotheres tristis
GGTATCTACACCTTATTACTCTTTTTGACCTCTTTGTAACCATTACTTTTAAATAGACTCTAATTTTAAAGAGCAGGCTGCTCTGCTGTAGCTCCACTGGAGCTGGAACAATGTCATACATACCTTACACAACCAACACCTCACTGGAAGAGGTGAGCTCCACTCCTAGCCACAGTCTGCCACAGTCCTGGGTGCTCTGCTCATTGGTCAAATCCTTGCACCTTGCTCAGAGCTGCAGGAACATCTCAGCCAGCAGCACACAACACACACAGAGGACAACTGGATGCCATTTGATGAGAAAAACCCTACAATAAATCACAGCAGCCTGGTCTAGGAAGGGCAAACCCTCACCAGGACTCAGAAGGAGCTTGATATTTTACTCCTTGCACATGGAAATAGTTGTGCTGGTCTTATGAATAGATCTTCCCTGCCTGTGCTTTCTGGTCACCTCCTCTTCTTGCTCTGTGCCCTCTCTCTTTTTTCACCAGTGTTGTGGGACTGTGACATGCAGCTCCGGAAACCTCCACCCGCCACCCTCCCTCTCCGACTTGCAGTCTATATATAGCAGCCAGAAAGGTGCTGGGGGCTGCCTTACTTCCCTTTTCTTCTGAGCAGAACTTTCAAATGTGACACTGCTGCTGAGGGAAGTCTTAGAGGAAGTGCTCTCACAGCCACGGGGAGCTGGGGGCTGTGGATGGAGCAGCAAGGGCCTGAGGAGAACCTCAAACAAGTCATTTTATCCTACAGAGAACCCAGATGGGTTTCCTTAGCCATCCCCTGTCACCAAAGACCTGCAATTAAGAGCAGGAAAGCAATCTCTGGAAAACAGAGAGAGAATTTGCTCTCTGTCTTGCAGAAGAGCTCCTGTGAGTCACTTCTGTAGCAATCTAAAGGAAAAATGGTCTGTTTGTACATTGTCTGTCCATTATTTCTGTAGTGGTAATGTCTCCATGACCTTGTCCTGCTATCTTGGGGAAAAGATAATGCCAAATGCTTGGCAATTCTATATTTTCTATGTTCAAAGCACTGCAAGGAGGAATTAAGCATCTTCTGTTGCCCTCTCCATAACTAAGCCCATTGCTCTGATGATAGGGAATAAAATACTGTAAAGCTTTCATGTGGAAAATTCATCCCCAAAGAATTAACTAACCATGGGAAGAGACTAAACTCTGGTCTCATCAGGAAACTCTGTCCGGTTCAGTTCATGGTTAATGTGTATTTTTTTTTAAAGACCAAAGAGACAAAGTACTAAAATAGCAATAAATCTGACTATTTGTCTTCACCTAGTGTGGCTCTTGACTATGAGTCAAAGTAAGAAGAAGTATGAGAATTGTATTGAATTCTCTGCTGACTGTGGAAATAAATATTTGTGAAAATAACAACTGTAAAGTGATGCCAGGATTCCACCTGTGAGCATCCCAGCCTTTAAGGATGGGCAGCTGCTGTTAAAACAGCATCTACAAAAACCATTACAAAAGCAAGATTTGCAGGATTATTTGCACCCAAGCCCTGATTTTCAAATGTTTAACAGTTCAAAGGGTGGTAACCAACTCAAAATCATGGGAAGTTCATTTTATCCTTCTAACTTAAGCCTTGAAGCACAACAATTCCTTAGCACAGGCTGACAACAAAATCATTTTCAGAATGTGCAGAAGAGCCTTTGTTTTAAATGCAATGTTGCATTTGTGGCTAGGGTGAGGTTACACACAAGATGAGCACAAGCAAATGGCTCCCACGCGTGAGGATTGATTTCCCCTATTTCTCATTCCTGCTCCAGGGCACAGCTCATAATTAGGGTCAGATTTTCTAAGAGCACAGGGGGTATTTAAGCATCAAAATAAATCGCCAGATTTTTGCCAGCCTTGCCTTGGAGTGTGGGATAAGGGCGTCTTATGAATTACAGGGCTGCTGAGTGTTAAGCACTTTTTAAAATCAGGGCTTCTGTACACAGTTAAAATAAAGTTGAGCATTTTCAAAAATCTTCTCACAAGTGGAACATTCTTCAAATTCTAGGTGTTGGAAAAATGGGCCTTTAAAGCTTTGTGAGGTGCTAATTTTTATATGAATAGGGAACTGCTGTCTATAGCACCTATAAATCTGGCTGGCAGCAGTATTTAAGTAGTTCTGGTTCTCTGGTGTTGTATAAACTCTGCAGCAGTGCACATTCCATGGGGAAGAGGGCAGATGCTGTGTGCCAGTGCTTTCCTGTGCTAATTCTAAGCTGTGAAATAAATGTTTTGCTAGCTAACAGGTGATGACAAACACTGCAGATGCATCAATCTCTTTTCAGCATATTGTCTCCAGCCACAACTGAGATTTTAAGAATTAAATGAAATTTTAAGCTGTTCAAAGCTGAGACATAAAAAAAGAAGGGTTCTTTCTACATGACTTTCTAAGAGGAACCAAAACAAATTTATTTTTCTTATGCTCAAAAGCTAATACAGTGTAGAAACTGTATGAGGTTTTAGATTAGGCTCTCCTTTCATCATTAGTTGCTCTATTTATCTTTTTTTTCAAAGCCGGTGAGTTCAGCCTTGCAGAATCCATGCTGCTGACTCAGCTAACTGAGCCAAAACTCATAAAAATCTATTTAAAAAAGGTCCAATGATTTTATTTTCTAATCGTAAATATGAAATTTAATTAGCATCTCATTGCTAACGAAGGCACCATGGAAGACAAGACTGAGGAATTAAGCAGAGGGATGGAACATCAAGTGTAAGACAAAGCAACTGTTATGCAGGAGCCAGTTTAACTCCTGCTTTTCTCCATTCATGTTTCAGATTTTTTAAGAATGATGGGCTGTTTTCACAGGTTTCCTTCTCTGAGAGCAAGGCCTTCTATTCTCTCTGTGGCAGTAATTACTCCATCAGGATACCCCACCATGTGAAATACAAAATAGCAACAGATAAGGCTTACTCTGGATTAGAAAAAGAAGCAAGGCAGAGCAAGTTGGATCTGAACTGAAAATCCTGTTTTGTCATAAGCTACTCAGGTCAGCAAGTGTTTCAAATCCTGTAAAAGCAATAGACTCATCAAATGAGAAAAGAACTCTCATTACTCTCCAGGGTACTGCAAACATCAGAAAGATTAAAGGAATTTTTTTAAACTAAGCATATGGAGAATTTCAAAAGTCTCTTCAAATAGGAATGTGTGCAGCCTTTCCACTATTAGCAATTTTGGAAGCCGTGTCCCAGGCTGACATCAGCACTGACGTTGGCATTACTGGGTGGAATTCTGTCAACTGGGACCGTTCTCTGCCACCTTCTCCCTGAGCTCTGGAGAGGCTGGGAGCTCTGGCTCTGGCTTCCCCCTCCCAAGGGGCAGGAGGGGGTTCCACGAGTGCGTTTCCCTGCACAGCAGCACAGTCACCTGAGCTGGAGGCAGGGACAGGGGCTCTCCTGGCGCCCCACTCGCTGCCTCAGTGAACAGAGAACATCACAGCACAGGGGACTCGGTGCCACACAGGCAAATGCAGTGGGACAGCTCTGCAAGGGCTGGGGAACTGCAGTAACCACAAAGCTGTGTGTGCTTTCTCCCCGCACTCACACTGAAATTGTTCACAGCAATCAGTGTGGGAGGAAGTGTTTACAGGACCTTTCCTGAGAGCGACCAATCATTAATAACTCCTGGATTGCCAGAAGAGCTTCAGCAGTAACGGTGTCAGTGGGCATGCCCCTTGAGTGCCCTCAACGACAGCATTCTCTGGGGTAAAAAGCAGTTTATTAGCGGTGGTCCTGGTTACTTATATATGTCAGGACAGTTTTATATCAACGTTACACTTGCAATGGCAGAGCCACACCCAGACACGTTATCACCATGTTATCACCAAGACTGACTGGGGTAACACTTGCCCATTTTATCAGCAGTGCTGGTGCTGAATGGTGGAGTTGAGGTGAACTGAGCAGGGACCTACAGCTTCCTTCAAACAACTGATGCACAGTCCCTGCTACTGTCAGTGGAGTGCTGATGGAAGTCTTTGTAAATGAGACTTACCCCAGTTCAAATTCCTGAAATAACTCTGTTTCTTTCTGGTATTTATGATGTGATTTATTCTAGCAAGGAAAAAAGAGGGAATTAAACTTTTTCACTCCACAGTTAGAGGGTCTGAAATGGATAATTCTGGTAAAGCATATTTTTAAAGAAAAAGGCAAGTTTAAAGCAATGGCCATATGCTCCTTTTGGATTCTTATATGCAAACTTTTAGCACTTAGCCAAAAATGTTGCTGTTCCTTTTCAGGACAGAATGATCCAGCTGGTGGCTCAGAATCCACATTCAACCACCCACTGGTTTTCCCTGGAAGAAATAAGGATTGCTGGTTTGGGCAGTAGAAGCTGTTCAGTTTATCTTGGGCTTGTGAAAGGCCAAATTCAAGGTGGAACAAATTTCTGGTCTGAGGTTACAGAGTTCACTGCCTCCTCCATGTAAGGGGAGAGGAGAGGTGGGCAGGAACTACTTCTAGACACAGACAACATAATACAGAACACCAGGATGTGGCATTGCCCAGCCCACAGAAGCTGATGCTCTGAGCTGAAACCCAGCACAGCAACCTGAACAGCCTGCATCACTACAGCAAACTGTATGTGTGAAGCATTCTCCACAAGAGAAAAGAATAGCCCAAATGAAAATCTGATTTTGTTTAGAGAGTTCAGAGCTTGCCAAAACACAATGGCCCGTCTCTGTTTTCATCCAGGCTTTTTTTCATTTGCTGGGCTTTGTGCAGTGCTTTACCTCCCTCTGTCACAAACTGGAGATGAGTGATGCTTTCAGCTCTGAAGTCTGCTGGACAGAGAGGAGTTTGCCAGATGCCTTCTCTCACTTGATGGGACTCCCATGCATAGGCTGGGAATCAGAATCAGAGAGGAAGAGGAAAGGAGACAAGACAGGTGAGGGGAGTCAGACAAACTGGTCAGGCTGAAGGGAGGGAGGAGTTGGGATGTTCTGTGAGGACCAAAGGAGCAGTAACAAACCACCCTCTGCCTTTTCTCATGTTCTTTCCTCACAATATTTGAATGTTCAAATCATTTCTACTGTTCAGTCCCTTTGTGCAGACACTCTACTTGAAGTGCTGATGGCATTGGCTATCTAATAGCCAAAATTTCTAAATGCATTCAAGATTTCTAATACTATCCTGCTCCAGTAGCTTTGGATTTCTACACTATTATCATGTTGCAATGATGCAGTTGCAATGAGTTTACATTTTTCTGCATTGCAGCACATACTACAAGGTATCAGGAGCTTGTCACTGAATCCACAGCCTTCAAAGGGGCATTCAAATTCTGATCACTTCTGCCTCAGACCAAGCATTTTCCAGTTGTTCCTTGCAGGTGGAATATTCTTCCTGATCTAGTATTCTCACATAGCTTCTAAGGGCAGTATGGAGCCAGCCCCGCTCTCCCAGGTGTGCAGCCTTGCTGGGCAGTGATTCAGTGAAGGTGCTGCTGTCAATAGTGTTTAATCCAGCAAAACTGCCTGGATGCTGCTCTCACTGTGGATATGGATGAGTCACAAAAACACCATTCTGCAGTGTAACACTCCATATGAAAATATTCAAGTATCACTTTTTCTTCAGGCCACAGACTTGCGGATTAAAAAACCCAACAGATTCAGCCTTTCCAGCCTTTCGGGAAATGTAAAACTCCTTCAATTTTTTTGAACAACTCAAGCAAAAGGAAAACACATTCTTTTCAATCCTAACACAAAAGTTTAGACATTTTTTTGTTTCATAATACATTGATATCTTTCATGGCATAAATAGCAAAGAAAAGAGAGAATAAAAGAAGAAAATTAAACCTTGTAAAGTAAAACATGTTAGTCTTGGGTCTTTCTGAAAAATATGTAACTGGAAATACATGAATATGTTACTGGAAGGATGAAACACACAAAAAAGATTCTTAAACAATTAAATTTTGAGACTTATTCCAACTTGCTTTGGCAGGAACTGTGAAGGAAGACTAGCAGTGTAGGAGCAGGGAAGAAGCTTACCTTAAGCTTGTATTTTTCCCCTCAGGAAAAATCAGCTCAGCAATACTAAAGAAGGTGGCAAAAATTGATGGAATTTTCTATTTTCAGTCACTGCAAATCATTAGTGAAAAGAGTTTGATGATCTCACTAACTACCTCATAATAAACTACAAAAACCATATGGAATGTAAACTACCTTCACATGGTTCTCAGAGACATGATTTAGTGCTGGACTTGGCAGTGCTGGGTTAACAGTTGGACTCAATGACCTTAAAGGTCTTTTCCAATCTAAATAATTCTATGATTCAGAAAAAGCCATGCAATGAGATGCAGGAAGCAGATGCTGGATAGACACTGTGACTTGTTCTTGTAAAAGACTGGGATGCACCAGGAGACTTTGGAGAGGACCCACACAAAACTGCAACCAGGGAGGAAAGAATCTTTTAAGCACAGACTGCATGCAATGGACCAATTTGGTCAGCGAGTAGTGCAGGTCACTGGTATTTGAATTGAGTTGTTAAAAGCCAAAAGTCTTCAAATGATCTTAAAAATGTGATCATTTTTCAGTTCATGATCAAAGAGAAAAGCTTCAATCACCGTTTTCACTGTACTTTGGAAATGTACTTGGTGTAAAAAGACTTGAAACAACCTTTGGGTGTTTTCCCAGTTTCATCAGGATTCAGAATCTCCAGAGGGAAATATTTGATAGCTATCTTTATTAGTATTTCAAATCTTGGAGGAATTTATTTTTGTGCTCAAATATATTAAATGTATGTAACAACCTATTAAGTACACTCAGACTGATTTCAAGTAAGGGCACAGTCAGATTGGAGATGTTTCTACACATTTAAAGCTATAAAAATGAAGTGGAAACAATTCTTCAGCTGCTAATGGCAACCATATATGTACTGCTACCATACAGCTTCTTCTGCATGCAGATGGAAAAAAAATCCTTATTCCACTTTAAACAGAAACCTTATGCTACATTTGGTCCTCAGCATCTCAATTACAACATAAGGAAAATTTTCCAGCAAACACCCAGTGCTCAGAGGGCCAGTGGGAATCTTTTCCTTGTCTATACTGAAGCTAATCCCTCCCCTGAACTCCAAAAAACAGGGCTGACTTGAGCAAATACCAAGTACCTGTGTCTAAGGCCAAGCTGGCCTCAGGGACCAGAACAAACACATCCCTTAATACAACACCAAGTTACTTCACACAGAGAAATTCACTGAGGCAACAATTACTACAAATAATATCACACACACAGCTGTATATATATTTATCCTTTTGACAAAACCAGAATGTTACAACATTTCATTTGACATTTCTGATAGATTTCCAGTGAGATTTGACAAATTTCTCTCTCCTTTTGAGCTGCTGAGTAGATTCACTGAAGTAGACAGCACTAGGAAGTAATGCCCCATCCAGCCCTGAAGATAAAATAGGTTTTGCAGGACTAACATAACAGGAATATTCTCCTCACATGTTCAGCACTGGGAGCAGACAGTGAACAACATGTTGCCAGTTTTGGATGCTATTAATAATGTGTATTTGCTTTTTGAATATGAAATTCTAACCCGCTGGTAAAATGTTACATTAAGCTTGTGAGTTCATGGTACTCACAAACTATCGCCCTTCCTGGAGCCCAAATATTTGGCAGAAAGTTACAAAGGGAGGTGTTTGAAATCAAAGTTTAGAGGAGACTGTGCTTAACTCAAGTCAGTGTGCAAACCTCAGCCAAGGGAACCCACTGCCCAGAGCTGGGACACTGCTTTAGAGGGGATCTGGCAGAGCTGCTGTTTTGTCTAACTGCACTTTAAACAGCCTGGCACAGCATTCTCCTCTTGCCTGAGAGGAGCAGAAGTGAGAGGGTGATATAGGGAGAGAATACAGACTAAAGCAGCAGAGACAACGAAGCTTTTATCACTCATTGGATGTGTGCCACAGACACCAATTATATACATTTGACAGCAACTACTATAATTCCAGAGTCCTTGAACAAATCACAAGCAGAAAGGTTACCTTCCTGAAAATGTTCATTGCCATTAAATAAGTGACCCAAACTAGAGGGTGAAGGCAGCACTTAAGAGAAAATCTGGAGGAAGGGTAGAGATGGAGAATCTTATTACATCTAGACCTGTAAAACCCCATCATTTGTTCTGAAAAAGGAATTGCAGATTCACTGCAGATGCTGGATTTGCAGCAAAGCAGACAGTGTTCTGCAAATGCAAATCTTACAGACAGCAGTGGCAAAACAGACAAGAGACAAAAAAATTTTCTCTCGTATCAGTGGTGAAACTTGACCAAACTTGGAGGGGTTTATGGTTTTACCCTTCAGTTTGAAAATCACAAGGCACACTTCCATATTTCTTTTTAAGTTTAGATTGCTATGGAGGCTACTGCCAAAGAAAGCTGCCACAGGTCAAACTCCACCATCAGTTACACAACTTAATGACCATATCTAAGTGAAAGATTTGTATTTCATGAAAGGTGTATTTCAATATCAAAGAGAGAGTCGAGCCATCTGCTAACAAGTGGGTAGCTAAGGATCTCTATAAATTTCATCCTCTGTGAGCAATCATCCCATATATCTATCTGATGAAAACTTTCACCAAGAAACTGTATAGAAACCAAGGTCATTTGGTATATGGCATCCTAGTATCTTCAGCATGTCCCAGTTATTTGGGATTCATCCTCCTAGAGAAGGTCTAAATTATCTTTAATTCGAAAAGATACGTGTGGTCAGACAGTTCTTCCTTTTCCCTCACATTAAAAGTTTATTAAGAAAGTTTATTATTGAGGTTTTTATTATGGAAGTAACTATTTGCATAAGAACAGGGAGTCAAACACGTGATTCTGAATGTCTGTTCTGGGATTGGCTCTATTGAAACAGCAATTTGCTGAAGAGGACAGAAAATTTCCAGGCTCTTTTCTGCTCACATTTCTCCTCTGTCAGCCACATGATTCAAGAAACTGGACACAGACACACACAAAAATGAGATTTCTGTCTTCAGGTCCCCTTGTAAATGTCTCAACACACCTCTGACAATGTCCATTTTTAACTCAACACAAGCAAACTATGTGATCCAAAAGAAAAAGGAGGGAGGGAGAGAGAGAGAGAGGAGATATTGTCTCAGCCACCTTATTTATGGGAGCCTTTACAAAAATAACCAGTAATAGGGGCAAAAAATACTGACAAAACAAGGCACAAAATCCAAAAGTTTTGTATAATGACTCAAAGGAATAAAAATGCTGTTCCCATCACAAGATGAGTTGCAACAAAGTAAGAAAGTCATATTAGACCTGAATGTATAAAATGAGCATCTCTTATTTTATTGTTCTAGGCTTGTGGACTTTTTGCAAGTTCCAAAAGGCAAAGATATTTTAATGTACCTGTTTCTGTATTCAGAAGAGAATGCTCACAGCTCAAAGGCCACAGTTTTCTAGCTCTGAATCAGAAAGGATATCTTATAATTGCAAACATAAAAATTTAAGCTCCTTTCACTCATAAGAAGATGGACAATTTGAGAGAGCCAGACAGATTGCTATGAGAATTCTCCCACATAATAATTCTCTTATTAATTCAGCTGAGTTTAATAAGTGAACCTTATTCAGTTCCCAAAAGACTACACCAGAACATCCATAGAAATAAATCTTCAGTCTCAATAGTCCTGCTCAGGAAGGTGAGGCTAAAAAGCTTCATCAAAGAAATGCACTTATTTGTCATATCTGATTCAAAGCATACAAATTTAAGCAAGGAATAATCCCAGATATTGTCCTTGGATGCAGTTTTTAGCCATGTCTGATCTTGGTGACTCACCAATATGTGTGGTATTAAAGATATGAGCTGTTTCCAGATCCCAGTAGAAAAGTAACTGCCACTACAACACTGGAGTTGAGAACTTTTACCTCTGGGACTTAGAATCCCATAGGAATCAAAAGGACAAAAACTATGCCAGTGTCAAATCAGAAATTCTGCTGTGGGGCAGGAATTACAGAAGTTTATTAAGTTTAGTAAAAAGACTTATGAATTACTAGAACTATTTTTTACAGTTTCCCAAAGGCATTTTGCATTGTGCTCTCTCATGTTTTCATCTACCCTCAGTCCCATCAATAAGCTCTTTCTCTGCTCAGGTTGCATACTCTGCAGAGGAAAGAGGAGCTGAGAGACTGCAATACTTCCTCTGGTTCCCCTGCAGGCAGGCAGCAGGGATCATAAGGCAGCAGTGCAAGCCCAGCTGAATCAGCAGTTCCTCCCAGTTTGAATGCAATAAAAAGATAAAAACAGATAGAGAAACCTGGTGGAGAGTTGTGGTAAGGAGGTAGGAAGGAGTGGGACGGCAGAAAGAGAAGGGATAGAATACACAAAGTCAGAGCAGGCTCTGTTTGAGAGTGCAGAGGAAGACAAAGGGGGTGACAGGTGTTAGAAAATGCTGTTTGTGAGACAGAAAGAAACAGGGACAGGATGACGGTGGTCATTTGTTGTGAATGACTAAATATGAGTCTGGGCACTGGAAGGAAGCTATGCAAGTGTGAAAGTCTCCTATTTTTGGATGCTTCCCCAAAATAGTAAATATGCAAATCCTGCACATGTCCATGGAAGGGAATGACAGGAAAGAGATGTGTGTGCAAGGACAGCCCAGTGGAGAGGCAATATCTCACAAAAGGATCTTGCCAGAGCAGCAAACATAGGAGAGAGGGGATGGAGCAGAAAGTAGGAGTGCATGTGTGAAGCTGGAGGAACAACGGGAAAGGGGAACACAAGAGCAAGAAGGAACTGACAGAGGGGAAGGAGGGAGAGACTAAAAACTTGAGGGAGGATGTACAGTCTATTGCACAGGCATGAAAGAAGGCAGAGGCAAAGGAAAGGAACGGAGAAGGGAAATATTTGTCACACAGAAAATACTCTTGATGGCATAAAAAGGCATAAAGAGATGGTGAGAAAGATAATAAGAAATAGAGGGTTGAGAATAGAAAAAAGGAAGTGAGAAGAACAAATAAGAGGAAGAAAACCAAATAAGAAGGATTTTACTAGTTAACAGAAAGCATAAATCTCAGTGAAGAGATTTAAAGAAATGGCACAACACACTATGGGCAGAACCAGAAATTCCCTGGAGACCAGTGTTGATGATCTGTCCTTCATGTCCCCTCTCTAGACCTCCATATCAACTCTCTTTCCCAGTGCACACTTGCACCTCCAGCTCCAGCCCCTCTGCTCCCTGAACCCTGGGCTCCAAGGATCGGCGCACGCCAAGCACCAGACCTGCTGAGGGCAAGGAAAGCACGAATGGAACCATTTTCAAGGAAACTCTTGAATATCAACGCACAAAGTGTGAAAGTGGAACTTTCAGCAATCAGAGCCAAGTGCTGTGGTAGGCAGCAGGGAGGTGGAGCTGCTCTGCCAGCTGCTCTCCTTACCTTGGGTGCTCATGAGTGACCGGCTCGCTGCAGCTGCTGCACGCTGCACTCTCTACGTCGCCTCCATGCAGTTGGCAGTGTCTCTCCAGGAGTCTTGGAGAGGTTATTTGAGCTCTGCAGCTATTGAAAAAGTAAAGGACACACAAGAGGTAAAATAGCCCCTGGCCCCCAAACCACAAAAGTTTCGGGAGAATCAGGAATGAAAGAAGCTGGGGCACTGGTGGCAGGACGAGCAAAGAGCCACACAGAAAGTAAGAAAAAGTGTGTCAGAGACTGGGAGGGGCGGAGAAGGAAAATGCAAAGATCTGACAGGAAACCAGACTATAAATCTGCTTCGGGTTGAAAAAAACACATTTCTGCTCCCCAGCGATAGGGCCTGTTTGCAAATGACTCTGCAGGCAGGTGACAGCAGAGCCCTGTCGCACCAGGCAGGCAAATCAGGAGGCACCGCTGCTGCCCTTTCCCCAGGAAGAGCAGAGGTGGAGACCCAAACACAAACACCCGGCTCAGGCACGAAAAGCAGCCTGTCTCCACTGCCTCGTTTCTAGCTCCACACAGTCGCAGGGCATGTTTTCCTCGGGCACAAGGGGATATGCTTAATGCCAGCCTGGCTGGTGCTGTGCCTCTGCCAGCACAGCGCAGCAGCCCTGGTGTCTCAGGGCACTTGCTGGTAGAAAGCAGGTGGGAGAGAAAAAAGAATGATCTGAAGTAAACAGTTTCAAGAACAACAGTTCCAGGCAGAAGGAGTTCTGGGTTTTCCCAAGGTTTCAAAGGTTTTTCATGAAAACATCTATTTTATTAATAGCTTATTTTGCTGAAAGTGTAGTCAACAAGGTTTGCTTTATACATCAGATTATTTTACAGTTGAAGGATGCTTTAAACAATATGTTTTCCAAAGGGAGTCTTTGCTGATGCAAAGAAGCTGCAGTATCTTGTGTTGCTTCAATGCTGGATTCCAAGCTTAAGGCCAACATGCAAACCCAGCCCTGCTGGGTCTCACAGAAGACATTTACCTCTAGGCTGTGACCAGGAGCCTCCCTACAGCCAAACCCACCAGAGCAAAGTCACTCAGTCCCTGCCCTTGCTGCTCTCCTGCAGGACCAGGAGTCACCATCACTTCTAGAAAAGTCCTTCAGTGCTGCTGCCACCCTGCTGAGGGATCCTGAGCCTGAACCCCTTGCGTGGTGTGCTGGTTCTGGTACAAAGCATAGATACAACTCTACTCCCTGTCACTCATGAGGTTTTACCTTTACACTGGGCAGATGTGCACAGCTGAAATCACATCCTGGATGTGTGAGGGACAGAGAGAAGAGCCCTTAAAGAAAAGATGAGTGTAATAAGGATGCCAGTGTGCAAGGGTGATCACCAGTGCAGCTACAAGTGCAAACACATCAAATTACAGGAACAATAACGGGGAATTTGAGCAGTGTCACCCACAGGTTTTGCTGCTTGGAACACCTTCTGCTCCCTCATGATTTTTGCAAGGTTCAGTTTTCCTTTGAGGGTGACTAGAAAAAAAACAACTATGTATATATGGGCATGGGCATGTGTTTATTTCCTGAGAGAAAATAACAGAAATAAAATCAGAAACACTAGAAATGTAAGCATAAGCGAGCTATGATAGATAATTTAGGAATGTGTGTGGGGGGAAAGCATGATGACAGTAGTGGAGGGAGAGAATAAGAAAGGAAAAAGTATTCAGCAGGCAATAAAGAAAAACACAACAAATGGAAAGTAAGTACAAAAGAACAGTGGAAAAACTATCAAAGGATAGAGCAGCGTAAAAGAGCAGAAGAGAGGAAGTGAGGTGATACAGTGAAAGGAAGAAATGTAAAGAAAATAAAGAAAACACATGGCTCAAAGTCTTGCTATAATAACACATAAAGTGTTCTTACCAAACTGAAAATCTGAAGCCTGCAAAAATTGTAAGGATTCAGAATATATTCCGTGCAGCAAAACGTGGTGGGCAGCTCTGCTCCAGTCCTCCCTTATTTTTTCTCTAATTTCACATGTTTGTTGAGGGTCTAAGTTTATCCATAAGGATATTCTGAAAGGGATTCTGGAAGCCATTCGAGTTCTCTGTATCAAGAGCTCAAAGATTAAGGCAGGCAGGAATTTCTGTCTCCTGCTAAGCAATAGCAGAACTTGCTACGCCTCTACCAATTTTTTTCCAGTGAGGACTACACTGTCATGTGTTACTTGTATTCTTTACCAAAATTCACGGCTGAACTAACTTGGAGCCGCATGTGACAAGGTACAGGAAAACCTCTTGCTGTGAGCAGCCAAAAATCTCTCCATGCGACAACTGCACAGGTGAGATTCTGCAGTTTCTGACCGGGGGAAAGTCAGTGAAACTTTGGGGGAAAACTGTGAAACAGAGCTGTAAGAATCATGGCCTACAATTCTGCCATCAAAACCAAGACAAGTCACTTTTGACTTGAGCTTTGTGCTGCTTTCACAGAGGAAGCTGATTTGTGCATGCAACAGAGGAACCATTTTAAGCACAAGCAGAGAAACGGACTCTGCTGGCAGGAGGCTTCGTGGCTTCACTTCAATTTTAAAATCACAGATCTTCCACACGTGGTTCCTAACCTGAAAGGAAAAACATGCTAAAAATTCAAATCAAAACTCACCAAGTCTCATTACAGGTTTCTTCTTCTGTCCTTGATTTCTTTAGCAAACAGGGTATCAGCCAGCACACTCTGAAACTGCCTTACAGAGACAAGCAAGGGGTTAGGTATCATTCGTTCCTGTTTCTGCTTTTGCTTTGTTTAATGCTGTAGATTACAAACAGACCAAAAAATACAGTAACTGTTTTAAAGAAGATGCCACATTTCCCTGGGTTTAAAGTGACACCACAGAGATGAAGCAATTATCCAGCAAAGCCTGAGTAGCTTTAAGGAATTTATCATAGAAATCAAAGAACCTAAAATTCTCATAGTCATAAAGGGTTTACTGGCAAACTGAGATTAGCTGAGCAGGATACAGTCATCAATCACAAAGCCACATGTAACTGAGTATCAACTCTCTTTTAAAAGAATTTACAGTCTTAATCCGAGTTTTCAGGTGTAAAAAATTCTCTCAAGCAATAAAAAAAGTGTTAGGGTGAGGCTGCAGTTCCTTGAGGCTGGCAGACTGAAGTTACGTGTTTCACACAATGTAAGTGAAGAAAATAAATATGCTACCATTAGGCAACCAGAAAACATGAAAAACTTTAGATGCATCACCTAAAATACAGCAAAAAACTGCAGTTTGATCCAGGGGCTTCCCCGGCCCAAATGCAGGGTCTAGAAACCTGACTGGTAGAATTCTAAGCAAGAAATATTCCTTTTAAAATTTTTTGGGGGGGGTGAGAAAACGGAATTGCCTCAAAAAGATACCCGTCTCTGTCCTCTGTTTCTTTTTTTATAACAATGATAATTAAAAAAATTCTACTGGGACTTTCAGTTTAACAAGCTGTCCAGTTAAGGGGTAACAACAAACAATAAACTTTTTTTGTTATTGCTGTTTGTTACAGCTGCTCAGATTTCTTTCATTAAACTTGGTTCAGGAAACAGTAAATTGTACCTCTGCTTTCAAAGGAACTCCTCTCACCTGAAAGTCCCCTGCAAGGACACAGGTAGTATGTTTGCTGTCTCCCTCTTTCCCAGAGACTTCAGAAAAAAAGGATATATTTAGTTCCTTCCAATTGGTCTAATTCTGCAGGATCTGAGCCCTGCTGGTACAACCTGAATGAGGTTGCATTTCAAATCCTTTGGTGGTGCTGTACTTTCCCTTCCTCCAGGCTTTTACTTTGGGTTCCTTGCATAAAAAAGCCAGAAAAATTTCAAGGTTATTCTGTTAGGTGATCAGCCAGTGGAGAAGATATGGAATCTTAGATATTCCTCCCATTTTTGCTGGCCTCCTACACATTTCTCCCATGGGTGACTTTCATACCAGAACATCGTTATTGGGGACCACAGGGAAAATTTCTCTCCTTTCTCCTTCTCTCTGTCCCACAGGAATCACATATAATTCCTATGGGAATAAACTTCCCTCGGTGTAAGGTTCTCCTGGTACACAACTTCCTACAGAAGGCTTTTTAAGGAGGTGATTCATCACCTCTAAGTCAGAACTGAAGCTGCTGCAGAGCTTTAAATGTCTGCAAACTGAAGAGTAAAAAAAAAATCAGCATTTAGAAGTAAAGAAACACTAAGATGTCCAGCTCTTAATCTGCTGCTCCTTTTCTTCTGTTCCCTTTTTCTCCCAAGAGATCCATCCCAGCCCATGAGGAGACTGCCCTTGACTCCTTATCAGTGTAACAGTCCTGAAAATCCCTGGATACCAGAAACGCATTTCACAAACTACTGATTTGAGAACTAATATATTGCATTTCTCCTGCATGCCTGAGCACAGCAGCGCCGTATATATTGTTAACACAACCCTTCCAACTCCTTCGAGCAGAGAAACAGAAGTATTAAATATTTTCCCCATTTTACATATTTTATATTATCAGCCTTGCTCAACTATCCTTGGAGACCATCACTCTTACTTAAGGATGCTCACAATTTATCATTTTTCTCTGGAGATCTGACTTCCAGAACAGAAGTATTTCCCTATTCAATTCACCAGCCTGTGCATAAGCAGCTGTTAGTGTTCATCTGCCTTTTCTAGGCATTAACATCAAAAATGCTCCTTGATCTTAAAAAGTGACACACAGTGTGGTTTCTTTAACACCTTTGGGGGTAATGGTTTAAATCCAGCAGGGAAATGTTCTCATCTATAGGTTTATGATACACATTTAAACAGTGTTTCAATTGCCTCAACTATGAAATAAGATGACAGCCAAACATATATCAGAGGGGAACAGAGAGCATTAAATTCCCTCTTTCATTTGACAGTGGTGGGCTTACGTGGTATTGCACAAAATGTACAGTCTCTGCCAAGTTTGACAGTATTATGGGATTTATCCCAGTCACCTGTTAGCATATTCACCCACTGTGGAAAATTTGGGTCCAAATCCATTCTGGGATCTGAGTTCACAATCCATGGCACAAAAGACCAGTCCTGCACTGAAGCAAAGAACCCAGACCTGGGTTTTTGATAGGAAAAAGGGGAATAGCTTTAGGCTGAAAGAGGGTAGATTTAGATGGGATATTGGGAAGAAATTCCTCTCTGTGAGGGTGGGGAGGCCCTGGCACAGGGTGCCCAGAGAAGCTGTGGCTACCCCGTGCCTGGAATTGTTCCAGATCATATTGGACAGGGCTTGGAGCAACCTGGGATAGTGGGAGATGTTCCTGCCCCTGGCAGGAGGTGGAACAAGATGAACTTCAAGGTCCCTTCCAACCCAAAGCAGTCTGGGATTCTACAGTTCTGGGATTCTGTGGCCAATTCTGCCCCTTCTTGAAGCCAAAGGGAGGGAAACTCCAGACTCTGTGATGCTCTCTCCAGAAGAGTCAGAATTAATTTAGCTGTTATTCCAACTATTCTCTTTCCCTTACAATTATATGATTCATCAGAATTGGGCATGAGCCACAGCTCAGGTGCTTATGATTTTCCATATGTTCTTAATTACATGTCCATAGGGCTTAACATCCAGGGATCTTTAAACCTTTCAGACAAATGATTTCGTTTCACAGCAACCAATGAGTTATATATTCATATCCATCCTCAATGGATGAGACAAAGTATTGGAGAGATAAAAAAGGAATATTTCCTCTCCCTTACACGTGGTAAAAATAAATTTTTTCAGACAGTTCAATATTTTGGTCTATTTAAAAAAAAAATAAACCACCACAACAACAACTGGAAAAAGTTAAGAGAGCAAGGCAGACAGTTCTAAAACAATTTTTTTTTTCTTAAAATAAAGAGGGACAGGAAGAAATCCAATCACTATTATTGAAAAAAAGCATTGGTAGAATTCAGATCATTGTCACCAGAGCAAATACTGGAAAAAAATTATTTTAGTTCAACAACATCTGTTAACATTTTTTTTCTAAATTAATTAATCAGTCTCACATCTCACCTTTTGCTTAAAACAGAAAGTAATCCTTCCCCATTTATGTGATAGTAGCACTGTCAATATCTATTCTAAATATTAGACTGAGGGATTTAACATATCTGGAATCTGAAGAATAATCTATCAAACTTGAAATTTAGTAGATGCCAGGGGAGGTGAGTTACTTATTTTTGTTTGTTTGTTTGAATTTGGAAATGTTTCTTGTCTTCTTTATAGGTCAGCATTTATTCCAATTAAAAGTATGCATATTTTAATAGAGACAAATTGAAAACAACTACAGGGTTTTAATGGCACACATTCTTCAACATTTTATCTTTTTAAATCTATACAGATTCTTCAAAAGGTCATGAGGAGGAAAACTTGTGCTGAGAGCACTAAGATACCACACAGAAATAGCAAAGTTAGGGTTAATTAATAATATGAACAATCTAATTTCTAAACCAAGAGTTAAATATTAATCCACTTAGTTTGAATGGCAAGGGAGATTTTCCATAGTTTAAATATCCAGTGAATGCAACACAGACCTGGAAGTTAAGGATTTTTACCTTTCATTACAGGTCTTCTGCATCTGCCATGATTCACAGAATCCACCAGTGCTTCTCTCTCCTCCTCTGTAAAGAGAACCACAGCACCTTTGAACTTAAAACTGTTACATAAATGTGTCAAAACCAGAGTATGAAACTCCATGTGAGCATATCATCAGTACACCTTAGAAAAACAAGAATTCCTGTATTGAGTCACAGCAAAGATCCATCTCTGCCAGACCACAGCAGCTGCACGTTCCCAAAGCTGGAAGCTGAAGCCATCCTTACATAAATGTGGCTCCACTGCAGGAACAGCAGCTGATTCCCTACGGAGGAGAACAGAGATAAGCTTATGAAAAGGGAATTTGCCAAAAGCAACTTGGGTTAAGTCAGTAATTTGATGGAAAAGTTATCAGATCCCAGAGGTCAGACTGAGATATTACCATGCTATGCCTTATTTCTCCTTATTGTTTCCCTTAAATGGAACAAGATTTAGCCAACATCACATTCAGAGTTATTCTGCC
This sequence comes from Acridotheres tristis, assembly GCA_037013685.1. Classification (NCBI taxonomy): domain Eukaryota; kingdom Metazoa; phylum Chordata; class Aves; order Passeriformes; family Sturnidae; genus Acridotheres; species Acridotheres tristis. The sequence continues at coordinate 10,790,882 of CM072901.1, forward strand.
AAAACAGCAATGATCATTGCTGAAAGCAGAGGATTCTGAGGCAGGCTAGGAATATATCATATTTTCCAAGCAAGGGAAAGAGGGCAGAAGCAGCAGCAGGTAGTGGACAGTTCTTCAGAGGTTTTTACAGCCTGTGAGACTGAACTGGCCCCTGTGACTGAGCTGACAGAAATCATGATGTCCCACTTGACCAGTATATGGGATTTCTCTATGACTTGCTACTTAAATTATTTTTTCATCTTTAGGTGTATTTGTTCTCCCAAGATCTCGTGTTCATTTTCTTTGTAACTGTGTAGTTCCCAAGGGAAGGACTCTGAATTCCTGCAGAAGAGTTCTTAGGATGCATATAAATAGTGGTCATATATCACAGCACATTTTACATATGTGAGATTAAACATAGCCTTAAAACTATATGACTGCTATTTATTGATCCATAAATGAATACCTGGGTTGGAATTTTTAATATTTTTCTTCGAAACAATAGTGTAGGTTTCTGGAAGCTGTGCTTTCTCACTGCATGACAAGTCTGTGTTAGAATATTTAATACCTTTACATTGATAGGACTTTCCCTTCATTCCAATGCCCACACACCCACTCTCATTATAGGCCATGAAATTTGTAACAAACATTAACTTGTCATTCATGGAGTTACTTCTGATGCACCTGATGTAATAGAATGCAGATAACCCATCTCAAAATAAGTAATGGAAATGAAAGTAATTCAAGCACACATAGGTCCAGGTTTTTATCTGTAGGTCTAAATTGCCACGATTTTAATAACTTCTTGAATTTATTACATTAATAGATAATGATATCTAATAAAACTGAAGCCTGATTTTATGAGACATCGCACTAATTATCTGGTTTGATGTGTTAATCACTGATTCTTGTGTAAAACATACCAGACCACTGCTGAGTTTACTGACCCCCATTCATTCATAGAAATATGCCTACACTATATTTTGTATAAAGGAGAGAAAGGACAGAGAGACAAGCACAGTCCTTTCATATAAAACTGAAAAAAATGTCTAAAATTTACAGCACTGCATAATGCTTTAGACTTATTTAAGAGTCTAAAAAGTTTTGGAGAGAACAAAGAAACCATATTGTCTCTTTCTGAAAAGATATGAAATTATGCATTTATCCTCTTTTGGCTCACCAAAATATGAAAAACTGCTTATAAACTTGTAGGCTTAAAATTCCAGTGAGTGAAACCTGTAAATTTTAAGAAACCCCAGTGACTCCTAAATTGGACTTTCAGTGAGACAAAGAAGCAATAATTTTAAGAGTATTGACAGAAAGAGGGAACTACCATTTTATATCAGGATTTAGGGAATTATATATTCCCCTTGCAACTACTGTATCCAATTCTTACCCTTACACCATGAAACAAACTAAATTTTCTATTCTATCATGGATCTATTGAGCTCTCTCTCTCCACCAATATAGCTGAGGAATTTAACAGCCACTCACACTAATCCTGAAAATTTATTCACAACAAAAGAATTCTTTCTCAAAATATACCACCAGCCAGTCTTTAGCTAATTACCTCCCTGTTGTTAGGGCCTGACCTGCTTTTCTCCTGAGCAGAAGTCATGCCTGTCTTGTACCTCAGGTTATTGTATTTCTCTGAGCATGAGAAATGAAAGCATGCACACAGTGTATTTGCTCTCACTGTGTTTAATCACTCATTAATAGGTGATTCAAGGTTTTTTAGCATCATCTACTTAATGAACAAGACAGGACACTTCCTTCAGGAATGGTCAGCAATCCATTTCTGGCCCTGCAAGCTTCCCAGGAGAAAAGTCAAGTGTTTGAACAAGATGGTTTGGGTCTTAAGAGATTTAACACATCGACAGTAGGCTGTCATGAAGGCTGAGAGCTGCTCGGAAAATCATCGGTCTTCCACTGACATGGCAGGGAATGGGTTTCCTATAAACATTCCTGAAACCTTGATCCTGTTCTGTTTTGTTCTTACAGAACCTAAGTGGTCATTGCTAGAGGCAAGATACTCACAAAATGTCAGAGAAGTTTAAACAGGTAATCTGATTTTTTCCCATTTATTGTTTAATATAGAAGGTCTAGAAAATGTTTCACATTTGGACATAGCCTGTGTCTGGAAATACAACCAAAGTAACTGAGCAATGATGTAATCAAAGTAATTCGGGAAAAAGGATTTGGAGATGAGAGAGGGGCAGTGAAGATGGGCACATAAGTTTCAGAAGACTTAACTCTTGCAAAAACAAAAGTACAAAAGCTGTTAGTGGTGAAGATCTGCTGGCCAAAAGCTGCAGCTCTCCATAGTTCTGTATGGACAAAGAAGCAAAAAAAAAAAACCAAACAAACCCTAATGGAAATGGTAGGGTAACGAAATTGTCTTAAAAGTGATTTCATACACACAGAACACTGCTCTGGTCAAAAAACTGTATATCAGTCACTGGCCAAAGATCTTCCTTGGAAATACTCTGGTAATTGATGGTTTCAGAGAGAAGAATAGAGATGACAGCAAGGAAGAATAGAAGGCTCGAAATTTGAAGGGAATAAAAAAACTTGAATCTGAAGGGAATAAAAAAATCATACATGAACATTGCACTTGAGATGATGAAAGTGAAAGGACAGAAGGGAAAACCAGACCTTAGACATGGAGTGCTGGTGGAAGAGGCTGCTGAGCAGGTGTGGAAGGATCAGTAATGCTGAAAGCACAGATACACAAAGGGGAGCTTTTGTCCTGGTTTCTTTAAAGAGATCAGGAATTAGTTTACATTTCTAAAGACTGTGGTAGTGTTCTGCTTTCAACAACAGCTGCAAAACAGACATTTGCTATCAATAGTACTGTACACTGCTACAATACTACATCTTGGGTTCTCAGCAGTCACTACCTCTCCCAAAGGAAGCAGCTCAGTAATATTGATCTACAGATGCAGAAAAAAACAGGACTTGAAATTTTCCAGCACAGCCACAGACATTCTCACCAGAGACAAACAAGAAGTAGCCTCATAAGACTTAGCATAACTTGATCCCTATTATCTTAAAAGTGAGGTCCAACCTTTCTTCCATATGGGAAACCATTGTGGATGCCTGAGGTATAAGAAACAAAACAAGTATGATAGTGAGTACCAAAAGCCCTAATAAAGATGAATTTACAAACAAGAAGAAGTGAGGAGAAAGATTAAGATGACGATACGGTGCTTTCAGCAGAGGTTTGCACTTTGCTGTGTTTAGTCTAAACTGACAGGCCTGGCTGGGAGCAAAAGCTCAAGTGTTCAGAGGAGTGGAGCAGGAGAACTCACTTTTATATTTTGCTGAGTTGAAAAGTGTCACTTTTCATTTTGCTTTTATAGTTGCTGGAGACCATTACAGCTCAGCCTGGATTGGCTTTCCGTGCCCTGGAGAAAGTAAATGCCATGGGAGGCGGCAGTAAGTGTGTGCTTTATTGGCTCATTACATGGTACCCCCACAAAAGCACTGCAGGCTCATCTGCAACGCTTCAGCTTCACATCACTTGGGTGAAGCAGTGTACCAGGCACGGCTACGTTTGTTTATGTAACTCTCTGCAGCTTTGCAACAGGGGAGCAGGAACACAATGTCTGCTCTGGCAAGCCCAGAGGAAAGCAAGATCATGACAGGAGACCTTCTAGGAACTCATTGTCCTTGAAGAGAAGAGGGCTGATAGGGACAACTATCAGGAGATGTGGTGGAATGTGCACATGGTGTAGACACTGGGCACATCTTATTTCTAGAATAAGACATATACATCCTTTTCAGTTGAATTCAGAATGTCTTCACATGCTGTGAGGGGGTGAAGGTGATGCAGTAAGAACAGATTCTTTCTGGCACGACCCTGAGAGCAGAGAAAGGGGCACTACAAAGCCCCGCTGCTTCTTTTTGGTTACAGAATTTAGATTAACCCACTGTGAGGCTTCTGAAGGAGGAGATAGCTGTGGAGATGACAGTACTGCTCTTTTTTCTAATGAATACTCAACACTCCCGTGGATGGAAAAGAAGAGGAAGAGGAGGCAGCACCCAGCTGTGCTGCTGGAATGGTCAGAAGCAAAGAGTAACTCATTCTGTCATGGAGCAAAAGAGAATAAAAGAAAATCAGAATATTCATTGTCTGTAGGTTCAGTAACTGGACGGTAAGAGGGTTGTGAAGTCAGAGACTGTAGGATCAATGCACAAACACAACCTGCTGCTCTGCAGCTCCCTGTAACTGAGGCAGCTGGCAATTGTCCTTGGAAATAGTGCACTGTTATAATTAAGAAGAAGACTAAGGCAAAGTTAGTGTTTTGGATCTCAGCTCTGCAAAGTCTCACGTAGGTTGTTCATACTGTGAACAGTCCTACTGAAGTATCAGTGCTTAAAATTAAGGCCATTAATAAGTCTCTGCAGGATCAGAATCAAGGACTGTATTTTCAATCCTGTGTTAATCCTGGAAAGGGGCTTCATGAGAAAGATATTAGAATAAAGTAGACTGAAAAGCATATTCCATAAATTCTAAGATCCTGGAACCCAGACAAGCTGTGTTGTTCATTAACATTTCTGGTTTTCCCCAAAGTCATCAGAGATTAATATGATTGCTGCAGCAAAGAGCTATAAATACTATAGAAAAATAAAACATTTACATACATATAAAGCCAGACTAAACTTGATTGCTTTTGCACAGCATCTCCACATTTGTATTGATACATTTGCTATCATAAAGTGGGAAAAAGAAGACACTAATTTCTCTGCATTATTTCCAGTGCTGAATCCATCAATAGTGGGAAACATGTGTCATAAACAGCTGTGAAATCCAGCCTTTCATCCCATCAAGGATAAGACATTAGCCAGGTTATTATCAACACAATGACACACGCAGAGCAAAGGAGAGGGTTTCAGGTGGAGTTCTTGCATGAAAGGTAAAAAGATTCTCTCCGTGGTGAGTTTCTGTGACTGTTTTCACCGCCTCGAGCAAGTTGCATCAAACCCCCCTCCCCAACAGATATCTTCCATTACCTCCACACAGATGCAGAGAGGGTTATCTCATACATTAGCTTTTTATTCATCTAAAAATGAAATGCAGAAAATTCGACGGGAATGGTTTCCGAGTTTACAAACTCACAGGAGGTAAGAGAATCGGAAATAAAAGTGAACTTTAAGGCTCTGTACAAATTGAAAGATGGATTAAAATATACTTCAGCTCATTTCTTTCGTATCTACAGTAGATTAAATTATCACACTTGGTTCTTTTCGAAATTTTTTCCCTGCTCCCCAAGTGCCCAACTCTTTTCCTTGTTCCTGCATGAAAAGAGACAATTCCATTCCTTAGTTCCCATGCAAAATCATATGAAAGAGCTCTGTGGTTATTTAAGAAATCTTTGCCTCCAAACCCAGGTCCTCATTTGTCTGCCAGTGCCAACTTGAGAGAGCAGGCAATGATGTGAAAATGTGGAACCAGAGAATGTGCACACGTTGCAGTTTCAAACTTCTCCTTCCCGTATGTGCTCAGTCACTCGCAGCCTTTGCTGTCCCTGTTTATCTTCCCCAGGAGCAGCAGTGCAGCTCCCTCAACTGCCTTGGTGTTACTTGTGCCTGTGCCATCTGCAAGTGTGACACTGATTTATTCAGCCACGCAGAGAGCTCCCAGGTTTGGCCAGGAGGAGCAGCAACTTTGCTCTCCTAGGCACAACACCTGCACAGTGCCAGCTCGGGGTGCTCGGGTTGGAGCTGCACCTGATGTGCCACCTCCACCTGACAGCACCAGGAGCCCCCAAATGTCCAGATCAGAGTCTGGGAGTGGAGTTTTTTTCCACACCACAAGAAACAGGAGCAAACAGCACCTTCGTGTCCCTCTCCTCCTGCAGTGTTCAGTCCCCACCAGACCCAGCTGGTGTGAGAGCTGCACTGTGCTCTGCTACTTCAAAAACTTCATTACTTCTACAAAATATGTTGCAGAACATTTAACAATGCACTGTGAAGGATTATAAATAATTAAAACTAAACCATTCATGTCAGAAATAAATGAACAAAGCCCATTTTGCAATGCACCATCTCTGATTTATTTTTATTGCACTCATTTAGCTCATTTGTTAATTCTCAAAACCCAGCAGTCCGCACAGAGTGGGTCCCACACACAGTAGGGAATACTAGTGAGGCTGTGTCTTCTCTCATAAAGGACCAAATCATCGTGGGTCAATAAAAACCATACAAAATGCAGAAAATTATCAACCAACTGCTCCTGGATTTCACACTCTGTGTTTTCCAAGTGTCTGCTGCTCTGAACATCTCTTTTTAAGAACCTTATCTGCATACTGCATTTGCATTGGGGTACAAAATATGCAGAATCACACTCCAATTAGAAATAATTTTAAATACAGCTCTGGCTAATATCTACCCTGTGAGAGACTGATATTATCTTGGCTGCTCCCTGACTTCCAGTGGGCTTGTTTGTGAGCATCATAAATAACATTGCTTCTATTTAAAGCTGCATTTTCACAAGGTGAGGATTTCTTTGGGGGTCCAGATTACAGTAGTGGGGATCAGACATTCTACTCTTATTGCTGTGCTATTCTATTTTCTGTATCACAGATATATTTCACAAAGAAAGCTTTGATCTCACACAGGAGAGGATAAATAAGCATATCATCTGAGATCAGCAATATGAACCCATAATATAAAAAAACCCTACTTTTTTTGCTTCATCTTATTTTTGAAGAGATTCTGTGTGGAAATATATTTAAATCTATAAACAAATTCCTATATTAAACACTGAAACAATTCCCCAATAAAATTATAATGAGCTTAAACACAACTTGAAGCTATTTCAGGACAAATATACATGTACCTGCAGCAAATTCCAGTTCCATTCATTTTATCACAAACAAAAGTCTCTATGGCTCAGTCCCTGAGAGCAGCAACTCCTGTAACAGAAAGAGCTGTTTGGGCTTTCTTTGCTGGAAGAATGCCCAAAGAAGTTGGAGAGCACACATTTATGTGAGAACCAAGAGAAAGCAGAATGCTCATCTTTATTAAGTGTCTTTTCTTATGATTTTGCCAAAAAATATTTCAAATTCTAATCATGCATTGTTAATACTATGCTTAAATTAGTTCATACTATTCCAATATTAATTATCCCACAAAATTTTGCAACCACTGCAGAGTTATCTTTGGTAAAATTTCATAGGTTTATTGATTTGGTGTCAATATTTTAATCATAAACAGTTTCACAGATGGAATATTTTAAATCCTTCCTAAGGTTTCCATGTGCTTCTCTGGGCCACTTTTTCTTGCCATTTAAAGAGGAAATACATTCTCAGAAGTTAAAATGCATTTAAACAGGTAAGAAATCAAAGGTTTTGCTTTTATTCTGATCTTTTCTATACTATTCTATGCTGTTCTGATCCATTCCTATGTTTTTCACAACACTAGAAGTGGAGAGGTTTGTAGTCCCAAGTCACTGCTCTTCTCTGGGAGTTTCCCTATTCGTGAAACTGTAGAGTATCCCTGCCTGAATTCCAAGTGCACCACAGAAATTAGAGCATTTAATCTTGCTGCCTATTCACAGCAAAAACACCTATAAAAATGAACAGGATGCAGAATTAGGTGTTCATCCTGAGAACAGCTTTCTGTCACTCCTGATGTTTCCCAGCACAAGCAGCTCCTGAAGCCTGGGCAAATCACCACGTCCAAGTGTGCTGCTCCCAGCGTGGATATGGGCACACAGAGACCTATAGTCTGTAATTCAAAGTGAGCTCAGCTGGGCATTAAAAAGATTTTGAGAGAAGTGTGTACCTCAGTGACAGGAGCCCAGGCTCTCCTGCTGTGCCGGGGGGTTACAGCAGGGGGTGCTGAGTGTTTGCTCAGCTGGGGTCCAAGGACAGGGGAGGCGGCAGATCCTCAGCTCTGATTCATAGCGAGAGAAGAGCGCGGCTCTTGAAGGAAGAGCAGCTGAGCTCACCTGAATCCCTTAACAAGAGATTCCTGTGTCCACAGCTCCACAGACAGGACTGGGACAGACACCACTAATAAAGAAATAAATCCCCCTCCTGTTCAGTAGGATGGGAACAAGCACTCACTGGGCACAGGTTCTCCCAGAACGTACCACACACTCAGGGACTGAACTTATACACATAATGATTATTCTACTCCATTCATCTTTATGCATGAACTGGATTTATTTTATTTTTCTAAGCCATTATTTAATAAAATAGGCAGTGCAGAAAGTAAGAAGCTAATACAATCACTTCTCTTGTTTACTGCATGCTTCTCTAGCTGAAAATGTAAAAATGTCAGAATGTCAGAATGCATGAAGGATATCAGAAGTGTCACTAGGTCTGTTTTGCATGCAAAAGAGCATGGGAGAAGTTTTTTTAATTAAAAAAATATTTACTCCAAATTTAATTTCTCCTACTATACCTTCAGTACTCAACAATTAGTATTTAAAAAAAAAATCTGATTTGTTTTTAGATATTTATAAGTAAAGCAAACCAAATGATTAACACAACTCAGATCCAGACTGCGATGTCAACATGCACAACAGCCTCAACCTGAGCAGCCTTGTCAGCCCTGAGCTTTTAAACAAATGTGAACAGTTAAGGTGTTTCCAGTTCCCACCAAGGGAATGGCTCTGAAACCTATTTTGCATTGACTAATGCTGCAGAGACTGAAATCTTCTCAAAGAAACCACATTTTAACTAATGCTGCTCAGTTTTAAACCAGAATTCCTCTTATATTTGGTATCTATTTCCACCTTACACATAATTTTCATCAGAGGGAAGCAGCTACTGAAGAAGGATCTACTGTGATCACCTGAGTTTTTTTACACACATGAACTTTGTCAGGGATTGCAGTTCTGGGAAAACACAGTTATGTTACTGTGATAGTTAAATGATGCCATGACATTCGAAGCAGCAACAAGGAAAGCCGAATATGTGATTCTTCATCTGGAGAGCAAAGAGGCAGTGAGGCAGTCATGGCCATGGCAGGGCTCGCTGGTGCCCTTCAGCCCAGCTCAGAGCCTGCTTGCCCACCCTGGCCAGGCACAGAGGGGCAGCTCCAGCAGCAGGGTCATGGCCAGGAGCAGCTGGAGCAGGGCTGGGTGCAGGATGTCTGGTCAAGGGTGCCTGAGCCACTACAGCTACAGGCAGCAGAGTATTCACACCATCACCAGAACAATGATGACTCTTCATTATTGAAGAAACACCATTTTAATCACCCCCTTTTTCTATTAAAACATTAACAAAAATCCCCAATAAGTAATCTGCATTTCACAAATGACAGTGACCTCGGTCTGCTGCTGCTCCAAACACAGCTTGCTTTAGGGCAATGGGCTCTTAACAACAGTCAGTTTATAGCAAATGAACATTTATCTGATTTTTTTTTTTTATTCTATTGTATTGTATTTCTGTAATGGTGTTTGAAATTAACATTTTTACTCTGTTTTTTCACTTTTTTGATCATTAATGTAGTAAATTATACCAGCAAAATGACTACAATAGTTTCATTTGTGTCCTAAAAACCTATTAAGTGTCTGAGCAGAAATTGTGGAGCTTTAGGAAGTTGACTGTCTTATTTCTAAGGTCATACTTGGCCTTTTGACCTAAACCAAACTGACTCCACCTCAAATATTCACAAGAAGAATTGCATCAAATTAAAAGCATGAAGTGAAAGAGGAAAATAGAGCCTAGATACAGGGTTACATCATCAAAGCTAAAATTATCTGTAAGTAGTCAAAGTGTTCCAGAGATCTCCATTGGCTTTTTTTTTTCCCCTGGGAGGCCCCTGTTGTATTATTCAGATTTTACAACCCTCCTAAGTTGAGGTACTCAACAAGCTGCTGGATATAATTTATCTTACTTTAATTTATTGGAACTTGTTTCTGTATCACTGTTCTTATTTTAACAAAGACATTTTTTAAACTGGTAAAACTAAATGCATATTTAATTTATTTCACCCAGTAAAGAATCCTGGAGAAAATCAATTTCCATTTACAAAGGTATCCCAGCAGGCTGGGTGTCCCATTAATGCAGTATTGTGCCTCTTACATCCAGGTTTATGTGACATGCTATCATTTCTTCTCTGTGATTCTATTACTTCTGGAAAACTATGTTAAAACATAATATAACATATAATGTGACTTCAGACTGACAAAAGCTGTGAAAGTCAAAGGGAGTGCTGATCACTGACAGCACACATTTCTGTATTTCTACCACCACGTGACCAAGCAAATTTCTTACACCTCACCCCACAACCACTGAGGACTACCAAGAGCAGGGTTTCTGAGCTGCTGGGGATGCACCGGGCTGATTCTGCTGCTGTTTTATTCAGTCATTTATCCTGACCCCAGGACTGACAAACACCCCATGGACACATTCCCACAGCAGCAGTCACCCAGCTGGATGAGCTGCTCCCAAAAACTGCAGTGATCCATCTCACACTTCCCTGCCTAAAGGCCACTTCCCCTTGCTTGGATCAAGGAATGGGGTTTGGTGTCTATTTTTTGCATTTTAGACTACAAGCAAGGGCCATTTCAATTCCTTATAGCTGCCACAGTTTTCAAGGCATGTGTTAGGTTGAAGCAACACCAAACAATGCTAATAAAAGCAGCCTTTGTGAGACCCAGAATTCACATAAGAACTTAATTAGATTTCAGGTTGGGCTTTAATTTCACTTACTATTTTATACAAAGTATAAACAAAAAGTGTGTGTTTATACACATTTTAAAGGTGCTGAGAATTATAGGACCCTAATTCCATTGAGGCTTCTTATGACATCATAAACTATGGGAGAGGGAACCCAGTGGATTGTACAACCAGAACCCAAACCATAAATGACATTTCTGCAAACCTGACCTGCTTTGTATTTCAGACAAAACGTTGCTACAAACGCTGTGCAGTTCCCAGCCTTTTAGTTCTGCTTATGCTGCTTCCTCAGCAATGTGCCCTCCACATTCTGTCTTGATTTCCACGGAGCCTCGCTCCTCTTCAAGTGTTTCTGAAGAGTTCTGATATTCTTGCACACGACATTTTGCAATCAACGAGCACAACTTCAGCAGGAATGCTGATTTAGGTGCACACAGGCATACCCAGGAATTACGAGGGCTTTTTCTGGGACAGCAATGTGCACAACACTGCAATGAATAATGCTGCACTCCCCAAGCTGGCATAAGAAATGGCTGTAAAACTAATCACCTCCTAGCCCAAGAATGACACGGCTGAGGTTGCCTTTGCATACTCGATTCATCTGAAGGTGTGTGTTGCCCCTCATCCACACTAGCACAGTTTCAAAGGCACCTAAAGGAATCAGATGCTCCTGTTTCACTGAAGTTCCAAGGAATGTAGCTCTGCACACAGTTTTAAAAACTGTTGAAAACGATAATTTACTGTATTTAATTATACAACCTTTCTGTTTTACTCAAGGATAGATGGTGCTTACTAAAGTCGTGTCTGAACAAATGTAATCAAGTTCCTAAATTTTAGTATATCCTTAAATCCCATTTTCTTTAGCAGGAATGTAATGAATCTCTGTTCTGATGAGGTGTGATGTTTACTTTAAAATAATATCTGAAAGCAGGAGAGGAAACCATCTCATATCTAAGCACTTTCCTTTTTGGAACTTCAAGAGGACTCAGAAGCAAAAAGAGGAAGACAAAAAAAGTGTATTTCTTAAGAAGGCACATAATGACCAAAGGCAAAAAGAACGGAGATAAGATTTCCAAATGTGGATGTTGTCTCTTGCTTATTCACACTGTTAATACTTAGACTACATGATAGAAATACCTTTGTTCAGTATAAACACTTACTTTTCACTTGCTAAGGCAAAGTGATGCCAGTTTGGAAAAGGAACTCACAGGTCAGACAGTGACAGCAATCCTTCCTGTCCATGGATAACAATCTACCCAAGTGACAGGAGACATTCAATTTTTATAACCTGGATCTATGTCAAGTGACTGGGATCAGAAAATAGAGGGCAATTTGTTCCTAACACTTCTTTGTTGCACATTTTTTACAAGGTTTTAACCTCCAGCAACTCTGGGATTTGAAAGGAGGAGGTATCTCCCTTACACAATATCCCTACATCCCACATCAGACTGAGAGTAAATTCCAGCAAGCCATTAGCTGTGTGTAAATCAATAAAAACCAACCAAACAAAAATAAATCCCAGAGACTAAACACATAAGATCAGAATTTCCAAGTACTTGCCTGATTTATAAACTCTCTCTACTAATTCTGAACCCAAGCCTGTTATCAGCCCTGGAGCAGTGCATCGGGAATGCCACACAGCCACCAGTCTTTATCCTTATCTTCATCACCATTTCCCCTCTGCCACTTCAACATAGCACAGAAAAAGCAACACCTCCTGTACTCCTGGATACCACTACAGGCATTTTTACTCAGTATTTGAATATCAGGTACTGGATTGCTGTGCACAGACTTGTTACAAATATGGTTGTTGTCTTCATGTTTCCTTCCTTTATAACCTGCTGTTAAAAATTACGTAAGATGCCCAACACGAACAGCTACAGCATGTAAAGTATAAACCACAGAGAAACTGCAGGGGGGTTGTGTTCATGTGTGTGCACACATGGAACAAAGAGAAGGCACAAAGGAAGCACTTCTAGAACTTGTCCTGTTGGAAGATTGTGCTGTTACACAAGACAAGGTGATGCTGTGCCATCACTACATAAACCTGCACATTTCACCATGTCCACAGACAAGCACACCAGGAGGAACTGCTGCATCAAATTACTACAAGTTGAAATGAACATGAAGTTACACATGCTGACTTCTTCCAAATATAGCATAAGAGTATGGTTTTCCTTTACAGATCTCTTTGAATAGTTATGAGAGGTTCAGGCTTCTTGTGAGCAGTCACAGAGCTTTGAAAATGAGTATTTTTGTACCATGCTGCTGGTGATAGCATCTGTGGAACAATGTCATGGCATATGCCACAGGAATATAGCACTGAAATCAATCAACAGAGCCTCTTTCTTAACATGCTGGGGGGGAAAAAAAAAAAGCGAGATACAAATATTTCATATTTAGAATTGCACCTGTTCAGAGCAGGCAGTTCTGCAGCGAGCTGTGCTCAGGCAGCTCCGGCTCTCGGTGCTGTGCAGAGCTGCTGCAGCGCCCGTGCCGCAGTTCAGCCCCGTGCCCGGAGCCTCAGCACACACAGCCAGCACCGGGAGCCACCTCTCAGGAAGAGCAGGCAAAATGCATCCCTGCTCCCAGCTCATGGATTGCAGAATGCTCACATCCGAAACGGAGTTGGTTCTGTCAGTGTAACATCTTTCATCTTAATGTCCACTAAAATATCCTTTGGCCGGACGAAAAAAAAAATCTGTCCCCTTCTATCACCTTTCCTTTAGCACTGAGGTACCTTCATACTGCTAGGTATGCTCTCAGGGGGTGATCAAAACAATTAGGACATTATTAAGTAATGAAGCTCATACAGCATAAATCATCTTCTCCCTAATATTTGGCTCTCTGAAATCTTATCTTCTCAGAGGATGAAACCAAATCCAGTGTCCTCAGCTGTGCTGCCCTGTATGTAACACATCAGACACCAGCACTTTGTGACAATTGCTATTCCCTAGAAAGCTGCTTTGCTGTAGCTGGAACACTCGCATGTTTTTTGCATATGCTGAGTCCATATCAAAGGCCAGCTTGGACAGGGCTTGGAGCAACCTGGGACCGTGGAAGATGTCCCTGCCCATGGCAGGAGGTGGAACTGGATGAGATTTAAGGTCCCTTCCAACCCAAAGCATTCATTAAACCTGTAATTCTATGAAATCAGGTGTCCTGCTGACCTTATGCAAGGAGAAAGTCCCACAGGAAATGTTTTGGAAACAGAGGTGGGGAAGTGCAAAGAGGCATTTAATTCAAATGCAAAGGGTGGGGGAGGACGAGCTCATTCGTGAACTTTCCTCCTGCTGTCATCCCAGGTTGTGTAAATATTAGCTCTGTGAACTGGAATAATGGCTCGACTGTCTGAGAGGATGACAAGTGACAGTGAAGAACTGGGTCAGGATCAATCCCTATTTGCATACCAATTAGTTAATGTTCTTTCTTTTCTCACACAAACAGAGGAAAGGGTAACATTTCTCACTTTTAGAATAGAAAGCTGCAAATGTCTTTCATGCAATAACTTGTGTCGTATTTTTAGAAAACTTGTTTAGGCCTCAGGAGCTCTGCTGAAACTCCTTAATCCTGATCTCAAACTCATCTAAGTCCCAGCTTCATCAACTCAGCTAATGTATCTCCTACCACTCACCTTTCCAGTAAACCCATGTGCTTAGCAAAGGGTTTTTTGCTGGCTCTGGAGCAGTTACTCCTATTTCACTCTCCCACTGCTTCTTTATAACTCCTGTATTTTTCAGTATATTCTGAGAGTGATGTTTGTGGCTTTCCTCTTATTCAGGCCATAGGTCCTCTGTCAACACAGCAAACCCCAAACATGTGGCACTCCTGCAGATTCCCTCTTTGGTCATCATTAAAACAGAGCTTGAATTCCACCCTGTTTCTGTGCACAGCAGATTTATAGTAGAAATTACAAGAATCATTCATCTTTTTCAGGTTTATAGTGGAGCTCACTGCTGGACCGTTACCTCTCTTAAAGAGGCTACTTGCAGTAAGGAAATTGGAGAGAGAAGCAGCTAGATGGAAACTTTTATCATTTAGACACTGTTCTTGTCCTTATTGATCCTTGCCTTAGTTGAGCCAGTACCCCCAGCTCCAATAACACCTTATTTCTAAAGAGGGCAGAAGCCTCAGAGAGGCTCAGAATGGTGGATTAGTCACTTTCTAGGCTTATTTCTTCAAGTATTTTAATATTTCAAAGGATTAATTCTAAATGTTTTAAGAGCTTTAAATTAGTAGCTGTAACCTGATCATAAATTAAACATCTTCCCTTTCCAATGCAAAGCGATGCCGAGTTATTTGTATACTTACTGTTTGTTTACACTCGGCATCAAGATATTCCCTGGAAACTGATTTTTATTGCCAAAAGAATCTGAAAAGACAATACAACTTCCATACTAACTAATCTCCTACTATGCCTTCATCAAGCAACTTGTACATTTCTGGTCATGCATAAACATCCACCCAAACCCATGAAATTTTAAATGTAAATAAATATCCCAAAATCCACATAAGCAGAGCACCTAATTCTCACATCAGAATGCAGATAGGTGAGAATATGTGTGCAATCATATCCAAGTGGAATTTCAGGTGATGTAAAAGCTTAAACGAAGAGCTCTGGCCAAATGGAGGAATCACAATAACTCCAGCTTCTCTCTCCAGACAAAACTGAAACTCAGAGTCCTGGTCATGCTCATATGTTAAGCCTAATACTATCTATTTATTTATTTAACGTTTTAAAAATATAGTACATTTCCAGGCACATCTGGGTGCAACCCCACTGCTCTAGATGCTGCATGGCCACCTGGCTTAACATCAAGCCAGAGGAAAGCTGAAGTGAATTGGACATAAGCTCAAAATTTTAAAAAATATTAAAATTATGTGTGCCCATGCTGCCTTCCCTCATTATGGAAGGCTTCTTCTCCATGCTTTTAAAACAAACTTAAAGCTTTTGGGCTTCTTTCTCATTCCAGGGACATTTGCTCCAGGAGACATTCCAGGAATACATACACTTCCTTTGATTTCATTAGGAGTCATCCCCAGGCCAACAGCCAGCAACACAATGGATCCTTCAGATGTCGTTTCCGCAGCTCATTCTGTTATTGACAAAAACTGGAAACAAAGTCCAGCTCGAGCAAAGTCATCCCAGCACTCTACTTTCCTACTGGTGCTGCAATGCTTAGAGAATAAAAAATCCTTGTTTTTGAAATCCCAGGTGTCTTAAATTAACAACAGTTAATTTACCTATAATTAGCACTTCACATGACAGTTACATCCCATTGGAATAAAAAAAAAGTGTCAAGTCAACTGAAGGAAGCTTGGGAGAACAGGAAAGAGAAATTTAAATTGAGTTGGATCTCTGGAAATCATTAGCTATTGGGAAGGAATTGGCCAAAATGTTCATAGGCACAAGTAAAACATTATTCTGTATCAATTGCTCAGTTTCTTCACCCCAGAAATTGGTTGACTCAAATCCCACAACCTTCATAAACACTCCTACATAATCCCAAGTATGTATTTTTAAACAGTTTTTTTAGTTTTACATAATATATAGCTCCTACAGCACAGCCATATCAAAGATACATTTTCTAAGTGGAGAAAATTGAAATAATTAATTTCTTATTGGCCCAATTGTTTTTAAAGAGCACAAAACAACAGCCTTTTCCTAAGCATTTGGAGGTTTTCACAAGTACATGCAACGTAATGCAATACAATGCAATAATATGTAATGCAAGTTGTGCATTGAATGCCTGTGTGCTGGTTTGGGCTGGGCTAATTTTCCTCACTGAAGTTGATATGGGGCAGTTTTGGGATTTGTGCTGCAATGACACCGAACCAAGGTCCCTTTTGCTGCCCACCCCAGCCCACCAGTGAGGAGGCTGTGGATACACAAGGAGGTGAAGGAATGCCTGGGGTTGCTTTGCTTGTGTATGAGGCTTTTGCTTTACCTATTAAACTGTCTTTATCTCAACCCACAAATTCTCATTTTTACTCTTCCAGTCCCACCAGGAATGTGGGTGAGTGGCTGTATGGGGCTTACTTGCTGTCTGGGATCAAGCAACAACAATTTGGGAGTTCTACTAAATCAGCAATGAAATCCATACACGGCTTCTGGAAACATCCCTTTGCTACTGCCCTAAACCCAAAGATACAGAAAGCTCAGTGGTTTCCAGCTGACAGAATAATTACAGTGTCTCATGTCTAAATGTCATTTTATTGCATTCTTCCTGCTTCATCTCCTATAAATTAAAAGATGTGTGATTAATCAGTTGTACCTTGGTTTTCACCCGCGAATTCATGCCCTGCCAAACCCACAGCCCAAGTGTGCCACCTAATGGCCCCGGAGTCAGGAATGCACCGGTTCCTCAAGTTCAGCAATAAAATCTAGGGAACGCATCGCTTCACTTGTTGAGGTGGAGGTGGAGCTTCATCATTATTTTCCTGCAGGCTCTACCCACCCCATTTCTCCAGTAATTCTGCAGGTTGGATGAAATAATTGCTTTAAGGCACTTCAAAATGCTGAGATAAACAAGCATTTGAATGTGACCATGAGGTTTAACCTCACAGCGAAACTTCATGGGCTGCAACTGCACAAAAACTTGGACATTGCCTGACTGCCTCCAAGCTTCACTGCTAAATGATCAGCATTTCCAGTGAAGTTGTGCTGAGTGGCAGCAGTGTATTCAGCCTGCTAAATGAATGTGTTATTTATCTGTTGAAGTACTTACAGAGGGCAAGCTTAATTTAGCTGATATCATCTCCTTAAAATGCAGTCCATAGTCAAGAGAAGTGTTTGCCTAAGAGGTACCAGGGAAAAAAATTACAAAGAGGAGTTGTGGAATAACATTTGGAATGGTGATACATACAAAGAGAATATAATTCCATTATAAAATAAATACCACAGTAGCACACATTAATGAAGTTGTCAAGCAAAGTTCTTAAAAATATTACCCACCTAAAAATACTCTTAAGGAATAAAAAAGAAATACAGATGCAATTAATTCATATAACATTTACTATTGGAAAGCATAGCTACTTTGTAATAATTTACAAAAGCAAGCATTACAAACGTGGGGCAGAGGGTGTAGATTAAGGAAATGAGTTACTGATTTGGTTATGTACTCAGAAACGGAACACCAGGAAGGAGGCTTGGGATTTACGTTTACACTGCTTACTGTCAGTCCCAGTTTTCTGCTGCTTGAAAAGAAGATTCAGAAAATGCTTACATTTGCATGGGATTAATGATTTATTATAAACACAGTATGCCAGCAGATGAACAAGGGATGGAAAATACTCCTTGACATTCAAATTATTTTCATATGTACTCAATGCTTCCTCTTTCCATTATTATTAACTAATAATGTAAAATCTAAACCTAAATATTGTCAGATACAAAACTGTCTGCCAAGACAGTGTTTACATTATTTATTTTGAAATTACTTATAATAACTCCCCTTTTCTTTCCAAATATGCCTGAAGTCTGTGCCTTTCCTTTCCAAGCTTTACTTCACCACCTTGCTTGCTTTAGGCAGGATGAACCATATGAGCCTTTTGATTCTGATAAATTCATCCAAACCACAAGATTGCTTTCTCTTTATCTAATGTTAGCAGTAGTAAAGAACAATTATATCAGTTTTATGGAGCTGTAGCAATACAGAATATCTCTGTGATACATAACTGTGGTGCCTTAGGAGGAGTAATTACTGAACCAGTGTCTTGACTGTATCAGTGGCACAAGCACAGCAATGAGGAAATGTTTGTGCCTGAGGTGGGCTCCCAACAGACCCCATGGCCCAAGGTGCAAAGGAACTTCAGCCATAGTTTAGCACAACAAATCCTAACAAATATATTACAGCTCTGGAAAGAGATTCTATCATAACAATTGGATAAGAGGTTTCAGATAGCTTGAGCCTGAAAGAAAAAAAATGGTACCTTATGTAGTAAGGTATTTAGAAACCCTGCAATACACAGCTAAACGTCTGCAACTGTCACCTGATTTGTTTATAATTTGCTTACAGCTGCCTGTTAGCAGCTGGTAAGATGTGCCAGCCATGTGGAGATTCCAAATTCCAGTGGAAAAGGGAACTAAAGGAAGGCATGAGGATTTTAGGATGCATTTATATCCTTTAGTCCAAGCACGCTATTCCTGAGGCAACCTCCCAGCAAATGTTCAAGCAAACATGAAACTAATCCTTCCATTGTGATGGAAGCACCTCTATTCCATGGGCTTTAATTCCCATTCCAGAACCCTTCTGGGAACTGCTTGTACTGTACAGAACTGAACTTTTTCATCCAAGCAAAAAGTTTTGTGAATGGAAGAGATGGTCCTACAGCCTTGTCTGTCTTTCTAAGATCAGGGTCGAAGACATTTTTCAATCAAAGTGTACTCTTCCAGTTTCACTGCCAAATTCTCCATTTGCTGCCATGGTAAGAGATGTAAGGATGTGCAACAGAAAAGATTTTTTCTCCTTTCCTATAAAGTCCTGATTTCTTTTGCCATAATGCTGAAGCTGGTAGAACACTCTGCATGTTGTGTAAACCAACAGGACTAAGGGGATGAGGCAATTAGGAGCTGAGTGAGAGTAAATGGTAGAACTAAGTAGTTGGGGTTTTACCTCTCTTTCCCTCAATTTTCTATATTCATGCTTGGACAGTTCCACACAGAGCCAGCTGACCCTGGCCCACCTGGAGCTGGAAGGTTCTTTTCATTGCACATCTCATTTCTCTGACAGGCTGCCAAACAGAGAGGATGTTATCTCTCAGTTTGTCATCTCAGGATTGCTAGTGATGCAACGAAAGGAAAATAAAGACAGAAAATAGCCAAGAAGAATACAGGCACTCGTGGCCAAGACATTTCTGAAGAAGTGAAGTTTAGGAAAGCTATGGTTCATACACAGTGCTTGTCACAACCGAGGCTGCTCCGTGGCTGGCTACATTAAGGCTGGGAATGGCTGTTGCTCATGGAATTCCAGTATTTCCTACAAGACATCCCTCCTATCCCATTCCTTTCCTTATTTGCTGTGTTGTGCAATTTGTAGATGGAAGATGCTTTTATTCTATCTCCTTACAACCAGCACTGACCAAAGGATTTAGTTCTGGTGGAAAGTTATCTCCATTGCAGGTGTCAGTGATCAGAAAGAATCACTCAATGTTTGTAGACACAGCCTTTCCCACTTTATGTGGAGATAAACTTCCTTAATGTATGGCTCTCTTAATGTGTGCATATAGCTTAAGACTGTAATTCTGTATAAATATTTAAATTAAATCAGTGGCAGCTTTCTCTAGTGACGAAATATAAATGAAACTGCAAAGAAAACAAAAAACCCCCAACGCTTTCACTGAATGCTACTGCAAACTACATAAGGTTTTTATGGAAATTTTTCACACCACTCCCTCTCTCATTTCCTCTTGTCATATAAATAATTCACCAGCAAAATCCTCATTCTGAACAAGAAATGAAAAAAATTAAATAAACAGAAGATCTAAAGATATGTATGGGCCCTGCACAAGGTATAATTCTGTTTTGTTTTGTTCAGCTAGGTAGGGAGTTGCTAGCAAGTCCTTCTGCTGCACTGTGATGAGAGGGGGGATTGCAAAACCTGCAGATAGATAAAAATGCCAGAGAGGCTGGAATCTGCTTTCCTTATCAGAGTCAGAAAGTTGGCTGATGCAAAGCAGAGTGCAACATTCACCTATTGGGTTTTCAGCATGTAAAAAAGAAATGGTAGTTGCACAGTGATGGCTCTGAGTTAAAATAAGTCACTAAACCAGGTGAATAATTCAAATTTGACATATCTGCCAAGGTAGGGGAATGGCCCAGGTTCTTCCTATCAACAACAAATAGTAGATTTTCCTCCATGCATATCATGCTCTAAAGATCTTTAAGTGAAATATCTTGTTATCTGAATAATCCAGTTTTAGCTCAGTGGAACAGAATTTGCCATTGCAGAATGCTGCTGTAAACTTTGACATCACTCATATAAGTATCATTCATCCCAACGTGATCTGTAAGCTCAAAAAACATTTCCAAAAGCAAGATCTCAGCACTTTAGGGTGAATCCTACACCGTGTGCTTGTTGAGCCTGCTGATCCTTTCAAGACTATTCTTCCGGATGGGGGACACTTGAGTATCTTAGTTTGATAGGTGGATAGTTTCTTTCCAAGAGAAAAAGAGAAGGAGAAGTGCAAACCATTTCTCATTCTCATTATGAGGTTGTCTGGGTGTACATCCCATGGCACCTGCACTGCTCTGTCAGCAGCCACTGTTTGCAAAGAGCAAGTGCCCCATCCCCACTGACTTGTACATTGTTGTCAGTTCACGGGAAAGCCTACTGAGATTTCTGAATACAATAAAATGCGTAATCACGTTAGAAATTCTTCCAAGAAACAACAATTTGCCAGCATAAAAGGTCCCTAGTCCTCTATTTAACTCATCCTTCCCATAGCACCTTTGTGGTACAGACAGAGCAGGCGAGCAGGGGTCCCTCAGCTGCAGGATGCTGTGACAGCCCAGAAAGGACAGCTCCTTGGTGCCTGCAGAGCAGGAGAAATATTTGGCAGCAAGCTTGTCCCCAGCTTTGGGGACAAGGTCTCCAGGAGTCCAGGTCACTATAAACCAGGCATTGAAATCTGGGAGTGACTCTCAGTGCTGCTTTCAGGAGAGCCCTGGTAAGAAACCTGAGCACAGCTGTGAACATTAAGCTGTTACTGGATGATCATTAAAGGAAAGAGAATAGTTCTCAAATAGAGGTGATGTCAGCAGGAAGCTCCTCTTTCAGAAAAAAAAGCCTGATGCATCCTGAGAGTTTACTCTAGTGAAGGAAAACAAGGGAAAGGACAACCAGTTCTCCTGATGTGATTCTACTAAACTACAACACAAAATATATATGAACATAATATTTTTATCAATGTGCCAAATTACAACATATAATAGTGTCCTGTTTTGCTTATGGCTTCAGGGTGCCCTGATTGCAGCTTTCCAGTGCCTGAAGGGAGCCTAAAGAAAGAAGAGGCAATTTCTAAGAGCATGGAGCGAGAGGACAAGGGGGAGTGGATTCAAACTGAAAGCAGATTTAGATTAGACGTATGGACAAAATACTTCCCTGTGAGGGTGGGAAGGCCCTGGCACAGAGAAGTTGTGGCTACTCCAGCCCTGAAAGTATCTAAGGCCAGGTGAGATGGAGCTTGGAGCAATCTGGTCTACAGAAATGTGTCCCTGTGCCCAGAATGAGATGAGCTTTAAGGTTCCTTCCAACCCAAACCGTTTCATGATTTCATGATTTTATGATACTTTCATGGTACATTTAGGAAAACTGATGTCATCAAAGGGTAACTGCCTTAACATCATAAAAGATTTGAAGGGGCATGTTCTGCCCTTTGTACTTCCAGACAACTCCATTTACGTCAATACCATTGCAAAAATGTAACTCTGGGTAGAATTTGATCAGCAATTTATAAATGATCATGTGCTGGAGTCTGCAGCTGTGTTGAGCTGATATTTAGCTGCTCTATTGTGAGCCTCTGACTCCAATATGAATAAATACACCAATGACAGAATTCACAAGCAGTGTAAACCTCAGGGGGACTGCAAATGGATTTTCTGGTTTGACTGGTTTTTTAAATCATTCCAATCTCCTTTATTTGGAACAAAGGATTTTCTGGGAGGAGGAATACAGAAAGACCTCATGAAAATACCATCTAGGTATTTGTGAGTTTGGGTTTTCAAGCAGCCTGTTGCAAGGTGGTTAAACTTACCTCACACTAAAGGGTTCTTTTTGTGAAGAGCAGACGTAAAAAACTTTGTGGCAGAAACAAAATAAAACCATTATAAAGAAGATTTTGGATACTGCAGAGTTTTTCTGGAATTTCTGGAGATAAGGCCCTGCCTTCCTTCTCCAGGCTGATGGGAACAGAGTACACTCTTTGCATTCTGACTGGTACAGTTCCAGTTCAGTCCCGTACCCCTGACTGGGATTGTTAGCTAATTCTATATATGGAGAGGGAAAATATAGGACACGTCTAAACTGCAGAGAATGGTGTGCTGAGCATCCTTTGTTCTTGTCTGGCTGCATAACGAACCAGCTGTGATCCAGAGGCACTGGGACATGCTGGGGGTGCTGATGTTTCTGTGGTTCCCAGGCTCTGGCTCTGTGGGCCCCTTCAGGAGAACAGAACCATGCCAGGGCTGTGCCATGCCAGGGCAGAGCAGGAGCAGAGCTGATGCCACAGCTCCCTGTGCCTGAAGAAATCTGTGGTCCCAAAACTGCCTGTACCGGGTCAGAGAAGGAAAATCTACCTTACCTTGAGATAAAGCATATTCCTGTCACAGAAAAAGGTTTTTAAAATCCAAGGCAAGCTGTCTCACATTCATTCCACTGAGCTTCAGAAAGAAAAGACTGCATGAAAAGGGAAATTCAGGGTTACCTGGTTTGCATTAGCACATGTATGATTTACCTTCAAGATCAGTGGAAAGAACAATGAATCTGTTTGGAAACTCTTCTTTAACATCAGTATGGAAAAACCCACAAAGGCAGGCATTTCTTTTACCTCAGACAAGATAGTCTTTCTAGGTCAGAGTTGCAGCTTCACTGCTTAACCAAGATGCAGAGAATTCAGAAATAATCAAGTTCTACAGAAGGGAAAAGCAATATCTGAACTGAGGACTGAAAACTACAGTTCAAATAAAACTAAGTATGGCTCCTCTTTTTCACAAGTGAATTTAAATTTTGGAATTTTGGTCCAAACGGCAAAATCTTAATTCTGAGTACAGATGATTGAAAACAAAGATGTAGGTAAAACGTATTTTGCAATTTCCTTTAAATGAATCCACTGATTCTATCTTCCAGGGCAGCATTAAACTCTCATGTTTCTTAACCAAAATCAAGGGATTACTCGGCACTATTATTCTGTAACAAACAGAATAGGTTAATAGCTGTCATTGCCATTTCTAAATCTAGAACTGCATCATTATGCATTGTTTGAGCTGCCAGCCTCACATCCCTATTACAGCACTCCTGTAACCTCACACAATAACAGCACTGATGTTTTGCAAGATGTTTTTATATTTGCAGACCTTAGGAGAGTTCAGAAAAGGCAGTACTTAGGTTAGATATGGAAAAAGAGAGTAAAACCAAAACTGTTTTTCTTCTTCATTCTAATTTAATGTTGTTTCCTGCACAACTCTTGCAACTTTTCTGACACATAAGAAATGCCTGGAGGAGGCCAGTCTGTCAGCAAAACAGCCAGAGAAAAATTTATTTATGGAAAGAACAGAGGTGCAGTTAAAAAAGAAAATAAAAAAATACTCCCTTTTGAGAGGAGATGGAAAAACAGGTATAGACTAACAAGCCTTTCTTGATCTTTCCTCCTTACTTAAAAAAGTCTTAAAGAAGTCAAACTTGCAACACTCAGAGCAGAACTGAAAATTGCCATCCAGT
Organism: Acridotheres tristis; assembly: GCA_037013685.1. NCBI lineage: Eukaryota > Metazoa > Chordata > Aves > Passeriformes > Sturnidae > Acridotheres > Acridotheres tristis. The sequence continues at coordinate 10,814,937 of CM072901.1, forward strand.
GTCTCCCTAAGATTCCTGCAATACAATACATGCTTGCTTAGGGACTATTTCCCACGTTTCTCCTGTGTAAGATATCAGTTCCCACACACAACTGGTGATATTCACTGGAGATCTACAAGACTCAGATTTAACTCCAGTTTCAAGTGTGAGGTTTGATTCCTGTGTCAGACACTATCCCATCACTGCCCTTAATAATGGTTGTTCTGGCTTTTCAGTCTCTTGAAAATGTTTTTGAAAGACTGGAATTCTTCCCTCCTGCCTAACTGGACTGCCAGCCTTTTTTTCCTTATAAAACAGGTGAAGGAATTGCAGAACAGACATGATGTGGATGGTAAAATTATTGTACAGGGCAGTAAAATATTATGACCGAAATTACATTTCCTTTCTTTAGCTAAGGCACTCCTAAAATGAGCTTGGACAACAAACCCATTCTACTAAAGGAAAACCATGACACATCGTAATGCAAAACATATTTATAATATAGTTGTACTTAAATCCATGAGTTAGCTATTGGCATTTTTCTGTGAGTGCCTCTGTCTCACTTGGAACCTACTGACAACAGTATAATTTTATCTACAGCCTGTTTGGAACATGGGCAGCTTTGTTGCAGGGAAATACATTCTCATATATTCCTTTTCTCCATCTATCTTTCTTAGTCATTCACACCATATAAATGCTTTTGGTTTCACACGTATCTCTTGCAGCATACTAATTAAATGTTTCAAAAGGCTTTATCCATGGTTAAGTGATGATAAAATTTTAATGATTTAATTAGCAAGCTCCAAGAAAAAAATAATAATGAACAGAGACGGGTGCTCTTAGTGGCTCTTGCTCTCATGTTACATTAGAAGCACAGGAAGATTCAACATTCAACACCACTTTTCCTCATACACCCAGCAACAGAGAACATGGTCCATCCCATGCTAGAAGGAAAGTGTGGAACACAAGGCAAGTGACTTATGCTAGTTCTCAGCTACATACGTGAGGGGCACTCCCTCAAGGAAAGAGTGCAGCCTATGGAGGGGAAAACAAATCAATTAGCATTTGATTCCTATTTTTTGAAAGTAACTGGGAAAAAAATGGATATTAGTTTCAGAAGATGCATTGAAAACTGGTTCACTTTTAATATTTCCTCATGACTTTGTGTTTCTCTTGTCAGCTGGCCCCTTTTCTCTCCCAGGCCACTGCATTTGGGGTTTGATAAAACTAAAATTCTGTTGTTCTGTATTATGGGTTGGAGAATAAAAAGCTAATTGCTCTGTGCGAACAACTTCCTATTACAATTTTGAATGTATTATTCTGTTTTCCTCTCCACCAAGATTAGCCTATTATGAAAATCACTACCCAGACACCACATATCAGTGACAGAGAGCACAGTATCGTGGCAGTTTGAGCCTGCCTCTGGGATGCAGCCATTCTAATCCCACCACTTGGCTTTTCCCTCCCAAACGTGATGAAGTTGGTCACAATATTCCATTTCGTATAGACCATGATGCCCTATGCTCTAATTCACATGCTGAATATCAAAAGGAGATTAAAGGTAGCCGGGATTGTTCCCTCATTATAAAGCATCACTCATTCAAAGAAGTCAAACGCATCAATAGGCAGCTGCTCCCTCAGCACAGTTCAGAGGGATCCACAGCACATGGAGCGCTGCTTTAAGAATTGGAGGCGAGGACAGAGCAGAAGGAGGGCTCAGAAAACACGCATTTAGCTGCAATTAGAATTGCAGCCCATTGTAACATAATCATTGTTTTAGTTCACAAAATTTGCGCTTGGCAGCGATCTCACTGTGTCAGCCACCACCGAGCCTGCTCTGCAAAGACCAAGAGCTGAGCTCAATATCAGCTCTTGGCAGAAGTGGTCACCATGCAGTCACTCAAAGCAAAGTGATATCTATATTCTCATCTCATTATCATTATTCTTCTCAGCCAGGATTCCCAGTAAGAAGATGGAGCTGGCCAAGTTCTGCAGAAGGCTCTGTGCACAGGACAATAAAGCTGTGAAAGCTATGTGCAAAAGGAGGGCACGACACAAATGTGCCTTGCAGAGGGAAGGTGATAAGGGATGTAGTGAAGAAACTGAGGAACTGATCCCAGCCATGGAAATCCTGCAGAACATGTGAGTCTCTAAGAGTTTTGGTAATATATAGTGCTTATTCTATGTTCTGGTTCTTATAAACTCAGAATATGGGCACTGCTCAAGCCTTTAATCTGCAAATCCCCTGGAGCAAGGATTTACTTTTGTATGTGTTAGTCAACCTCTTGTAAATCACTGTGTACAGCTAACAACACTATCAAAGACTGCAGTAAAAGAGTGCTAATATGGGTGGCTGAGGCACTTCGAGAAAAAAGTTGCAGGGAGAAATTGTACAACTCATGTGGACATAAAGAAGTACTTGAGGTCAGCTTCATGTGTTCAACTTAAAATTCAGACTTGTTTTTCAGTGCTTAGTTAAGAAACGAATTATGTGAGCTGTACATATTAAAGTCCCACTCACTGGACATCTTTATGCTGCTCATTTGTGCACAATATGCTCCTCACACTACTTGACTTATTTCCTGTAAATCTGACTAACCAAAGATGACCTGTACTGCTGTAAAACACTCAAATTTTAATTGGTTCACAAAAGCAGGTTTGGGGAACAGAAAGAAGAACAGAGAATCTGAACAACTCACTCATTAAAAAGCACTATCCATTCACAGCTGGTATTTTACAGCTGATGGGTTTTGTGTTGCCTTCTCTGCACAAACAAACTGAACAAGGAAATCAACAGTTTTGAACTTTGAGCTACACTGAAAGCAGACATGGACAGTTCTGCCCTATGTCAACTCAAAAAAAAAAAAACCCAGACAAAACACCACTAAGATCTCTTACAAATAGACTTTAGAGATTTTCGATATTTAACTGCAATGATCTGAACGAAGTGCAAAGTATAGTTCCCCAAATCTTAAATGTAAGTACACGAGTATTGTAATATCCTTGCTCTTGCAAATGTCAGGGAGAACTGGGGGTGGTGATTCAAAGTGTGAGGGTTTTCAGCATTTCCCACTGCTACAGAATGCTGCTATTTTCCTGGTGAAGTTATGGAGTACTACCTCTCTCTTTCACCAACCCTAACAACATGGGAAAGCTTGTGCTAGAGACACATGAACACTTTGATTAATTTGGATAAAATTATGATAGGCTTTTAGAAAGCAAAGGTCTGCCTAAGTCAGCTGTTCTTGCCTGGCACCTCTGCAAATTTGCCTATAAGGGTCTCCAAAAGTTCTTTGATAAAGATTAATTAAGGAAGAAAGAGTCTATGTTTGCGATCTCTTAATTCTCCCAAGCAATGTAAATGTTTGAGAACACTGTGAGATTGGTTTCAGCTCTCTTTCAAACACAGAACTATCACTGGTGAGATCGATGGTCAGATGTGAGCACAGCCAAGAGACAGATTTCAGTAACCAGTGGTGTTTGCTGTACAGCTGATCAGCTGTTAACAACTAAACTGGACAGAAGCAAATCTTCCAGCTGCAGCAATAGCTCAAAAAAATTCTACCAGGGATTCTCACATTGGGGTGGCTGTAATAAAAAGTCTATCAGTGTTAAAGTTATAAGTCTTGCTTAATTTAACTTCACAAAAATTTGCTGGAGGCAGAGGTTTGTAATATAATTTTTTAGCCTGACAGCAATTTCCACTTTACACATTTTGAAAACAAATGTGGCAATGTTTCAGTTAGTGGAGAACAAATAACATCATGGAAGTCTATTGTTAAAGGAGTTGAGAAAAGGAAGATTTGCACATTTTAAAGCTGACAAATTCCCATTACTATTAGTGCTGACATGTTCTTGGTTAATTCATGCTTTACCAGAAACTGCCATCAAGTCAGGAAATGTGGAATGACTACAAATATTTCATAAGCATTCACAGTGGCAAATTATGTTGGATTGACTTGACCAGTTTAACTAGGAACATTTAGAATATATTATAGAAATCTTTATGAACACACACCTGTGGTTACTTCTGCTCTTTTCTTCCATGTGTGTCTTATAATTTTGGCTGTAAATCTGTCAATCATTGCTTTTCAAACACTCTGGAAGCATAATAAGGCATCACAACACTAAAAGTGACAGTTCTAGATAGAAAACACGAGGCCACAAAGAGACAAAGAACCCTAGATATGGGATAGAAGTCCATTCAATTCTGGAAGTGCAACTGAGTGTGATGCAAAGCACAGATCAGCGTGATTCCAGAAATACCATGACCCTGAGAGGACTCATGTGTGCACAGTTCCAGGCACACCAGTATTCATTTGTCCACAAAATAGGCTCTAATAAATCCTGATCAGCAGTTGTGCCTGCTCTCTGTGTAATTAGCATTTGTGTGCTTTTCACTGCCCAGGACTGTCATCTAGAATCCTGTAGATTACTGCTGTCCATTCCCCCTCCAGTATTGTAATTTCTGCCAAACTGCCTTCATGCCAGAGAACATAGTTGTAAAATGATTAAAGAAAAAAATAAATGAACAAACTCATCATGTTTGATTTTAACTGCTTTCCATGTTCATTATGTGATACGTGTTTCTTGCTCAGGCTTTGTGGAACTGCATACCCCAGGTACAGCCCTGCAATCTCCACTGCACAATGGAAAACTAGCTTGCAATTATTGTCATGAAATTGGAAGGATGGTGTGAATTTCCATAACAACTTAATGGATCTCAGTTCTTCATCTGATAAGCAAGTTTGTGCTTATTTCTTAGTAGATTTACCAATTAACTCCCTGGTAATCTGCAACAGTTTGGAAGTGCCTGTGTTTTATAGAAACTGCAAACAGAGCCTCTCCAGTGACTCAGTCAAATCCATGACATTCACTGTGGTGCCTTTTAGCCAGCCCCTGGGAAAAGGCAGGGGTTCACTGGATACTGTGAAGCTTAATGCACTTATGCTCTGATGGACCAAGGAAATAAATTAATTGCCCCTCAGTGGAAAATGCTCTAGTCTCTGATTCCTGATAAACACCTTTTAGCATCTAAAGTTATTTTAGTTGAGTAGATATGACTTAAAGAGAGATGTTCTCCAGGCTGTGTTGAATTAACACCATTCCAGCTACTGCATAGATTAAGTGTACCCAGAAACAATCTGGAAGCCAATTAGACCTAAAAAGAACAAAGATAATTTGCTTTCCCAAGCAGCAAGACAGTAGGATTCTACATTAGCTAAGATTCAGAGTGGTTTTTTAATATTGCTCCAATGCAGATTACAAATCTACAATTCTAGACATGACAAAGTATGGATAACTGCAGTGGAGACTGCTATCACGAAAGCTCAGCAAACAAAGAAGGGGATGAAGCAGAAGAATATTTCAAATACTGCTTTAAATAAGAATTTATTCTTCAAAAGTTTGCAAATGTTTTATTTTAAAAAATTTCCTAGGAAACTCAATTTTTATTTGAACAGAACCATTCTGGAGAGTAAATTCAATCATTAAAGTACAAGTCTTGCTTGGTATGAAAATCCCAATGCAACCTGAACTGCCAATTTATTGCAGACAGTTCTGTAATACGTGACTTTATAAAGCATTGTCCAAAATTTTTAAAATTAAGTATTTATACTCCTAAATCACTCCTGCCTGAAAAATACTAGGTATTCAGTAATTTTGAAAATCATGCCTTTACATGTCTAAATATAGATGTAGGATGCTCTTGATGACTAAAGCATCACAGAATCCTTCTCAGCTAGAGAGTAAATATTAATACTACTCTGAGTCCTCATTCATCCCTCTGCACAGCGCTTGGAGATCTTTGGATGAAAAGAGTTACACATCTATTAAAGGATCTTCTCCAGAACTCAGAATATTGCAGAGCTCTGTAAACCCACTCCTTCTTTAATAGGACTTAGAGCACATGCTCTCCAAAGAATCTATGTGCCATTCTCTTTTATATACTGGCAATTGGAATTCTGTCAACCAGAGTTCTTTTGCCTTAACCTCCTCTTTGTGCTATTTTTGTTTTTCTGTGTCACACTTTCCTCTTATTGACGGATGCTGTAGCTGCACTAAAGGATGTGCACTTTTAATGAAAATAACTTCACTTTTAGCTTGCTAGCTATGCCATCTCCATTAGTTTCTGTACATAGGCCGTTGCTTATTAATTATATGTATCTATTTAAAGATAGTAAATGCTGAAAAATAAAATACATGTATGAGGCCTGGAGCCAGTGAGAAAGTGAAATAACATCAAGACAATCTTCCAGCAGTGCTCCAGCAAAAGCTAGGCTCTGGATTTTGCTGCACATTTGATCTGTCCAGAGCATTTTCATATATCAGAACAGCTGGATTACAGCTCTAGTGCACAATTTTTAAAATAATGGTGCATTCATTTCATCCCTATTAAATAAACAAAATGAAATTGCTCTTTGTGGTGGCAAAGGGTTTAGCTTTTTTCTTGGAGCTTTCTGCACATTGGGATAGGAGGATTGTGTTTTAGGGAAAGAAAGCATGCCTCTTTTGAAAGGGTCCAATTAGCAAGTCTGGGGACGCTCAGCTTACAGTGCTGAGTGAAATTGGAGCTGGACTTGTGCAAAACAAGACTCCAGCCCCCTGCTCTCTGGAGAGAAAATGTAGTCAACTGAGAAGCAGAAAGTAAGAGGAACAAAAAGAATAATAGGAAAGTGCATGATAAAACCCATTCTCCCACATGTTTTCATTTATAGAGTGTCAGAAAAGCCTGCTTAGAGGCTTTTGTTTACTCTTAAGCCAGACACTGGAGTTTTCTCTGAATATCCCTCACTAGAACTAGCAAAACTCTTTTCATAGAGGGACAGCAATATTTCTTGTTGATTTTTATGAAATTCTATTTTTTTAAATATTGGAAATGATGCACGAACTGATGAGTGGTCTGGGAATTTCAGAGTAAACAGAATTACTTTCTTTTTTATGCAAAGGAGAGGGAGAAGAGGAAAATACGCAAGATCAGTAAATATACGAAAACAATCCAGTTAGTGCCAATGGAAAGAAAGGAAATCACATGATAATCAAACCTCAGTGTTACAGATCAAAGAAGATCCTAGCAAATTCCATGAAGTTGTTCTAGGTTAATCCAAACCAAACTCATGCCAAAGCTTTCATTTGCAGTATAGACATAGATCTTCACACACAGACATTTTAAATGAAACTGTTCTCCCATTCAGCATTAAACCCTCAAACTTATAAGGATCTGCCAGCCTGTATTTTCTGTTTTGCAGTGGCAAATAATAAACCAAGCCTACATATTACATGGAGTACAGTGACACAGTTAAACCACCAATTTCAATTATAAGCCTGTTCACTGTTGTCGACCCCTCTAACCATCTCAGCAGCATCTAATATATCCTGAGGTCTCTAAAGAGCATACGATCAAAACATTGCAAAAAAGCAATCAGAAGGTTGTGTGGGAACAAAAAAGCAGCCAGGCAACAACAAGCCAAAAATACCAAGCAGAGCTGCAGCTGGTGGCTGCCTTGGTGCCTGGGCACAGGAGCACAAAAGGGAGAAAACCTGCTGGGAATCTTTGGCAAATTATGTCCCCAGGGGATGTTCCCCAGGAGAGCACAAACCCACAGAGCAACCTCCACACCTTTCTGGGACTGTCACACGGAAGGGAGGACAAAAGCAAGAGCAGCATTGTTCTTAGCACTGGTGCTGGCAGCTGTGCAAACACAAGGAGCCATCTGGTGTCATTTCATAAGTGCAGGGGTGATCTGGGACAACAACGGGCTAAAAATATGATCTTCCTAAGTAAGACAGGTTGGCTCAGTTTTTAACGTTTCTGTCAACAAATCTGTGGGCTAGGTCGTACTCTTGAGACATTTCCAACTTAGCTTCTGCATGGAGGTGGAACATCAATGGGTTTTTTGACCATATTAGCTAAGCCCTCAGGACAATGACTGCATTTCATGGATCTTATGATCCAACTTGGCTTTGTGGTAGATGCTGAACTCCTCCACAGCCACCACTCTAAAATGACAACACACAGAAAAAAAGAACAAATAGTGTATTTGTGCAGCCTAATCCACAACGGTGTCCCACCTAAAATTCATACAATTGTTTGGGGGGAGTAGGGGGGAGTGTTTCTGTTTTCCTGACTTGCATTGTGTCATGGCAAACCGTACTGCATTAAAAGCATTGCACAGTGTTGTAATTCCTACAACAAATACACAGTTATCTCGACCTGACTATTCACTGCCACTTCACCTGCAGGAAATGTTAGCTCCCGAGTAAAAACAGAGCTCAGCAATGCATGGAAAATAAAGATTTGGTTGCTTATAACATACAGCAAGAAGTAATTTAAGTGTTATTATTTCTTGTCAGTGTTGTCTTGTAGCGATTACAGCAGACACTGGCTATGTTTTGTGAAAACAGACTAAAAAAATGAGGTACATAATAGAAAATCATGTCATACAAAGGAAAGAATGCAGATTTATAGACCTCAGAAAGCTAAAATTCATAGCCTAATACTGTGACTTGGTACTTCCATGAAGCTTTGCATTTCCAAAGAACAGAACAAATTGCCTAATTGAGCCTCATGAATAATTTACTGTTTGAAATGACACTGTAACCCTTGCCTTTCAGTGTATCACTGAACCTTCTGCCTTATTTTAAAACTGTGGATTCTGCAAGGCATACACATAAGCATGTTCTAATCATTTAATGGAATTTCAGTTGGGCAATAGTCTGCTACAACTTAGTGGATGCTGTTCATCTTATCACAAACTACTTGTTGATTCCTCCCCATGATGAAGTATTCTGCTCACATAAATAAATTAAATGCTTATCTAACTGCCTAGAATATGCTACCTTTACATATGCATTCTGTCTGGATAAGTATGCATATAAAATCCACGAAGTCCTTTAATTTTTTAAAAAGCATTTCCCCAATAAAACGTCATGAACCCCTCATTAGTCTCATTGTGACTTATAACGGCAACACATGGAAATCACTGCTACAGTGAATCACTGGCTACATGAACTCTCTACACTAAATCTTAGCCCACAGTTTCAGCAGAATTCAAATACAGGCCCAGACATTTAGACAGACACACCCACAATTACAATGGAGAGAATAAAGTTAATTATGAGGGATACAAACTCCTTATGGTGGCTTTTTTCTACCGATCACCAATATATTTTGTACTTTCAGATGTCTGATAGATACAGCCTTAAATGAACAACCAGTTTGATCTGCCATGGCAATTCTTATCTTCTTAAAATGTAGAAGAGTTTGTGCAATATTCTCTGTGAAAGCCCAAATCAACCGGAATCAAGTAGCAGGACAGTAATTATATTTTTGTTTAAAATGAATGTGCAATAGCATCAATGGAATTAATCATTCAATCTGTAATCTGATTTAAATTTTTATTATCGAACATGACAGTTGTGTGCAACACACTTAATTCACTTTCACTTAGTTGGTACCTAAAATGTAATAACTGTGTTAGCACACAAAACTTTTTATATGGCATTCATCACATGTTCTTTAGTGCACTGTATATTTTTTGAGCTCCATGTATATTTTAATAACGCTGAGTGAAAAATTTATAGGAAGCCTTTTTGCATCTTTTCAAGCATGAAACTGCCTTACTACAGATGAAGAACTATTCTGCAAACGTGCATAATGCTATGACGGCTCCACAATTACATAGACAACAGTGCAATGTGTGAACACAAAAGCAAAAAAGAGGAACATTCTACCTCATGTTTATATAATCCACAGATTTTTCCATTAAACTAAAATATTCCTTGATTCTCTCTTTCTGCCTCCCCCCTACATAATGGCACAAACATGATTTCACACACACATAGTTTCTTGAACTATAAACTTTTCCCACCTGCAAAGTAAATTATAAATTATAGCCCCTGAGGGCTAACTACTGATATTCTCTTAACACACATGGCCAATAACAATATAGAGTTTCATGGCTAAATAGTAACCCTGTAATTCAATCACAGGCTCCTGCTGCCATGTATAAATTGCTCTGGCTTTTATGATGCCAGCATCACACCTTCTTTGGAAATGCAGAATGGGATTCAGACATAAAACTTGTTTTATTGTACCTGTACAAGGACTATAAGGCAGTGTCCACATAAATGTTAACCCAAGGGGAATATATTCTTGCTGGTCAGAGTTGCTGATGCAGTTCACCAGCTGAGACCTGTTTCCTGAAGGAGGGAAAGGCAGGTACACTTACCTTATACTTAAATGCTACGACCTAACAGAAACCAGACAAAACCCAGCTTGGATCAAAGGTCACCTTTCTCTTCTTGCTCTTGCAAGGCCTTGTAGTTTTACTGGGAGAAAAGGGTGTTAAAATTCTGGCAAGCTCTATAATGTAAGGCAGCACCATCCCCACAAAGCCGAGTTTTTGTGTGACATATCCAATTTTCATATCCAGCATAAAATTACAGCTGGAAACCCATATGCCCACAAGTTCAGGGAAAGCCTAAAGGAACCAGTGGAAAATAATTAGGTCAATAAGGAAGGGAAGAAAAACAGTGAAAAGGGGGAGGTAGACGAAAGAAGAAAAAGAACATTAATTCCACTGCTGTGGATTTTTTTCTCCATAGGTCCTCCAACAGTCACAGCTCAGCAAGTGTGATGTGCTGTATTATAACATCAGCCTCCTTCCAAACACAGCCTGGCACTGCCAGCTGACACCGCAGCACAACTATGGAGGGCAGGGACTTCAAAAGTCTTTCAGAAAGAGGGTGATGTGTTTATTACAGATTCTATACACTTTATGTTTTTTTAGTAAGCACTAGGTTTGTTATTCTACCAGAATAATCATTCTTCTAATGAGGAACCTCGAGTGAGAGGAGTTAAGATGTTCTTGCTTCATGGTCACTACTTTGTCTTTTAACAGTTAGAGGAGATGAAAAAGATGGTACTTGGCACAGTTCAATAATTTCACTGTTTTCTTTCTTTTGGAGTTCACACTGACACCCTACTGTTCTTCAGGGAATTTTTTTCCAGGTCAATTCCAACATAACACTTCAACATCAGCAGAATTAGCATTGTCTGTCTCTCACCCTCCCCTTCCCAGTGACCTTGGACACTTATGATAGAATCTGCAAAATCTATAGAAGGAGGACTACACTGAGAACTGTGATCCCCAGGGTTTTAAAGAAAGTTTCCCTGAATATAAACGGATTCATACTTCAGAATAATAACCAAGGAGAATGAATGATGAACAGATGCATTGTGACTGTTGCAATTGAGAAAATGAAGCATAACTAAAAAAAAAAAGAAATCAGGTTAACTCTATGTGGCTACCATTGTGGCAGGAGCAATGGGAAGCACTGCCTCGTGCCAGATAAAATATCTCTGAAGGGAAAAGCATCACTCAAACTTGATACAGCTCCATTCATCCTGCCTGTCTTTGAGGGGACTGAGCAGCTGACCCACCATTTGACCTACTGAATTGTAATTGGAAATACATATCTCTGCTTCATTTTCTGTAGGGATATCTGTTCAGGGTCTCATATTCAGTCCTAAATCTAAAGAGAGTCAGGATACACATTCTGCATTTAAATATCTTGGGTGTTCCATACAAATAGAATAAATTTGTACCTAAATTGAGATAAATCTGATTATGTATAGCTTAGATCTCACTCTCACTGCTTGCCACATGGGTGCAAAAAGGATTGTAAAATTGCTGCTGTAAAATAAACCAGGACTCCATTGAATCCTACTGAATCTCTCTCTCTCAGTATATGCATTTATTCTACACAGGCATGAATGACTACAAAACCAAGAGCAACAATGACTGGGTAATTAGTTCAGGTGTTACTATCATCTGCAAATGCTATTCCCACTGCACTTCTTATTTTCTTCAGTACATGCACTTACACATAAGGAGTTGATAGAAACATGGCAGAGAAAACCTTTCGTTACTGAAATCAATCTTGTTTCAAAGCAGGTTCAAAAGGCAAACCTCCTACTCCTAGCACATATCAATGACAGGTTCATCAATACACAGTAAAGATCTTTCACCTTTATGTTTAAGGCAATCACAGAATCATGGAATATCTCAAGTTAGACAGGACCCATAATGATCATAAAGTTCCATTCCCTGCTCCTCACAGGACTACCTGAAATGAAACCATATGACCAAGAGTGGCATCCAGATGCTCCTTGAACTCTGACATCACTCATCTCTGTTTCACAGCCCTGGTTTGGGTTTGGTGTGCATTAATATTTTTATTTCCTTGCAGGCCTGTGCAGAAACAAGTGAATCCCCAGTGCTCCCATTCCACTCTAATGCCAGCTGTTTTCACACAGCCTGGCAGCCAGCCAGCCTCTGCATGGGTTCTGCTGTGCTTTGGATCAACAGAGGTCGTGGACTGAAGTCCTGGGGAACACAGGCACACACTTCAATATATGTTTAACAATAGAGCTCCAAGGCAGTTGAACAAACATTGCTATTTTCATGTTCCTCAAGACCATAAAGGTGAGTTGGCCTCAGTATAAATTCTGGGGTTCTAACTAGAAAGGCGTAAGTTTAAGTTTTCCAAAATTTAGGGAATTATTCTGAACCTGTGATTCTGTTGGTACTAAAATTCCTCTGTTCTTCTCTTGAAATATATAGAAAAGATTCAAGTCTCCTGTGACTACAACACTTTCAAATAATGCTCTTTCTCTTGCTTCTCCTTTTCTGATTTAATATTTTTAGACTCAAAATGTCTTTCCCAAGGATGCAGAATGAACAATGGAAACATCATTCAATCCAGCTTGCATACAAAGATTGACTTTGTACCACTGACACTGTAACAGGTTGATGTCACTAAAATTAATAAATTCCATCCAACAGTTGGACCCTAGCCATGGAAAAGGGTTATGAAAATGAATGATATAGCAGATGTCATATATCAGGGTAGGGAGAGTCATTGTTTTCCACTCTAAGCAGTGCCCATGATAACATATTTTGCAAAGGACATCAGATTATCAGGAGGTTTTCAGTGCATGAGAAAACTGGACAACATGGTCAAAACTGGCAACTTACCCATATCTCTAAGTTTATAAGAACTATATTTCTAAGCATATTCTCTCTCTTTATAAATACTATCAACCCACTTTTAGAAAGCCAAGCGCTAACTTAATTATATAAATACAGAATCCACTAGTTTTGTTTACTTGATTATCTGAGGTCAGTGGGAATATGAAGATAAAGTAGGATAAAACTAAACCTAAAAATTACAATAGACTCCATCCTTATGCATAAAAAAAGCAGAAGGCATAACTACCTCCTGGGAAATTATTATTATAATATACCCTTTCAAAAATACAATTGAAATGGGCATGTCGATTTTTTTCTACATCTGGATTTTTCAGAATAGAAGAGTATATAAACCGACTAAATAGTCCCAAGTTTGCTCTCCTTTTTAAAGTATGGACTCATTCCATACTACTACATCTTTACCATTTCAAATAGAGAGATTATTGTGCTTGGCCATTTTGTGTAAGCTATTTACAAGACAATTGTAAGCATCAAATTATGGCCAGAAGAACAGGTAAGTCATCTGAGTTGCACACAAACACTATTTTATATACCAAGTTTCTGAGGCATTTCCTTGTTCCTGAAGTCACAAACTGCAGGATTAGAGGAAAGATGCCTGGTGTTTCTTACTGTACAAGGAAGTCAACTGTGTCATCTGAAGGAACTGCTTAAGCTGCACTGATGAAAGAAATCAAATCATTTCAGGCTTAACCATTAGAAGGCTAAAACACTCAAGCAGTCAGAATTCTGGGGGGTTTTGTGTCTTTGTGGGTTTTTTTTAAATGGAAAAAAAAAGTTCATGCTTGATGATCCTAAATGTCTTCCATCTCTTTGCAGTGAAATCACCCAAAGATATAAATAAACTATTCTAAATAAAGTTCAGACTGACTGCAGCATTAGATATGTCTATTAATGTATGTGACTGTCAGCCAAAATAAATTAACCTCCAATAGAAGTCATTTTCATAAAATTAATTATTCCAATGTCAGCTAAAAGAGTCAGGTGCACTCTCTCTGCTCCTTCACCTAGAGTTTTCAATGAACTTCCCAAATAGGCTGCAGCTAGAAAAACTTCTGAATTGTTCTATATTGGAAGGTTTTATTTTGTTGCTCTTTCTAGGCTGTGAGCTTGGTTATTAATTTTTTTTTAAAGTAAACCAAAGGATCTAAAAAGAAAAAGAAAGGATTACTGAGTAATTTATATATAGTACAACAAAAATATAAGGGGAAATGCCATGACAGAATGACCATTAAGCCTCATGGACTAGAAATGAGACTGAGATACTGGCAGGTACCCATAACTCGCCTCAGGGATTTAGCTTTTGCCACTCTTCTGAAAATTTGCCCAAATTTAGTTGCTGTAAATCTGAAAAGCTGAGCTTGTATAGTTCAGTGGGGACTTTGATTTTAGCTGCCAGTGCCTGCAAGATTCAATCCACACTGGGAACAGAGCAGTTCAGTAGCAAGGGACCTATAACAATTGTCTAGTCCAAGTGACACACTGAGCACATGCCAGCCAAACCTTCCCAATGCAGCCACAGCTCTGGGAACTGTTTCTAACTTCAGGCACAGATGTTTCTCAGAGCTTGTGTGGGAATTCCTGCAGACCAAGTTGCTGTGCTGTGCAGGCAGACTCTGAGCATGTATGATATCCATAAAATAAAGAAGAATGTGCTTACAACTCGGCTTCATCTAAACCAGTGTTACAAACATATTTTCATTGTAATTATTAACTTAATGCAGAGGTTCTTTAATTTTTGCCACTTTGATGATGTTGTTTCTTTGCTGCAGCACTCTTAAGCAGCCTGAAGAACTCTACATATATTTTCCTCTCTGTTGGCATTCTTAAGTTTCCCTGAATGGCACTGAATTGCTGACAGATCATTCAGTCTCTCAACTCTGCCTCCATGCCTCAAAGATCAATTTAAGCCCAAATATACTAATGCAATTTTCTAGCTTGGTAATTTTTGGGTTTGGAATAGCTATTACATTTTCTTGACATAAACATATACCTCTGTTTGAGTGTTTTTAAGGATGCTAATATGTATTCTCAAAACTGTTTTCTTCCAGGCTTAGTATTTTGTGTGTGGGGTAACAAAAACTGCTTAATTAACATAATGAGAGTTTGCAAGGGATAGCTGAGAGCTGGTTGTGGAGAGGTTTGTCCTCACAGCAATTTGTATATAAGAGCATACATTAAACATATGGGTAGGGAAAAATCATAATGCTCTAGGCAAGGCTTTGCTGTGGAATAAAGATCCATCTCCTTCTGCACAGAAACACAATAGTTTCCTAACATCACGACATTCCAAGAGAGAATTGGAGCATACACTATTCAATTTTACAAAACTGTTGAATTGTGCACTTGAGACAGTCAAAATGGACAGCAAGATAGACAGATTTTTTATTCCAGCAAAATTATTTTGTGTTGATATTCTGTGTCCATGATGCATCCAAATAGCTGCCCTGGGGCAAGACCCCAGTGCAAACAAGCTGACAGGTTTAACAAATATATTCTATGAAAACAACTTTAGTAAACAAATTAAAGATCGTGGTTACTTGCAGAGAAGGTTATTCCCTCTTCCACTGGCAGTTCAGGCATTTTTTTATCTCTAAAATAGCAGGCTGCCATCAGATATTTGGAGCATTAGTTTCATCTCATCACCAACAGAATAAACAAAATAATGCTCCCCAGCCCTTAAATCCTTCTCCTGTCTATGTCTTAACAGATTCAAGACATATCAACTACTTGTACTGTCAGCATGGTACTGGAGTATGAGTGCTGTCAATTTGTTGGAATAACCCATTCTGTGCACACAGATTCCAGAATGCAGCTTCAGGTTTACCTGAAGTGAATTAAAAAATATTGGTGAAATGAATATCTAACTTAGCAAAGTGTAAATTGCAGGTCACAAAAATAGTATTTTCTTATTGTAGAGCATTTACATGTTCTTAATTCATTTGCATCCCAAAGGATTAAAGTTATTTAAAAGAAATAGTCCCTCAACCTCTTAAGGTGCTGGATTCTGCTATTGTTCTGCCTAAGCTGATACAACTCAGCTGGAAATAAAATGTAACTTACAAAGAGAATATTTTCATGTCTTGGTTGCTATAATTTTCCAACAACAAATATACAGCTGCACTGTATTTCTCTGGGCACTCAAAGGAGAACAAAGACATGAATTGTAAGTGGGATATAAGAATTTCCCAATACTAGGTGCTTAGGTTTTGTTGATTTTATAGAAGGAAAAATATAGACAATGAATGGCAGTAAAGTTTTGTTTTCTGGAACAAAACATGGAGCCAGCTTCCCAAAGCACTTGCCTTTCTCAGAGGAATGAGGAAACTGGAGCAATAGCAGCCACATCCTGTAGGTTCAATGGACAGCAATGGTGCAGAGCCCTCAGCCATTTGGATGTTGTTATGGGAACTACAAAATCAGAGATCCAACAATTGCAGGCATCAGTAAAAAGCACCATTTTTCTCCAAATTCATTTTCGTTGGTCATTCTTCTCCACACTAAAAATCAATAGGTACTCGATAAAGAAGCTGCATCCATTCCTTTCCATGTGATGCAACCTATGGTTTATACTTGATGAAAGACAAATCTAAAGCCTTAGTTCCTCTTCTGTGTGATACTGTCAAAACATTTTAATTCTAGGCTTGAACACAGCTTTCTAAATAACCTGCATTTGTTATTTCTTGTTCTGAAATTAGAATAGTCTATGTCAAAATGTCAGTCTAGCAATTAAGGCATTACTCAACATCACTAAGATTACAAGGATCAGATCCTTAGTATGTCTATTTGAGGTATGAATTTGCATGAAGTGGAATAAAAGAAGCAACAGCTCAACCAAGCTGCTGAACACAACTTTAAATGCATTCTTAAATACGAGTAGCATTTAGGCCACAAAAATATAACCAAGTCTTACTCTGCAGCAATATCCAGTTTACAAATTAGTGCCCTATAAAATCAATTTACAGTAAGAGGCAGTCATAGTAAAACACAGGCAATATAGACTTTAATTAAAGCAAGACTCTAATGATGTCATCAGTAAACCACAGTTTGTGCTTTGTAAATAGCAATTACTCCAGAACTGCAGAATTATTAACTTAATCCTATTTATCTGCTCCTTGGTATCAAGTTTTCCTGTTTAAGCTGTGAGTTACAGTCCATCATGACTCTAAACAGCATAAGCATAATAGGGAGATTTAAATTCAGTCATACATGAAAAATAAAGAGGCTAGTTTCTACTTCAATCACACTGGAAATATTGAGGAACTGATTTCACAGGGATGAATTGTAGAACAATTCAAAACACACAGAGTAGCAGAATTCTTATTAATTGCTATTACCCTTCAACCAGTATTGATTCCAAATGCTTACATACATTGGGACACATCTATGGATGAAAACTTCTGATGTTCTGTGTGTGTGTGAACATGTGTACAAACTTCACACTTTGTTAATTTTGTGTCTAATTAATGCACAACTTCCTAACCCATATCTTATAATTAAAGTTCTTTGTCATTACAGACATACTGCTAAGACACTTCACAAATATGTCCAATTTCATCTGCAAAGAATGACAGACTATAAGCAGCACATTAAGCAATTTGAAAATCATTTGGGAAAAAAAATCAAAACTTAATTACAGAGTTCAAATTATTGAAATTGCTCATGCCAGTGCTAAAAAAAAAAACAAACCACCACAAACCCTTGAAATTCTTCAGCAGAAACTATTGACCACTGGTGTAAAGCTAATCTAAGAAATACAATTTGTCTTGAGGCTTTTCTTAAGAAAGCCATAATTTAAAACTGTGCTGGTCCCCAATAAGTAAAGCTCCAAGACAGTTTTGATCCATTGATGAATCCTTCCTAATATGTTCCCTGAGGTACAGTTTTCCTAAATCTATTAGACATTTACAGTCTTCCAGGATGTGCTGCCTGAGCTGCTCTATCACACTGTATTAACTTGACAAGGTAATGCAGCGCTATCTTTTATTTCCATGGAAAGAACTCAGGTTTGACCTTGGAACTACTAACAACAGTTTATTACCCCTAACCTTACTAGAGGGACATTCTGACATATTCCTGCAAATTATTACCCCAGACATATGGTGCACATTAGATGCATGGAAGAAGTTATATAGGGGGGTTACTCAGGGCAAGATCTCAGATCTACTAAAAATCACAGTATTATTTCTACCTAATAGCCAGTTCTCCAAAGGAAGGCAAAAGAAAAAAAGAGCAGTCCATGATGTTCTAGTAAAGACCAGTTTTTAAAACACACAAAACTGTGTTTTATAAAACACAGTTACCACAAAAACCCAACAATTCCCATTTGTTGCTTAGTGGCTTCTCTAGGCTCTCTATCAGCATGGAATCATGGTACTGGCTCCTATTGGAATCATAATAGATCTTGAATCCCAGATACAGTTATTCCTCTTCCAGTATACACACTGACATGTTTGTGGGGACAAAAGGAATGTCCAGGCCCTTCTCCCCTGATGTGCAGTGGCCTCTGGAAGAGCACCCAGAGTGTTGCTGCACTGATAAAAAGATCCCAGCCACACTGAGCACAGTTGTAAACCTTCCCATGCAACAGATTTTGTGAGTTTATGCATCACAGTAAGCTTCCAGGAAAGAGTTATTTGTGCATTAATCTTCATCTTAATAACCCCTTTGCTCCAAATAAATTAGCTATACTTAGCTGTGTCATAAGACGTTATACTGCAATGTGCTGGAAGGAAAGCTGCTCTTCCATTTTTCTTTTTCAGAATTACTCTCCACTGCAATGTTTATCAGGGAGCCAATGCAAAGTGTGACTATTCAGCACAGGGCCACAACTAAAACAAGGTTCTTTTTCACCCTTTTGATATTTTTCCAGGGACAAATTTATGGATATTACTTAAAACATACCTTAAAGTAACTAAACCTAGAATAATTCAAAATGCTTTGTAACAGAACAATTCTATATCTCAGGTATTTCAAGCAGTAATGTAAGATGTACTGTTCTTTCTTTGTTCAGAGCCTTTGTAATCACTATTTTACTGCATTTCAGGACGCCTCCAAATGAGGTGTTGCCTAAATAATGAACTCTAAGTGACTGGAAGTCCCTGGGACTTATTAGAGATCAAGCAATAACAGCAAGCAAGGCACAATGTCTCCTACCAGCACACCAAGCTCTGCTCCAGGTGACATCCACTGAAACTAGAAGTGTCTGCTTAAATTAAATCCTGCAGAGATATTCATCTGCTGCAAGTTAAGCATGTATATATTACTGCTGTAATATATAGGATTTGTCCCTTGCCTGGAGTACATGTACTAAGTCCTTGCAGTATTAAGACTTTATTTTGGATTTATATCATTATGACAAAGGGCAGAATTAGTCTCAGTATTATTTAGCACAGATGTATATAGTGAAAGGAGAAAGGCCACAGCTATGAAAGCTTTGCTTGATCTACTACAACTCCCTGAGACTTCAAACACCCAGAGCAGGATTCAGACTCCATCCAGGTATCCAGTTGATTAAAGCTACTAATTTCGTAAAAAATTAATTACAACTGAATGAAAGAACTCTCTGAACATATGGTTTTGAGATTTGCCAACATCCAAGGCCAATTTAATTCTTGTTAATGTATGTATGTAAAATGTGTGAGACAGTGTGTAAATCTTTTCAGAGGTTGGAGTCAAGAGTTGAGAAAGAAAAAGCAAGATGTGACATTGTCCAATGAATGGCACAAAACAAAGTTTCTCTTGTCATATAAAAGAAGTATGGAGACTCCAAACTCACTTTTTTTTGCTATGCATTTTGCAAATAAATGTAATTGGAAACTTTTTTTAATGATTTAATTGCAAATATTCTTCCTTGCTGGCTTTGTTCTTGTCACCAAAGCAACTAATACATTTTATTCTTGACAAGTCTCTCAGAAACTGGAACACTTCCTGGTGCTTTTGTTTTCTTTCTTGCACATTAGGGAAATTCTTTGGTTGCTACTATGATCAACAAAGATCACTGGATTCAGGTGAAACCAAGAACAATCAACCCCTGTGCAATAGCAACTTCCTTCCCTGTCCTCTCCCTGAAACTACTGAAGAGACTTCCATGGATAAGGTCAGAATTTTACTCCAGCTCGTGAGGCAGCTGCTTCTCTAAGGTTTGATGAAGCAGTGTTTGTTTATGTTACAAACTCCCAATAATTTTTAAAGCTAAATCATATCCACAAAGTTTTTTTTTTTTTTTTTAGTTAGAATATTAACACAAATATTTTTTCTATTGGAAAGCAATATTGAACATTAAGAAAACTATAACTGGGAATAGCAATATCTATTTACAGATAATTTTCTAAATAAGCAACATCTACAGAGAGGCCATTTTACATCTAGGTGAAGTATGTGAAGACCAGTTACCAGCTGGAATGGTCAGAGTGGATGGATCAGGAAACCTAAGCTGCTGGACACTGGCAATAAATAAAACTAGTTGGACTCAATGGTGATTATTTCTTTTCAGACGTTAAAAATCTCTTAAATTCCAAACTCCAGCACACTAGAGTTCACATTACTCAAGAATTATGACATCCACAAAGGGATTTATCATTCTTCAGTTTATGTTCACTAATTTCACACTTTCAGTTGCTTCAGCTGAGCTTTTTCAAGTGTCACCATAGAGATGCAAATTCACTGTTGACAACCTCTACTCTTATTTGTGGTCAGAAATAATTTAGCATCATTTTTCAACTGTGAACTTTTTTTTTACGTCCCAAAGCATGCTTTTCCTGACAGATGAAAGATTTCTCAGAATGTCATTCTTCAGGAAGGATCCTAAATAACATCAGGCCTAAAAATACATGTGACAAAGTTTTCCCAAGCACACGCTTCTTCCACACACCTTTCAACACAACGATTATTTTCTGAAGTTTGTTTCAGTTTATCATTCCAATCTAGTGGGCTGAACATCAGATAATCCACTTGTTTTTAAAACCATATTCAGGCAAGACATTATGGCCAAAAGAAGAACATTAAATGAAGCAAGGGGAGATTATCTGTCAAGGCTGTGATGTCACCCACAGCACCAGCATTCCTGTTCAGTATCTGTTTTCCATAAAAACCAGATCAATCAGCACTGATTGTTAATTTTGTTTCTACTGTTTCCATCTTAAGCAGTCTGTTAAGTGCATAAGAACTGATCTCCAATTAATATGTCTGGGATTACTTGTGGCGTCATAAACTTTAAAATATTTACACAGCATTGGGTTTTCTTTCCAGTCTTCTGGAAATTGTACTGCTAAAGAGACACTGACAGTTCACAGAACTTGTTCAGCAGTTGTTTTATGAATTCATGGTATATCCAGGCACTATGTAACATAAAATAATATCTGTATTATTTAAGCATTATAAATTTGAAGGTATTTTGCACTCATCTTGGTGACTCGTTTAAAGTATTAATTTTCAGTAGCAAAGAAATATATTGCTATTTCTCTACAGAATGCACCACCTCCCATCGGTTCCTTTAGCCATCTTTATTTTTATTTAGGCTTTTAAGGTTATTCTTTTCATAACTGAGTTCAGTTGTGTGTGAATGAATCCAAGTTACAATTCAATACTGAAGTTTCACCCATATCTGCTTAATTTTTGTCCTTCTGAGGGGGCTTGAAAGGCTTCTCTATAAGATTGTCAGGAAAAGCAATGAAAAACATTCTCAGCAAAACAAAGTAGCTCTTATTTTCATCCTACATGATCTGGAATCCACTAAAATTCTGGGGGAAAAAAATGATAACAGCACATGATTTCCTTTGGTTTTTTTTCATCTTACCAGTAAAAACCAGAAGTGGTGGCACCAAAATGTGTAGGGCTGCAGCAGTTGGACAAACATGCTGGATCAGAATTAAGTTCCATCTCTAGGGAGATCCAGACTAAGCTGAGCTTCACTTCACAGTTAAGGCAACAGGAGTCCTGTTCTGATCACCAGGAGCTTTACAGAGCAATCACCTCACTCTGGAGTTTGTAGCTTTTCCTCTTGGACCTGTGAGAGCCCTGTGGAGCTGCTCTCAAAGGAAGGTCATATTAGAGTCGTCTTGGAATACTTAAAACCTGAAGATACACATACAAAATAAGGAATGAGATCAGATTTAAATGTGAATTGAAGATTTATAGATTTTTTTTTTACAGTATATTCATTAAAAGAGCAAAGAGGCTGCAGCATTATTGCACTGCAAATGCCACTCAGTTTAAATTTCGTTTTCCTTATTTCACTAAATTCATTACTAAAACAAAAATCTCCAATCTCTTGCTGTACTAAACCTCTGTATTAGTAGGATCATATGTATATACAAGCCAGCAACAAGAGTTAGATCATATTATAGCTCACTAACAATTATTTTAAAAGTGTATTTATATTCATCTCATATAAGCATAGTGGATTTTTTTTTCCATTCCTGTGAATTATTTACATCACAAGTGTTGATTCACGAAGCTGGGGTTTCATCAAACTTGACCTATGTGAAATGCATGCACCTGATGGAGTTCTCTGAACTATTGATTCTACTGCATCCATCTGTCTCACACTCACTCTCTGAAGAATAATGCTGGCATCTGTTTTAAGTATAAGCTTTCTAAATTACTGCATAGATGCATTACAGAGCAGTTAAGAAAAATCAATGGTTTCTATGTAAATAACCACACAGCTTTCCTGCTTCCTTTAAAACATAAATTTCTTCAATAAAGATTGTTTTACTTTATTTTTACTCCAATATTTCTCCTTTACATCAGCTATGCTGTCAAAGCTATCCTGATACTCTGCTGCTGTTTAAATTTATCACGGGTGTGAACTCCTTTGTTGTGGGTGTTTTCTTCCAAGGAATATGCATTTCATATTGTCTGTATTGCTGAAAAGTAATAGTGAAAAGTGAGATTTGGATTCAAGACCTTAGCACACATTTAAATACATTTTCATCGCTTTCCTAAAAATGGTGCAAGGGTGTCACCCAAGTGGATCACTTAGAAAATATTTCAGATTAGCCTTCTAAAATAACATTTAATTGCTATGGAAATTAAGATAAAATGTCTGTAATTAGTATGCAGTCTTCCCTTCTGAGCACAGAGCAGCAATAATAACCTTGAGCTAAAGCTGTAAGAATGGTGAAATGTACTGTCCGTGCCCAAGCCTGGATTTCTACAAAATTAATTTCTGTTAGCAGAATCATGATAAGAGACCTATGGAAAGGAAAGCTCTTCAGTGCTAATCCGAACTCTTGTCCTATCTTGAACAGATTCAAAGATATATTATAATTGCTTTTGATCATCTTAAAAAAAAAAAAAAGTATTAAAAAGAGAAAAAACTCATAAGAAAAGGAAGAATCACAGAACTGAGAAGAAGCAGTCTAGAAAAAGCTGTGAAGCACTGAGTAGATGCCAGTACAGTCAGTCAAGAGAAGGGCTGAGCTGATGTGCACAAGGATGCAGCCAAGGAGAACAGTGGTGACAAACAAATTATTTTGGCTGCTAAATGTAAGAACCTGCTGGTCAGAATCTCTGCACAGATATCTGGCGAAAAATATTTTGGAACAACATTAATTTTATGCCAAAATAGCAGTACTTGTAAAAATCTGGCACAGTGGCTCACTCACATTAACCCTCTTACTTTATCTCCCTGAACCAAGAGTCTGGTCCATTTTTATTTTTGTAAACCAGAGTTACAAGATCTAAAATTGACATCTCAACTTCAGTCATCAATAAACCTGGAAAATTCTTGGCTACACAAGTGTTCAGGAGCAAAAGATTAATAAAACTAAAATGTCCTTAAAAGACAAGCCACGGTCTCATTATGGCATTCAAGTATCTGCTGAAATCTCCATAGTGGCAGATTCCTCTGGATTTGAATCCTAATTTAAAATACAATTTATCAATATATATCCATGTTCTATAGAGGGAAAAAAAAATCTATAGCTAAGGTGGCCAATCACTGCAAATATCTATCTATTCTTTAAAGTTCACTTTGCCATTTCATGACATGTTTATTTTTATGTGACAGGCAAATTGTAGACTATGGCAGCAGCAACATGGCTGAGATGTTCAGTTTTCTCCTCTTTAGTGAGTGGGACTGCTCAAGTCCTCGTGGTAATTGTTTCCATCCTTCTTCTTGTTACCTGTTTATCACACTGGCATTTTGCTTTTAAGGCTTTTCCATTTGAGTCATGTCAATCAAGTCAGAAAAATGCAGGGTTGCAATAATGAACTAACTCATCACATCTAGCACTTTGCCTTTCTCAGTTACAGGATCTCAATAATATGTTATTTTTTCGAATATGATCTCCATGTATACATTCAACACAGTTCTTCACTGTAATGATGGAATTCCATCACAAAGTGTTTAATGGATGTCTTTGCTTCCTTAGGACAAGATGTTTACACTGCATCTGAAAATAAGCCATACTGTTGATAAAAACGGTTTTCTTCACTGTGCAGGGACTGCAGGAAAGTCATTTAGGTCTCCATAATATTTTTGTGAATAAGGATATGAAAGACAATAACCAGTTCACTAATGACTAAATTAGCACCCTCTCTGGGAGAAACCATGGGCATATTACAGCATCCTAATCAGGAAATTCAGAAAATTGTAATCAACAGAAATCACAATGGACCTTGCATGGGGTACAAGGACTTCAGTTTAGGATTTTGTGAGGTTTTTTGTTTGTTGGATTTTTCATATAAAAGTTATTGAAAAATGGAAAACACCATGAAATCTAATCTCATTTCAAAGAGTTTAACATTTTATGTCCTACCTGAGACATGCCCTGCAGAAGCAGTACTTTTTACTGTTGTGAATGGATTTTTGTTTAGTTCCAGGAAAGAAAAAAAAGGATGAGGGGAAAAATGAATGCAACTAACACTGCACTTCCTACAGTCTGATGTATTCTCTGGAAGTCTTCTGCCTAGTGTGATCAAGTGTAAGCTGATGCATTAATGCATTTCACTGGTAATATTCAGCTGCAATTCAGTACATTTCTTTTGTACTTCTGGTTTCAGATTCCGCTTCATTTATTTTTTCCTGATCAACTAGAAAGTTCAGGAAGTCCCCAAGATGGCACTACTAAGTACAAAGGTTAAGTTCAAGTGAAACATTTAGTCTTTGTCCAAAGTCTGCCCCAGTATTTACGGGCTATTTCAGACACTTCTCAAAGTGCTCAGGTCACTCATGCCTGGGGCATCATCAGAATCATGAAAGGGCGATCCCAGCAACCCATGGCTGGGCATCGAGACCCGCTGGTGTTTGAAGGCACAGACTTCTTAAGAGAAGATCTCTCTCTCCATTCTAGCCCAACTTGGCTGGAGTAGAATCATTAGAGTCCCTGTAGACTTCCTCTGGGAGGCTCTGAGAATGTTTTCAAACGTCTACATTTCAAAAACGCAGAACCTGTTGTCTTGATCCTTTATGTTACTTCGCTAACTCTCTACTCCATAAAACACAGCAGGGCAACATGGCTGGGTCATTGTGAATTTCTTCTGATGGCTAAATGAGAAAGGCTCTTGTTACCTTGGAATAATACAGGAGATGGGATAATTCAGAAACCACGTTAGCCCCTTGTCCTGGCAGCACAGACATTGCTTCCATCGGCTTAACTGTATTTGAGCATAAATACAGCTGTGCTACAGCTCTAGCAGGATCCTTCTCAGGCTCATAAAAGCCATGAAACATTTCAATATATTCATTCTTCCCTCAACTTTTACCGCTGTGCCTTAGAACTGCGCCTTGCCTGTTCCCACACTCCTGAGCACAATCATATTAAGCAGCAAGCGAAGGAATTTAACTCTGAATTTGCTTGCGTTTCTGAATTTAAAATCAGACCTAAGAGGTACATAAATCTAATTCTAATTTCTTTTATGTAAATTCAAACCACATGGAGAAAACAAAAATTTGTCATTCTGTTTGTTTGGGGGCTTTATAAACTGACACCATATTAAGTTATTTAAGCCCAGTAAAATTTAATGGGAGTTATTCTTGTTCTTGCAACAGTGTTTGCTGTGAGAGATACTTCCAGAAGTGTGGTGAAGTCATTGCCTAATGTCTCCCCTGAGACTTCCAGCATATAATGGGATACTTTTTTCCTTCTCTTCCAATGTTTTTTATTGATGTAGAAGCATATTTACTTGATAAAAGCAGAGCAGCTGGCTAGTGTCCCTTGGGAATATACCCTTGCTAGGAAAGATTTTAGCCCCCTCCCCAAAGTTCATTGAATTCAGGTTGATTTAATATGCTGAAAAACATTCCCATTTGAAAGAAAGTTACCTTCTACTTGCAAAGTCATTGTTTTCTAAAGCACTGTCCCTCTTGGGAGAAAAGGAAAGGCACTATAAAAACCCTCTGGGACTATCATGTGGTAGTCAATAAATTTGCTTGTCCTGAGTTTTGCACTTTAAGCCTTTGAGTGAAGAAAAATGGAAGTGTATGAACGATCTATGGAACTGTTTTCAGGATACCAACAAGATCTATACCTTCTATCCAATGAATTAAAAATAGTAATTGTTCTACATTACTTATGATGAAGACTTTACTAGAATATCAATTTTTATTTTGCCTGGTAAAGTGTTCATATCACTCTCCATTTAATTTTCAAACATTTTGGTTAAGACTTTGGCTTTACCAGTTAAATTTTCCAGGTGGAGTAAGTCATCTTCAATGAAAGTGTGCTGGTAAAAAACACCACATTAAAAAATCACTGATTCATTTTGTTTAGTTTGTTTTGGGTTTTTTTTGGTTTTTTTTGTGTTTTTCTTTTTTTTTTTTTTTTTAAATAGAAGAGAATGCAGTATAATTATTTGTCTTACAGGTCTAAAACAGCCAAACAAACCATAGCATTTACCTGGCTAAAACCATCGTGTTTGGCATAATCTAGACCCCAGTTGGGTACCATCCATCAATGACTGCAAGAACCAGAGGCTGCATGAGGAGATACAGCAGATCCCAACAAACCAAAAAATCGAACAACCCCCCCCCAAAGCAAATAAAACCTTAAAAAGCATATAAAATTATTTGCCTATGAGAATGCTCCATCTGTAGGAGTTTAGCTGACTCCAAATGCTAAAGAGTCAATAAACTGTACCCCAAAATATATAAAGCATTGTCAAAAAACATTGGTGAGATTTTCCTGTGGAAGTAGTTCCATGATTCCACGTTCCTGGCTAGAAGGCTGCCTTTCATAGAACGGCCTGTCTTGAGTAGTGGAGACTTTTCTTCCTTTCTCTTTTGTCTCTATCTCACCGCATTTACACCTCATTTCAAAACACAAGTCATTGATAAAAAGACTTTTTACCTTCTTTTTTTCCCACCTTTAAATAAAACTTACTAGATTGCTTCTTTTGTTCCTGTGTTTACTTTTAAAATTCCCGAAAACTCATCCCGTCCTTTTTTTCTGTCTTTATGACCATCAGATTTGTTGTTTCTGCTTTTTCAGGTGGGAAAGCTGTTCCCCTACCAGTATTCCTGATATATGTTTGTTACATGCATGCAAGATGGAGAAGTGGTAAAAAGCTTTCAGTAATCTAGATAACAAGATTTCATACAATTTTTTCAGGTATGAACACTACTAAGTATGTTTACTGTAACCAAGTTAAATAGAAAAAAAATCTCAACCATGAATATTATCCTCTTAGATGCGCTCATTGTTTAAAATAAGGAAATAAAAAACTGCAAATATTTCACCCAAAATGTCAAGTGTAAAAGACGCAATCATATTCAAATAAGAAAGCAAGGCCTGAGTGACGAAAATAGGTTACTTTCCTATGTTTATATTTGTAGGTTACTTTCCTATGTTTATGTTTGTAGGTTAATTTCCCATGGTTATGTTTGCATGCTGAACAGATTTAAAGGGCTACAAGGAAAACATGTTAATTTCAAAGTGAAACAAACTACCACTGAAATTGAGCAATGTTACAGAAATGAGCATTTCTCCTTTGCAGCACCTTAGTTTCAACAGTCTGACAATGACTCTTTCAGCACACTTTTCACAATACCATCATAACCACTGCAACTGCCTCCCTTAGAACTTATGAGGATTTTCTTAGACACCAAACTGAATTTGAAATCTTAACTGACATTTCCATGAGCAGCCCTATGCTCCTTTGTTAACAGTGCTTAAAAAAAATACCACAACAAAACTGCCCAACACACAATTAAATATATTTGCCATTTCCAGTTAAGGCAAATCAGTCCCACCCAAAATTACTGGTTAAATAAAAAGGTTTTTTTTCACACTGAAGTAAAATAACTGCTATTAATGGTGCAATGGGAGTTACAACAGATTGTTACTTCCTTGAGGTCAGTTCTGGACACAATCTGGGTTCAGTTTGCATTGTTCTCAAAACGGACGTATTGCAGGGAAAATCATAAGCACTGAGTCCTGATATGTGTAGATAATTATTAATGTGGTCTGCGCACAAAAAAAGGAAAGTGTGACGTGAGAGGCACAACAGAATCGCTATTTTCACTCTATTTACCACAAGGAAGAGGCGGCTGGTGAACACAGCTCATATCTCACACCGGGAAAAGGTGCCACAATAAGGAGGATTTGAGTACAGCAACTTATCGAACACAGGAACAAGCTGGCACACAGAGGGATAAAGGGTGGGCAGACAAGAGATGTCATAAAACTTAATAACCTGTTGAATACTAGAAGAAGCAGGGACTGGCGTAGGAGGGAATCTGGCAGACAGATGTACCCGGGAGATACAAAGGGAGGGTCAGGAGGAAAAGCTGCCCTGCAGCTCTGGATGCTGATGGATGGAACGGCTTGGACAGGGAGGCAGCTGAGGGGCAGGTGTCGGGTGCAGGAGACAACGCCAGGAAAACAGGGAAAGTGTTCCCCTGAACTGGGGTGCAGACTGAGAAGCTGTTTTACTTTCTTGTATGCTGTAAAATAACAAAGGCTTGAGAACAAGGGGCTTTCTTGGGTAGCACACCTCTGTCAGACACGCATCACACCGGTTGTTAATAATAGCGGAAAATGACCTTGTGTTTGATGCGATAACGCACAGTGTTCGCTGCACGGCTCCATCATCACACCCCGCCTCTCAAAAGGGCAGAAGGAGCAGGAGCCAACCTCCAACTTTGGCTCTGCCAACCTGCAGCCCTCGCTCCCCTCCACGGGCCACAACAACGCGCACGGACAGGGCTTAACTCGCACCTCGGGGCTCCCTTGGCTGTGTCACCACATTCCTGCTCCTCGCCCTGCGGCTCACGGGAAGCGCGGCCGCCGCGGGGCGCGCCCGGGATGAGGCGGCGGCGGCGGCGGCCCGGCCTGTCCGGGCGGGCCCGGCGTGTCCCCGCCCGCGGCACCGCCGCGCGGGCACAGGGGGCGCTGTTAGCGCGGGGACGCGGCGGCGGAGCGCCCCGCCGGGGCCGCGGGGACAGGAACGGGAACGGGGAAGGGGACGGGGACGAACGACGGGGCCCGCGGGCCGCGTCCCCTCAGGCCGGGCTTTGGAAGGGGCGAAGGGAGAGTGGTGGGCGCGAGACACAGCGCCGCTCCCGCCTTTGCGCGGGCGCGCGCGATGCCCCTTGCGCGCGCGCGCGCCGCCCGCCCCGCTCGCCCGCCCACTGAGCGCAGGTCCCGGCCGGAGGGAGCGCAGGTCCCGGCGCTGGGAGGGGATGGGGATGGCGGTGTTGGCGTCCCCCCCATCCCGCGGCTGCGGAAACTGCACTGAAATACCCCCCCCCAGCCCCGCACAGCCCAGTCCCGACAGTGGCACACACGTACAGATACACGCGCGTACAGATAAACGCGCACACATCCCCTCAGCCCCGCGCAGGATGCGCTCCCCCCGCCCTTCCCAGCCCCGCTGGCGAGGTGTAGGTCAGGGGAAGGTGGGTTGAGACGCTGTGGGCGGGAGAGCCGTGCGGGGAGCCGGGAGGTGAGCCAGCAGCGCCGCTGCCGGTTCGGAGGGAGCTGGGGGGGAGCCGGGACGCGGGGCGGGGACGCCGAGGTGGGCGCGGGGGGTGGCGGGGGGCGCGGGCAGGGTCGCGCCGCGCCGCCGCCTGCGGCGGTGAGAAAAGTTGAGACGGCTTTCGGGGGCGGGGGCGAGCTGGCGGGGCTCGTGTTTGATCAACTTCGCGCTTAGGTGCTTTGTTTTTAACTCGCCCGTATCCTGGGTGCACTTCTTTTATAACTACTCCTTTCCTTTCTTTTAACAAGGTGGGGGGGAGGGAATCTCCCACGAAAGTTTTCCCTTTACGGAAGGCGGGACTGAAACAATACCCGATGCATTGTTCAAATGTAAAACCTTCCAGCTCTTGCTTTCTTTTTTTTTTTTTTTTTTTTTCGGTTGGGTTTTATTGCCGCCGCTGCCGCTGTTGTGATCGCGCTTTCCCCCTTGTGTTTACAGCGCCTGTGAGGGAGAGACGCTCGGAGGAAGGACCGGGATCCCTGGGCTGCATCAGCGCGGAGAGCAGGAGCCCGGCTCAGCACAGCCGGGAGGATTTCACCTTGTTGCTGTTTGTTTCGGGAGATTTTCGCTCCCCCCGCCCCGGACACTGTCCAGCTGAAGGTTTGCTTCCTTGCTG
Source organism: Acridotheres tristis (assembly GCA_037013685.1). Lineage (NCBI taxonomy): Eukaryota > Metazoa > Chordata > Aves > Passeriformes > Sturnidae > Acridotheres > Acridotheres tristis. The sequence goes on from CM072901.1 coordinate 10,845,507, forward strand.
CGTCCACAACCGGCCAGAGAAAAAGCGCTTTCCCTGTTAGAGGTGATTTTTGTCGTGGTCTCCCTGCAAGGAAGGGATCGGCACCAGCCTTCGAGGAGGGAGACAGGATCAACTGAGGTTTTCCCTACCTCCGGCTGAACGTGAGGAGTTCAAGTGACACCGGCACTGGCCTGTGGCTGACTGACTCCACAGCGAGCTGGAATCACAGCCAGAGCTGCTCGCTTTACCTGCTCGAGGACCCTTCAAACCCTTCTGTTGACGGTAGAGATTTGTATTCCAAGGAAAATCGGATTAATATAAACTATGCAGAGCTTTGCGGGGATATCGGGAGACTACTCTGTCTGCATGGCTAATCTTGAAATTGTCTGAAATAAATCCTTAGCGCAAGGAATAACGAGATACTTTCAATTAGTTTTTTTTTTCCTTGTCGCTTTTTTCTCCCCCCTTCTACGAGAATTTAACACTTCCATCGGAGGGTTTTTACAAGAGAATGGGACACATGTTGGAGAACTCACCAGGCTGCATAAAAATGACGGGGGTAACAGTTTCCATCAGTGTTGCGGTATAAAAGGTTCTTTGGATTGTCTGCTGGTGGCTGCTAAGATGGATCAGTTTCTCCCTGTTCCTGTTTGCGATGTGCTGAAGGATCCGGATTTACTGAAATACTGACGCCCAATGAACTTACTCCCTCTCTGCTGAAGGCATCGGATGTGACAGTGCAGAGAAACATGTGTTTCACATTTCTGACTGGTTGTTTTGGTGCAATCAATACCTCCACAAGAAACATTGACTTAGGTGGCGACTGTCATAGCGGGAGGCACACGGAGCGCTGCTCGCGGCTTGCAGGCGGAGCGAGCACAAATCAAAGAGCCCGCCGATCCTGGCAAGTGGGGGCTTCGCTTCCCCCCAGAGCGCGGGGCACCGGCTGCCGACCCTCCACAGAGAGCCCGGCCCGCGGGTGCGGAATGAGCCATGACCAAAGCGCTGTCAGGAGTGGCAGCCAGTCGGATCGGATGGGGATCAGTGAGGCAATGCCGGTTGAAAAAAAGGTGGATCGCGAAATTATTGCCCGAAGGAATAGCAGGCGAGGCGGAATGATGATAAAGTTAAACTTCTGTTTCATCTTCTGTCGGGGATGGTGGGCGTTTCTGTTGCTTCAGCTCCACATGTTGCAAGCACTGGCACAAGGTAGGGCTAGAGACATTTTTGTTTATAGAAATGCTGCATCTGCCTTCTGAGAGGAAGGGAATCTTGCTCGGGTACAGAGAAACCCTTTTACTTTTATCCTTATCAGAGATTAACTGGAGAATTCGCACTGAGCTGATTCATGTAGGAATGGTGGTTTCTTACACACAATCGTTTCTTTATGGAGCAGGGGTTTGCAAACTGTACCTACACGTTTCCCTCCCTTTCTAGTCCTATCCTTACCCTATCCCAACCTCTCACGGAGAATCACAATCCCTATCAGCACCAAACCTGCTTTTTAAATTTACTTAAATGCATCCGTGCTGTTCTTTCAGGCAGCAAAAGAGTTAACTGCTGGTTTTGTGTGTGTGTGTGTCTCTGTGTCTGTGTGTGTGTGTTTAAAGCCACTGTGCTCTGAGATAAGTTATTAGGGGAAGGGGAGTCATAAATCCTCCGACTAGAACTAAACCAGGCATGTAAAAGGAATTCTTTAAACATATGAGCACTATTCTATGTGAGCCTCGGTTTCAGCATTGTTCATTTCTTTCGGATTGCCAAGTAACATTTACCCGAGACAAAAACTGCAATTGATTCGTATCTGGGCATTTCCACATCAGAGATCCTTGCAGTCAAATGAGTCACTTGTAAACGAAGGGTCAGAGTCGACCAATAGACTTTAAATACCAAGTGTCAGTCACTTTGCATGTAAATTCCCTTCTCAAAAAATTGCCAAATGTAGTCTAATTCTTAATAATCCTTTGACAGAGTAAACAATAAATGGCAGGCAGAAGCATTACAGTTGGCTGCGCCAAATAACACGCTGAACAAACGCAGCTTTCACTTTCTTTGCTGGGTTGAGTTTTATTGCTGTGTGCATTGTCTGGCTGAAGTGGGGTGTGCTGGACAATGCAGAACTGTATCGTGTGGGACCAGGAGTTAGTTATTAAAAGCGGAAGTTAATACTCCATGAAGGGGAATAGTCTTTGTGTTTTAGCTCTTTGTTTTCAAGTATTTCACAGGGAACAACAGTGCATTCAGTTGTAATAAGTGGATGGGGCTCGTGTGTTGAGGAAGAGGGGTTGGAAGCCAAGTCTGCTGTAGTTTGTCTGCTCTGGGTTTACTGCTGCATCCTCAGAAAGTTTGGAGCCGCAGGATACAGAAGAGATTTAATCCAGTGTTTTATATGGACTCCACCCTCATAAACCTTTCTCAGTGCTTTGTTTATGCTGTCACTGCTATTCCCAAATTACTTCTGCTGAGGCCTGCAAGCCCTGACAGGGTATTGTTATCCTGAAACAAGCCATACCTGACATAATTATCTCTGCAAATTAAAATTCACATCACTTTTTGCTTTTTTCTTTTGGTAGTTGTTGTTGATAGGTGCCAATATGATGCTTCATGTTGGCAGATTAATGGTGATTATTCTTGCTGTTTACATTAAAAATTTAAAAAAAAAAATCATAAAAGGTAGTTTTAGGTGCCAGGGATTCAGGAATCATTTTAGATGTCATGTAAAGCAGTTTTTCTGTGATTAGTAGTAAACTAGCCATCTTACTGGATTAAAAAGTGAATTGGAACTTTTGTTTAGCACATAGTAAAGCATAATTTTTCAATAGCATATTTCAGATTACTCAGCATTTGCAGTAGTACCAATTTCAGGTACTGTATATCTCAGGGAGTTTTGTAGTTTATACAAACTAGCCCCAAAAAAGTCCTTACACCAAGTTAGTTTTAAGTAACTAAGAGTATTTAAGGCAAGGAGGGGAAGGGAAGAGAATAAGACACATTATTTCTGAAAAATATTGTTACAGATAAAGGTATAAAGTGTAGTAAGACATGAAACAATGAAAGATAAAACAATTATGTAATGCAGAAACAAAATACATTTTAATTTTGATATGATGCTGAAGATTACAGTTAGTCCTCTTAAGAACTGACACATAAACCAGTGTGGAGGTCTTGATGTAGAGGGCTTTTATTGGAATTTCACAAAATTCGAATTAATTTATAACTTATGTGGGTTCTTTTTTGCATTCTGAATTCTAATGGATTCTAAGACATTCATCATTTTTATGCAAAAATTTACTTTAGACAGACGATGACAATTTCTATAAAAGTCCTTCATGAAAATGGAGTCTGCTACACGCAGAAGTTTCTAATGGAATGATGTGGTCATATGCATGAGAGAATTACATGACTTCAATCTCTTTATAAGATAAAAAAATGAACATTCCAAATATGTAGGCAATGGCTCTTTTGAATGAATCATAATACAATGCTATAACCAGCTAATGTTTCCATAATAACTATTCCAGCATTAAAGACATAAGAATTATTTCAGGCACACTAAAATGCAGGTTCTTCATTCCTAGGAAACAGATGAGGTAAAGTTGTAGAGATCAAATATCTTATACTTCAAGATGAATGGAAGAAATGAGTTTCAGCTGCAACAGGTTGGTTGAGTATTCTCTAAACTTGAATGATCATCTATGTGAAAGCTGATCTAGTGGTGAACTGTAGACAAAACTACTTGTAAATTCATTTTGTGCTTAGCTCTTCAGCTGTTCTGTCTTCTGACAGTGGCGTTACATATTTCAAAATAAAACTTATCTGCTTTCTTTTTGCCTTTTAAAGTGAGTTTAATTAGCCTAAAGTGTACATTGGGTTGTTGTCCTGAGTAATAAAGGATTCTCTTCGAACCTTACTGTTGTTCAGACCTTCTCAGGTGGGAGTGACTTTGCAGGTAGAGAAGACAAAAAGGTTGTGGCCTGTTCTGGGCTGGGAATGGAGCTCCCACCCCTGTGATGGCCACGACACAGGGAGTGTGTCTGCACTGGCCTATCTCAGAAAAATCAACCTGTAAGGGTCCCCAAACTGTTGCCCATTGCTTTGTTTACTCAGCTCTCTCTGCCTGCTGGCCTCTGCCACCAGCCCTCTTTTCGTGGCATTTTTGTTAAATGATGTAGGAGATGCTAGTTAGCCTCAAGTCATCATGTGTCATCAAACAGTGATGAGATGCTAATTGATAATCACTATAATTATCAAATTAGACTTTGTGAGGTGTCGGTAGGAGTGAATCACTTGGCCCCAGTGGCTGCCTACTGCACTTGGAGGAACATCCTCGTGCAGAGACGTCTGGCTCCGGGGTCTGCATGCCTGGGCAGAGTCCTGGGAATACACAGAGCTCCTGCAGCACTGGAATTTATTCCTTATGTATGAGATTAACAAACACTGATGCCTACTGAGGTACAAAATGTTTACTAAACTACGGGAATATTTGTATGGAAATAGAAAAATTCTGCTTATTTAAATAGGTTGGAAGTTGCTAGAGGCCACTCTACATGCATCTTAATGGATTTAAGTACCTTCCCAATGTCTGTCTTTTGTTGAGGAATGAAAGAATACTTTGAAAATATATTTCTTCGGATTGATGGCTGTTGTTCAGAAAGATTTTAAAATAGATAAAAGCAGAGCAAAGCTTTAAGCTTCTCCAGCAGGAGCCTGGTATCTTTAAATATTAAGAAAGAGAAGCTTGTCTGATTTTTCTTAGTTTTATGATGATTGAACTGTAATCTTTTTATGCTACTTAATCAAATCTGTATTCAGAATTCTACAAATACCTGAATGTACACTTAAGGTGGTATTGATATGCATTATGCTTTGAAAGAAGCCATGACCCAGTAGATAGATGAAAATGTTTCTGGGGCCCAACTTCCTTAATTCAAATATTTGATCTGGTGTATTATAAATATGCCGACTGTAAGAAGCCTTTTCAAGCAAATTTCAAACTGCATTAGGTGCAGAGATGATAAACAACTTGCATAGAGTATTTGGTTGTTAGAAGGACGGAGAGATGGTGAAATGTTAGGGCAATACCTACTGGAGAGTGAAAAAGATTATGAATTAAATGTAGAAGGAACCATTTCTAATTCCAAAAGACTCTTACTGTTTACTGGAAACCTAAGATTTTGTACTAGGTTTGCCTTTTGAGTTTCTTTTCTTAAGATGAGCATTTTAAGTATGTGCTAGTTTTTAAGCAGTTGAATTTATTGTGTATATAATTATAATAATTAAGCAATTGATTTGGAAGAGTAGATCCAGCCCCAGTCTAAAGAGAACTGGGGTGGAGATAGTTGGCATTTTCTGTGGCCAGATCATGCGACTTCTCACTCTCTCTGCTGTGGTAACTCTTGGTTTGCTTTATATGTTTATGTTTTGCTGGAAAAGTACCTATTCTTAAGACTTCTTAGAGCAAGTTCAAAGAGCTGGGAACACATAATATTAACATTCCAAGTGCAGTGTTGCAGATGATTCTTTGAGAGTGCAGTGTAATGGTCCTGTTAGAGCTGAAGGGAGACCATAAGTAGTGTCTGGTGTATGATAAATATGTGTATATAAATATGGCAGTGTTCATGCACTGCCAGAGATGCTCAGAGCAGGAATGACCTGGGTGTGGAGAGAGGGAGGCTCTGGCAGAATCTCTGTGCCTTTCACCTCACTTGAGAAGAACAGAAAGCAAATCTGTGTCCATGGCTCATAGTCCTTGAAAGGTTGTTCTGGAAGTTTCTGCCATCTCTGTGCATAGTCATGTGTTTTGAATAATGAAGGCAAATGTTGTTTAATATTTTAAAGATTGCTTAAACAAACCATAGAAATACTAAAAAACAATCTCAAAGTGAATTATCAGGAAGTTGTTAAGTGAAGGGATTGGACTTTCATAGATCTGAGAGGGATTTTTTTATTGTCTTATTGGTCTTACCACCAAGTCTGAAACATATTCTTGACTCAAAAGATTTCCATGCATTTATCAACTTTCTATAGAGCTTCACCTGACTATCACATTCTGGATGGCCTGGTTATTAGGTCCAGCTGGACCTTTTTGCTCTGATGAATCTGTGGGCTGACTAGAGGCAATTAGATTCCACATGGAGCAAAATCTTGTTCATGCTGAGTTCATTACAGAAATTGGCCTTTCCTTCTCCCTCTGCAAATGTACATACATAATATGTATTTAAATAGCTTTTAAGGAACAAATTGATGATATGTTGATATTTTCAAGATTGTGTTTTCTTGAAGTTAAAACATACGAAATAGAACAATTTTCATAAGATTTGTGTAGAGATTATAAAGTAAGGTACCTTTGCATCTTTAATGCAAATTCTTTATGCATGTGCATTATGATTAAGTTTAAATTGATACCTATTATTTTTCCTGTATACACAGTCAGAACTGAGGCTGAGTGCTGCTCACTGATCAATTTTTCAGTATTTTAGTTTCTTGTCAGTGCTCAGCTCCATCTTTCATTTGCTTGAAACCTTAAATTCATCACAAGAAGACTTTTGTGTGAACCAAAGGAAGAAGTGTTAGCAGCTATAGCATGGCATTGGATTAGACCACTTACAATTATTACAGCTGGAAAGCAAGTAATTGGTGAGATTTGGGTTCTATTTTTGACTATCAAGTGAGTATTTTCTAGTGAATAAAGACTCTTCGCTGCACGTGCCTCGAAGATGACCCTTCACTATGCATAGGGCTCATGTAGAACAAAAATGTAACTTCATGGAAAGGCCTGTTCCCAAAGAACTTGGGGTTTCTGAAGTTATGTCTGCCCCTGGAGTAAAATAAGACTTTGCAATTCCTTTCCAGACATGACCTTTGGAATGTCACAGCCCCGGAAGGTTTTATAGGAATTAGTTCATGTAGGACTTCCAGGCCTGAGTTCAAAGAGTGACATGGCTGAGAAGGGAGGAGCCTTTTGTGTTCAAGTTATACCAACTTCATTGCTTTTAAACATGTATGACTGGGTTTGTAGGATCTGCTCATGCACAGATTCTTGACTTCCAGATGTATGTGATATCTGTGTATCATATCTTGAGCATTTGTATTTTGGGTTTACAAAGATAGATTTTTTGTTCTGCCTTTGTTACAGAAAATAACAAATCTATTCCTAGAATAGACACTGGTCTGTTACTAATTGTGTATTATCAGTGAGATGCCCCTGAGGTGCAATACAAATGGCACCCTCACTAAGATTAGAAATGAAGATCTGGGCTTTTTAAGGGGAGTGTTTTTAATTTTCAGCTGTTCAGCTCCCTGAACTAGCTCAGACTGGGGTCACACAGGCATCAGGGACAATGCAAATGAGGTGCAGGGACAGCCTGGCTGGGGCATGACCCTGGCAGCGTTTGTAAGATCAGCTCCAATTGGGAGGGAATTTTTTAACTCTTGACAAAACACTAGGGAATGTACGTGGCCTGACTTCTTACAAATATATGGGGGCTGCTGCCCCTGGGGAGAAAATAGTGAAGTGAGGTGGTTTAGAAGACTTAACTCTATTTTTTTTCTCTGAAAGTCCCTTTCAGTAAGCTTCTCCCTCTGTTGGATGGAGTCTTTCCGACCCAAGTTTATAAGGTAGATGCTACATTTAGGTAATATGGAAATTACCCTTAATCCCCTGATATCTCAATTCTGTAGGCTGATGGTAGGAATAATACTTTCTTCTTAAACAAAAAGAAACTTTGCAACTTAAGTTGCAAATTCCATCAATATTACTTTTTAATGTTTCTATCTAATGCACAGATTCAGTAGGTTAAAAAGGGAAAGTGTGAACTCAAACAACTCTGATTAAAGGAAGTCTTTAACAGCACTTACTGCATGATGTGGAAGTGGATTGTGCAATCTTATGTCCCACCATTCAGATAACTTTTGAAGTGTCATTTTAGCAAACAATAAAGCATTAGAGCTTTTTATGCAGATAATGTGATTCTTTAATCCTGTTTTTCTCATTTCCATGCTCTATTGCGGCAGCCTGAAGAGAAAGTTGATTCTGGTAGATAAATCAATGTCCCTTAGGTCTCTTTAAACCACTTTATGGTCTTTTAAGCCCTAAGCCATATATTTTTTCCTAATAAACTCCTTGGTCTAACATGTTGCCTAAAAAATAATTTGTTGGGTACTGCTCTCTTGGACCAGAAAGTAGAGAATGATGATAACATAGCTCCAGCATGTGTTGCCAGAAGAGTCCCACATTGACTCCAGGCTGCAATTGAAGTTTGTACCTCATTATTACACAAAGAATCAGAAGATCTGGTAGACACTGCTTTCATCCTCGGGTTCATATTTGTCAAATTCTGTGTATTTATTAGCTGAGAATGTTGTGGCTTTGATATGCGGTTTTGGCATTGAGTTCATAGGAGATCCACTCAGTAGCAGTTACTTGTTAAGAGAAGGTGCTAAGGAAATAATGTAACTATAGTGCAAATATTTAAAATGTTTAGACACTTAGAAAAAATATATTTTGTTAAACTAGTGCTGTTTGCTCATCTAACATTTGTGTATAACACAGACTCAGTATAATGCTGGCACTGCAGTCTTGCTGGTGCATTGGGGAATGAATGTCCCTTGTTTCTTATTTCTTATCCATCAAGAAGTGCAAAGGTCATTCATGACTAAATACTTTGAAGTAACTAAACGATATATGATTATTGGAAAAGAAATAAATGCTGCAGTGCCATACCTGCAGTTCAAAGATAATATATTTATCATAACATGGAACACACTGCTGGAGTATTGAAGTGCTTGGGAGGAGGTGAAGGGAATTCTCCATCAGTATTTCTAAATGTGTGTGCTCATAAGTTTAAGTCCTCTTGAATCTGTGCATGTAGAAGTACAACAAACTTTTTTCTTGTTTGACTGTTTCCTTTCCTTCAGGGTCAAGAGATTGAATAAACCCAGATCCTACCCATCATGTGAATGTAACATTTGCAAACCAGCACCTTTGTGCTTTCTTCCCTGCCGTCCCTGCTGTTGAGGAGAAAGTCATTGGCACTTTTGTTTTATGCTGTGATGCATAAAAAAACTTTTAGAGCAGCTTTGCTGCTAGTGCTCTGGCAATACTGCTGTGCCATGGTGAAGGCAGTGCTGTTGTTTGTGTGCACATCCATCCGTGTGGCTCACTCTTCCCTCTGCTCTTTATCCCTTTGGCTCAGGCTCACACAGCCTCTACCCCAATGTGCTTCTGCTCTCACATTAGTGCTCCTCCGTGCTCTTGGACGAGTCATGCCTCCTGCTAGGGCCAGGCTGAGGAGGAGGAGGCTTAAACCCTCTGATTCTGCCCTTGCAATGTGGAGCAGACCCTGCCGTGATCCCCTCCCTGGGCACAGAGTGCCTTTTCTAGGACACTTGCATTGTGTTAAGCTGGGCTTATATTGTGCTGGAGGCCCTGTCAAGAGCAGATGAGTAGGAAGATTGTTTAATGGTAGATTATCCCAGCATTTTTTTTTGAAATGTCAGATAAGTCTAAGAGACAAGAGATCAGGAACAGTAACTCCTGTGTTTCACCTTTTGCTATTTTTATTGCCATGAAGACATTAGATTTGTTTGTGAAGATGGAGTAACTGAAATTAAAAACCATTTTAATGCCACTCACTTCAAACACCAGGTTTTAAGATAAATTCTATCAACTAATTTCCCATTTCTCTCTAGAATTTCTTTTATTTTTACAAACATAATTGTTTACTTGTGAACAACATCAGATGTATCTTAAATGAAGAAAGATGTGTGAGTTATTGTTAAATTAGTTTCCTGCATTGGTGTGTGCGGCCATAATTTTCTAAACTGCCATATTTGAACTAGAAAGAATATTTTCTTTTTACCTTAAACTTCTTTTTTAAGGTTGTGTGTTGTATTCTCTCTTGGAACTGCTGTGCAAAGTTCTTCGCTTTTAAGAACTAATGAGAGCTCAGTGTTTTGTTCTGTGGTTTTTTTCTCCTCTTGAAAAGAATATATATTTTATATAGCAACTACATAAAATTAGTCAGCTGAGAGTAGGTGTCTCCTGTTCACAGAGCCTAATCATACTAGTGCTCATTATCCATAGAACAAGGCTAAAATTCCACTTTTAGGTGTTTCATTTCAGGGAAATGGGAGAATAGGTCAACTGACTCAAGCTTAATTCAATTACAAAATAGGCCAGTGATGCTATTGTTTAATGAAATCATCAACAGAAAAATTTCAAGTGACTCTCAAGATAAACCTCCCATTCATACACAAGTTTGAAGCAGCAGTGAATGACAAAGCAAGATTTGTATTTTGAAAACTTTCTTTCAAGCTGTTTATGTAGTACCTAACATCTTCATTTCAAGTTTCTCTATACAAGTGTTGATAGCAATCTTACTCAGATTTAATTAATTATATATGGCTTATTATTAGCATTTAATGGGTCAAATATTTAAGCATATTTTTCTGAGTCTTCAGTTGAGAATTCTGAGTCAATGGCACTCGTGAAACTCAGAATTTTAAGTGCTTGTAATTCAATGTTACATTCACTATGTAAATGTATCATAATTAAAATGATGCCTTGTCAATCCCATTCAGGTTTCTTCTGAGTATAATTTTCAGCTTTCATATACTGGATGTAGCTCTGTCTTGTGCTACCCAAACCTGAACAAGACATATTTATGGTGTACTGGTGTCAGTAAAAACCTGCAGTGTTAACTGTTGTGCCTGTTTAAAACTCAAAGAGTGAAAATCTTACTGATTCTGTTAAAGAAGTCCAGGTCAAATCTAAAACTTAATTTTTAAAAAATATTTTTAAATGGTTCAACTCCAGTTTATAAAAAAAATACTGGAGCAGCCACTTAGAAAAGACAAGATGGCTCTGCAAATGATCCCATGGGCGTGGACAGTTCTCTCCACATAACTGACAAGTGAAATCAAAGTTTTAATGTAGTATATAAAAAAAGAGGTGCTGAGTAATTTTGGATTTCCACACTTAACATATGAACAAATGTTCATACATGTCACAACAAATCTTGAAAGAATTCTTCATGTTCTAAGAGTCTTTCTATAGATCTGCAGGACATGATGAACACTGATAAACCAACTTCTGTGCAAATGTTCACAGAGTGGAGCAAGTGCTAGCTGTTACTTTATTAAAACTAATGGCATAATTACTCATGTTTGCTTGAAATTCATTGCAGCATGAAGTGGTTAGGCATTGGTGCTTTGGTAAATTATGGCATATTGCACATTTTCTGCAACCAATTAGTGAGTGTTGGTGTTGGGCACGTGCAGTGCCAGTTGTCACTCATTTCATTAACATCCAGATCTGTGTGGTTACCAGAAGACTTCTGTTGGAACTTTTAACATGTGACAAAGAAAATTGAGATAGATATATATTTATATATATATATGAGACTCAGAAAAGACAGAAAATAAGTACAAGATAAGATAAAAGTTACAGTGCAGTTCTGAGCACGTGCCTGCATTGACTGAAAAGCTCCCCAAACCAGTACTAGAGTTGCCAGATATAACTTTCTCATAATTCACTCAAATCTTCTATTCTGAGTGAAAGGCAAATGTTGCCTTCATACATATTTGCAGCTCTCTTCCAGACATCCAGCAGTCTCAGCTGTCTCAAAATTCTGGAGAAGTGGCTACATGCTGAAAAAACTGTGTGTTTGCCTGCTTGTTTAGATGCTGCATCAAGGCAAATAGAACACCAGACACAGCTACTCACAACTCATGTAGTAAGTTGGCAGTAGAATGTACTGTACAGATGAAGAACTGTCTGTAGTGATTGATATATTGGCTTTTTAAAAGTCTTCAGTGTGTTCAAGGCTTCTGAAGTCCCGTTTCTGATGCTGGTCAGAAGTTCCTTTACTGTTCTAATTTTTGTACACAGTGTATTTTTGTGATTTAGATGCATATATTGCTGAATTCCAGATTTCTAGGCATGATTTGTGTTTATGACTTGTTATGGTTTAAGCCCAACTGGCAACAGAGTACCACAAAGCCAATCACTTCCCCCCCTCCACCAGTGGGATGGGGAAGAGGATTGGAAGAATCAAAGTGAGAAAACTCGTGGGTTGAGATAAAGACATTTTACCAGGTAAAGCAAAAGCTGTGTGTGCAAAGGCAATCCAAGGTGTCCCTTTCACCTTGTCCCCTCAGCAGGCAGATGTGGAAATTGGGTGGACAGGGAGCTGGCTTCACCTGCAGATGCAGAGAGCTTCAGCTTCAAACCTTGGGAGACATCTAGCTAAGAGGAAAGACCTCGTGGTGAAAGAATGGAAAGAAGAACTGTCTCATGGGGACTAATATGTTAAGTAGTTTGTTACAAATCTTGGTTTCAGTATATGGTTGGCTAATGGCCAGCTACATATATGGTTCTGTTCCTTATCCTAGTTATTGGTCAGACCCTACACCCTCTACCTCATCTATACACCTCCGTGCTTTCTGGGCTTCAGGGTCTTTGGAGGTTGTCTTTGTACCATGAGGTTTCTACATCTGTTATTTTTACATTAAAAGTTCTTTGTTTCGAGGCAACTCCATCGTTCCCATCTCTCTGTATATTTATGCCACTAACTCCCCAGCTGGCCCAGTTCTGTGTGGCTCTCAGCAGCCACAGGCAGGTGCTCAGCCATCCCCAGGACAGCAGAGCTCATTAACAGTGATTAACGATGGCTTGGGAAGGCAAACCCATCATCCCAAACATCCCCCATTCCTCCTTCTTCCTCCAGCTTCAGCTACCAGATGGTGTCAAGGGAATATCCCTTGGCTCAGCTGTCCAGGCTCTGTCCATCCCAGTCCCTTGTGCACCTCCAGCTTCCTTGCTCCCAGGGTGGTGAGAACCACAAAAGTCCTTCACTCTGTGCAAGGGCTGCTCGGCAATAACAGAAACATCTCTGTGTTATCAACCATTTCTTTTTCAGCACAAATCCAAAACACAGCCCCCTACCAGCCACTGTGAAGAAAATTGACTCATCCTCAGCTCGAACCAGCAAATGACTGCATCTGTAAATGCATTTTCATTTTGTACCTTGTATATTGACTGAGAGAAACTGTATGAAATGGCATGATCTTAAATGGAGATCTCGAATCTCATAAATCTGCATTGTGAAATGTAATCGTGTTAGAGGCAGAACACTTGTGGTTTTTCAATTACTTAGTGGTGCTTTTTCATATCACTGTGTGTGAAGCAGTTCTGTCAGAAACAAAGAGTTCAGAGCTCTCAGACGTACCAACTTTGAAGAAACAGCTAAAGGCAACAGGTTTCAAGCTCTTTGAAGCCTTTTCTCTTTGAGTCCTTGTTAAAGGATGGTCTCTCATAACTATTGGTCACTTACTAAGTCTGTTTTTAAATTTGTGGGAAATCACATGAAGTGCATTATTGCATATTCATGTAGCACAGAAAGGCATTATATTTTTCCTTATATAGTGCACGTTTGTATTTTATAACTTGCAGAAGTTAAATTAATTGCAGTGAATGCTTTCAGTAGGAGGAGATCATCTCAACTAATATAAAAAGATAGGGTCATATTTGTATGACTTAGTTGAATATGATAACAAATGTAATTATACTAATATAATAATATGATGTATGAAAGCAAGAGATTTTAATTTTAGCCTGCATTCTCTAGAGCTTGCATGTTAGAAACATTCTCTGACGTTGTGCTTTATACTTTAAACAGTTCTGAGGAGTTACAAGCTTTAAATATTTGTATTGTAGTTACAAGATTCTTAATTTTCCTTTAGACATTTAAAAGCTTCAGTTGTGTTGGGAGGGTTTTAAAACTTGTTTGGTAGAAGAATTAATGTATACAGTGGGGTTTATTAGTAAGTGTTACTGAAATTACAGATTCGTTCCAATGAAGTTCTTCAGTGTCAATGTGTAAACTGCTGTCCTCTTCTTGCTGTCACTCTTACCTAATTTTTTTTTCTCTTGAACAAATGTGGGGGATTCTGTGTGTGAAAAAGGACGTGTTTCAGCAGGTTTCAGGAGCTGAAATATTGGTCTGTCCCCTCACTCAGATTGGTAATGCAAGTAATTCACTTCTCAGGTAAAACGTCTGTTGAAATGTAAGGATTTTATGATGAAATACTTGACTTCTGAGATACACAGCTTCCATAGCAGTTCTTAATAAAGCCAAGGAGTCCCATGTTTTCATTTCACTTTTAGTTTTATGGTTGCTTTTTTGGGGTTGGTTTCTTTTATGTTATAATCTGTATCTGTATGACAGGTTTAAGAAAACAAACAGAATCAGGTTGTTGACATGATCAAAACCACGGCAAGTCTTTTTAAACAGAAATTTTGTTTGAACCAGGAAAAGACAAGACATCATACAGTATCTTCATATGTATACTAAGGAAAAAATGTAGTACATTTTGACTGATGTTGCTTATCAAGTTGCACAGAGCAGTGTGATGGCTCCTCAAGTTAGTAAAAGACAGCCATAGCCATCAATCTTCTACTGAATAGGTGTGAACAATTTAATAAAATTCAGTATTTTTTCCAAGACTTAAATCTGACTAGTTGTTTATGAAGGTATTCCAGACAGAAACAGCAATACTGAACTGTGGGTTACATTTGACTGTACTTGGCTATTCCAGATGTGTAGATCCCCTAATCTCAAGAAGGCAGTATTTATTCTGAGCTCTGGCCTTTCCTTTACCTAGATCCAAAGGGAAGATTCGTGTTCTCAGTAACACGGATATTTAGAGCTGTTCAGCTTTTAGGCATTTCACAGTCCAGAAAAATGCAAGCAAGGAAACTCTAGTTGCCACGATTTCAAAAAATCACTGCTAGAATTCATGATATTTCATTATGTATCTCTTTTCTTCTTTAGAAACTTCTTCCTGTAAAAGCAAGCATTCCACATTCCCAGAGCTTTCCTTTACCTCTGCCCCTTTTTATTTTGCCTGCCTTTGATTGAGTTTTTTGGTGTTGTTTGTTAATTTATTTCTTTTGTAGCTAGTGCAAAGACTTTGATTAGCAGAATGGATGTCCTGTGTGGAAGAAAACAGAGATACTGCATAAATGGCTTTTTCCATGCTGGAAGAAGAAAGATTTTTCTTGAGTTCTTATCTATAAATTCCTGATGCCATCCACCTGGGCAGAGAATAGAACACATATCTCACAACTGTGAGGTACAGGGAAAAAAGTTCAAAAGGAGAACTAGCTAAGCCAGAGGCTCTTGCCGAGGGTTTCCTGTGAGTGGGTCTCTGGGGGCTGTGGAGGGCAGAGCTCTGCTCTCATCCCCAGGCCTTTGCAATTTTCTCTCTCACCCTGGAGCACCTCTGGTGCCAGGAAGTCTGACCTGTTTATCTAAATCAACATGGAATCTTTGAGATTGCATAGAAGACACAAGTTCCTGCACATCAAGCAAGGATTAGTGTTGTTACACTTTAAAATAGCACATCCCAAAACTGTTTTAAAATGGTATCAACTTAGCACAGGCCATCTCCTGGATCTCCTCTTTTAAACTCTTCCAGTTTATAATGCTGCAGGTAGAAGAGTTTGAGTACTGTGGTCAGAATGGCAGAGGAATTCTTCATCATTTATCTTCTATAGTGCCTTGATCACTGTTTGCCCATCTTGGATCCTATTTTCTCTTCATACATCATCTGCAGAATTGTTTATTAAGTTCTGAACAATTAAACAATGCAAACTCATTCAAGGCAAAATAATTGGAGCAAGTGCTGGTGGAGCACTTGCACAATGTCAATATTGTATTGATATTGCAAATATCATTCATTCATTCACTTTTTGTATCTATTTGACAGCATGACATAATTTAAGAGAAGAAAAATAGATTTTAATTAGCATTTTTCTGTATTACTGAACAGCTAATTAGGGAAATTAAAGTACTTTCTCAGCTATGAATAGTACGTTAAAAGAACTGTGCAACAAAAATACTCTCGTAGCTGTGCTGCTGACTTCCTGGAAAGTACCCATTTAATTCTATCACAGATTATTAGTGGTACATCATAAAGTTGTGTGAGTGCTCTCAGTTGAAGTGAAGAGAATTATAAAGACCAAAGAAGCAAACCTTTGGATATGGTTTGATCACAGTTTGCTAGAGACTTTATTATATTGACTAGTTCATAGAGCAGTGATAATAATGTAAAAAATCTGATACTTGGGGCTTTGGATTTTTAAAACTGGGGAAAACTAGTCTTATCATCCAAGGGAGTTTCACACTTCTTTTTTTTCAGTGTTTTTAATTATTAATCGAAAGTTATTTTTAATCAGTTTTCACATTTTGAAAACTTTTTCTGAGAATTTTTTATGAGGTCTCTTGTATAACAAATCATTTCAAAGTAGAATATATATTTACCTAGCACACAGTTTTCTCCAGCCTGCTATTCTAGGAAGAATTTCTTCACTGGAAGGGTGATGAAACACTGGAAGGGGCTGCCCAGGGAGGTGCTGGAGTCACTGTCCCTGGAGGTGTTCCAGAAAAAATGAAGGCACCTGGTGCCATGGTCTGGTGGTCAAGGTGGTGATCAGCCAACAGCTGGACTCGATGATGTTGGAGGCCTTTTCCAGCCTCACAGATTCTATGATTATTTTGACAATTCAGTTTGCCAAATGATGTATTAGCAACAGAAGGAATACAACAAAATTCGTGAGGAATACATTGAAGTTGATGTCAGTCCCTCAGCTTTGCAGAAAACCACATCTCTGGCAGACAAATATTATTCTGGCTTTATTGCTGCTCTGAGAGTTAATGACCATAATAATGATAAGCATATCTTGCTAATTGTCCACTAGTTTTGGTTTTAATAACGTTTTAATTTGCATATTGGTCATATAGTTAAAACACATGGTTTTAATTGTTCATCTTCAATTAGCACGGCTTTCCACACTTTCTTTAAATGAGCTTTTAAAAAGTTTAAAAAGTGGTGGTTTAAAAAGTTTGTCGAAATGAATTGAGACACAAGTGGGAAAAAAGAGGCTTGTGTCAAAAATCCTGGATTTTGGTTAAAAACTAGAGTTCTAAGTTCAGTCTTGCCCTACGTGGTTTTCAGCTTGGAATGTTTTAGGCCATTATGACCATTCCCAAATTGACTGACTTCTGTGTTTTATCTTTGACAAAATGGATTATTGTTTAAAGCCTAGAATTACAGTTTGAAAGGATGAATTATTGATTGTTGGCATTTTCCACAATATCAGATATTACTCTATCTATGATCTTTCCTAGAGGATGAAATCTAATTTCTTTGATCTTGTAAAAGTGAAGTAGAAAAGCATATTTTAGGTTGATTTGGGGAAAAAAATGCTTTTACAAATAAAAAGATGTTTTCATATTTGCATTATTTAAAATGCATTTTTTGTCTTATAAATATGCTAATCTTCATAAGCTGCTTCTGGTGTGACATATGGTTTGTAATTTTCAGTTCTTTGACATCAACCTAGTTTCTATTACATTAAAATGTACAATTGGCAGGGAAAATTAGTATGTTCAATGGCACCATACTTAGAAGACTTTGAGAAGTATCTGGGGTATTTATCTGTGTTAGAAGCAGACAGATGTTTGAAGAGGTCTTGGAGGTTCTGTTAATTGTGTGTTTGTTCCCTTTCAGACAACACTTCTTTGGGGCTTGGTCTGATGGAAAAATTGCAGATAAATACTTGAGAATAAAAGAGCAAAGCTCAGTTTAACATATGTTTGTATTTTATGTGGTTTTATATACATAAATGGATGTTTAGCTTAGAAATAATTAAGATTATTTTCTCGGGGGGGATGGAGCAATGCCAGGAAAGGAAAAAAATTGCAAAACAAGTTTTAAAGATTGACTGAAATGACCCTTAATCTATCAACTGGGACTTAGTCACATATATTGTCTTAGGAAAAGAAGGAAAATGAAATGATAAATTCAAATTCTGTAGGTTTTTATTAGTATAGAGCCAATGACTGAAAGCTTGACCTAAATGAACTAAAAAAGCTTCAGTAAAAAAGAAAGTTTCTTTTGCCATCATACTGCTGTTTACACGGAAGGAGATCTGTCTTTCTTTTCCCCCTTTTGGAAATTGAGTCTGTTACAACTGTCTGTGATCTCCCTCTGTTCCCCATTCTACAGGGCTATGCAGAGAGAAATTCTCAATTGAGAAACTGCCTTCACTACTTGGAATAATCTGCAGTAATAGTGCAGAGTTCAAGTGGGAGGTTCCTTGATCTTGTCCCTGCCCTCTGGATCACGTGTGCAATTTGAAATATTCCAGCTCACCTTATACAAGGTTTTCCACTGCTCCTTGGAAGCAGCTGCTGAGAATCTCAAGTGCTCGGCTCTTCTCAAGTGACCCTGAAGCTGAGTTTGTGATTTGAACTGCCTGAAGCAGATGTCAAAGAGTTGGGTAGAGCACAGACCCACTTGTTAGATCTGAAATGGTAGGATATGTTAAAAATAGTTGCTTTTACTGTTGAATGTTTTCTGTTCACCTTAGCTGCAATTAAATGTTGTTACATGTACGCTTCTGCTTTTTCTTACAAATGTTTTTCTTCATCTTAGCAACATGAGGGGTACTTGCTAGAGAGCTGCAAGCACTTTGACCTGACTCATGGTGTGCTAGAAACTGATGCTGAAGCACATTTTCAAGAATTAATTCATTATTTTTGGTTTTGGAAGGCTGGTTTGATTAGGGTTTTCATTTAGCTAAGTCCCATCCTCAAATCATTGAGCAGTGATTCCATACAATTTTATTAAAGCTAATGAAATGAATACTCTTTTCATAGGCCAAATTCAGTGTGGTACTTCAGCAAAAGCTTAATTTCAGCTACATGAGAGGTGATATTATTGATAAGTCAAGCATGCTTTACTCAATTATATCATCATTTGTAGAAAAAAAAATCTCTCAGTCATTTGAGGTCTTTCATAATGAAAAAAGTCTGTAAATTATTCTTAGTAAATGAAGAATTTCCCATTGGTCTTGCTTGGCTTTGTTTGCTCAAGTTTTTTTTTTGTTTGTTTTCTTTTTTCTTTTTTTTTGAGATTTTGGAGTGGTGTGCAGAATTTTTTGTAGTTTCTTGGGCCAGTAGTTTAATATTTCTGCAAAAACTCTCAGGAGCATCACTGAAGTTTTGTCACACATTTTTGCTATCTAGTCAGGGCATCTTCTTTTCTTATACTAACATCTCTACTCTTGTTTGGCTCGACACAAAGTGGTCTTCATTTATTAAGGTCAGAGCTTCAGGTGATGAGAATTAGCAGCTGTCTGGAGTCATTCTGTTTGGACTGACAGGGCGTGGAGGTGTGGCTGTGATCCCCCTGCCGTCTTTGCCTCTCTCAGTGTACACGAATGCCAGCTGTGAGCCTGTCAGAGACTTGGGGACAGTATGTCACAATTTCCCCGAGCAGCCTCCCCAGCCCCAGCACCCCTGGGCCCCCAGCTCCCTTCCAGCTCAGGGCTGGGGGTTTGGTCCCTACCTGCCGGAGGGATCCCAGCCCTCTGTGACAGGTGCCAGGTTTGGATGGGTCCCTCGGCTGTGCCTTGTGCCTGGTGCTGTTCCTGTACCCATTTCTGTCTCTGCTCTGCCCCAGTGTCCCTGTCTCCTGTCCTGGCTGGGGGTGTCAGCAGGTTTCACTCCCTGTTCCTCCTCTCCCTGCTGTGCTCAGGTGCTGGGGGAAGCCCCTGGGCTGGGATCACACTCGGCTCCTGCTTTGCTCTTCCTCTGGGAACAGCCAGCCCTGGCTGCTGCTGGGCCCTGCTTCAGTGTCCTGTGCTAAAGACACTGGCAGCACTGGCAGCCAATCCTCCCGGTGCTGTCCTTTCCCAGCAGTGGCAGGAACAGCAGACACAGCTCCCTGCCTTGGTGCAGTTTCCTGCACCAGCACACCTTCCATATCCTCACACCTGCCTTGAGCCCCTTGCCTTGCTGGGATCTCCCTCTTCCAGGCTCACTCTTCCCCACCATGGCCATAAGGCTGTGAGTTTTTTGTGGTATTCTTCTGCTTCATGGCTGAATTAAATATTTAATTTTGAGTGTGGTTTTAAAAGATAAATTTACTAAAACACAGTGATGCAGATGCCGCAATACAGTGACTCAGAAGAAGAATGCAGGGGGGCTGGAAGGGGAATCAGAGGTTCAACAGTATGTTCTCCTGGGCTATGGCAGGATCAATCATACCAACACAACTCCTGACAGATATTTATTTAATCTGTTTTCTAAGCACTTCAATAAGGGAGATTCCAGAGATTCCATTGTCAATCTGTTCACTATTTAACTATCCTAGCTGTAAAAAACAAATTTTCTTGAGTTCAGAGTCTAATTGCTTTTTCTGCTACCAGTACTCCAGATTGCTAAAGTAGATGGTATTTTGGACACCTGCTATCCATAATCCTTTTCTGTTTCATGGGTTTGACGAGCCTGTGCTGCTTGCATTGAAATTTGAAAAGAATGGAAACGGAGCTGTCCTTTGTTAGTGAAGTAAACACATATCCAAACTGTGTCCTCTAGAGATTACTCAGCCAAGTTTTGGAAAACTGCTTGGAAAGTCATAAGAGTGCTGAGGAAGAGTTAGAAGTTAGGACCTTCATTTGAAAAAAAGACAAAACACCACAACAAAAACACCCACAAGAAAACAACCTTCTGTAGGCACTGGCACTTTTGCGACCTTCAGTCAGGAGTGATGGTGGAGTTTTCTGCTCATTCCAGATGTGATTCTGTGCAGTCTGGTGCATTCTCAGTGTATTCTCATGTTGAGGTCAGTCCCTTTCAGGGATGGCTGATGATAATCCTTTAGATCTGGACATTTGCTAAGTCAGACACCCCCAGCATTCCCCTCCATATAAATTCCTCAGGACTGCTCAGCTGGGGAGGAAACACCATTAACTTAGTTCTTAAGATAAAACTGAGATACAGAATTTTGGTTATCAGAGTCTGAAGTCCAGCTTCCTTCTTGCTTCATAGTAGTTGCATTAGCTGCTTTTGCACAACTGAATGCTTGCAGGCCAGTTAAAAAGGATTTGAACTATAGAAACTATGGGAGATTTCAGAGTTTAAGGAAATATTACCTGTGGCTCAAGTAAAATTCTATTGTTTTGTTAATTGGACTTGTAGGGTTTGAGTTTCTTTCCCCAAGGAAATGCCAAAGTTATTTAATTTGGAAGAAAACTCCTTGCATATGCTTAGCTGCAGGGAGAAGGAGGAATCTTTTTGGGGGGAAGGAAAAAAAAGGTGTTGGAGTGGGGTTTAAAAAAAGTTGAAATGGACTGAAAGAGAAGAGCAGGAGTGTAATGGGAGTTTTTGTTTAGATAGGAGGTCATACTTTTGCCAAAGAAAACTCTTTGTAGGACCAGAGTTCACATTTCAGGACAAGCCAGGAGATCAGAGATCCAAGGCGTGAAGTTTGCAATCCTGAATTCTCACAAAAACTCAAGAATAGAAGGAGAGCTCAAGGGAACTGACAATTGGAAGATAATTTTGTTTTGCTTATCTTGTCATCATGCATGGTGTGATTCCTTTTTAAACAGTGAAGCTACTTTGTACGTCTGTTCCCACATCTCCTAGAGTTAATAATTGCAGTCTGTGTATTAGACTGGAACTCTGGAGAGCGGTGTCAAAGGATCTGCAGCCCATGGGTGTCCTGAGCCGCCCGCGGGGCTGTGTCACCCACGGAGCCGCTGCAGGTACCGGGAGGCTTTGAGAGCATCACGAGAAGATGAACGGCCAGCGCTGGGGCACATCCAGCTGAAGGCAGCCTGAAAGCCGCTCGAATCGAGCGCGGCCAGGCGGGGCCAGGCCGAGTGTTCCTCGTGTCCCTCGGGTGTCCCTTGTGTCCCTCGGGTGTCCCTCGTGTCCCTCGGGTGTCCCTTGTGTCCCTCGGGTGTCCCCAAGGACGAGCCCGGAGCGCGGGGCCCGGTGCGAGGCCGCGGCGGCACCGCCAGAGGGCGGCAGAGGGCGGCGCAGGCAGCGCGGGCGGGGCGGCGGCGGCGCGGGGCGGGAGCGACCCCCGAGGGACCCCGGGAGACCCCGAGAGACCCCGAGAGACCCCAGACCCCATCCCCAGCCCACCCTCAGACCCCGCCCCGGAGCCTCCCCGCAGCCCGGGGTGTTCGTTGAAATTGGCTGGTTGGGAGCAGGGCTCCATCCCCGGTAGCGCACGCGGAGGGATGGAGGGATGCAGGGATGCAGGGATGGAGGGATGGAGGGATGCAGGGATGGAGGGATGCAGGGATGGAGGATTGCAGGGATGGAGGGATGCAGGGATGGAGGGATGCAGGGATGGAGGGATGCAGGGATGCAGAGGCAGGGATGGAGGGATGGAGGGATGCAGGGATGGAGGGATGCAGGGATGCAGGGATGGAGGATTGCAGGGATGGAGGGATGGAGGGATGCAGGGATGGAGGGATGCAGGGATGGAGGGATGCAGGGATGGAGGGATGCAGGGATGGAGGGATGCAGGGATGCAGGGATGCAGGGATGCAGGGATGGAGGGATGCAGGGATGGAGAGCAGACGCCGCTCTGCCCCGGTGACCGCAGGAGCCGGGCAGGGACTCACGGGAGGATGTCTGCAGTAGCCAGTGCTCAGGAAAACACCTTCCGTGCGGTCTGTGAGGCTATGTGTGTTTCAAGTTGGGAAGATGAAGGGTTTGACACAGTTTAATGTAGGATTAAGAACTTAAAATGTGAAAGAGATCGCTGAAGGTGGTGGTTTAACGTTCCTTTTCCAGTTGAGAAATTGATTTTTCTTCTCCTTTCAGTCCAAGGGAAGTATAGGCTAATCCAGCAAATAATTCAGTATTATCAATATCCATTTGATTTTTGTCAGAAAAACATGCTTGATTCAGTTTTCATGTTCAACCTGTTGAAGGATTTGATGACCAAAGATTTACAGGAAGCTTTCTCAATAACTAATGACTTGTTGGCTATCCAGTTGCCTTCTCAATAGGCAATGACCCCAGAAAATGGCCTGCACATTTGAAGGAATATTTCATGCAAGGTCTTCTACTACATTCAGCATACAGCTGAAGTCCAGTAACTTTAACAGGGTCAGGATTTTATGGGAACTTGTCTTTTGTATTATCCTTCATAGATCTCTGGCTGTCTGGAAGAAGCAGGAAGGAGATGCAATGCAGTTTATTTACCTGTGTGGGGGTGTCAAAGTGAGCCAAGTGCTGTACTTGGGAGTTCAGTTCCTGTAGTTTAAAAATAGTTTGTTGTAGGTAAATATCATAGTTGTGATTTTAAGCGACCACAACAATGAGAAACTGCATTTATCCAAAGTATGTCTGTTTTCTTATGTTTCTGAAATAGCCACCAGGTATTCAGTCTGATTACCTGCCTCCTGCCTTGAACTAAAACTTATTGAATGAAATGGTTGAGTAGAAATCTCAGCTTCAAAACAAATCAGGAGAGTTCTTCCTTTCTGGTAAATGGAATGTGAAATACTCAACTCCAGGTACCTCTAGCAGGTGATGGACCTCAGCCTTCGCCTACTGGAGGATGAAGCAATTCTTTGTGTGTGGCTGGTTTGTTTTGTTAACAGGAATAGATTAGTCACATCACTTGGGTGGATAAGGAGGCTGAGTAATTCAGCCTGCTGGCAGGAACTTCCCCTTGCAACAAGACTTGTCCTGTTTTATGTATAATTTAATTTGCCTTTAGCTTGGTAGGGGAAATTTCTCAAGATCCTTGATGTTTGGAATTTAAACATTTTTTAAAATGATGCCTTAATTATATCAGCATTTAACTCAATTAATATAATTTCAGTTCCCTGATTTTCAACACACAAAGCTTTTGCTTTCTTGAAAAATTCATGTACTCAGTTGTCTCGGAATTCCTGGTGTCTGTTTTGTAACAGGTATTTGGGCACACAGTGTTATTTGTCTCATGGCACTTCCCTCCCTTTGGTAAGGAGCTTCTGGAAGCATTGCTGGCTCTATAATTAATCCTCAATATCTCCAGTATCTCCAGTTCATGTGTATACAACATTTAACTTTCATCTGGGGAGTCAAATAACTTGTCAGGACACCCAGCCAGCATCAAATTACCTTCCTTTACTTGCACAGGAACATTTAACCCAAAATAATAATAGCTTTTATAAGGTTTTCATTTTAATGGAAATATTTAGGAGTGTGTATTTCAAACTGTAGTACATGGAATGCTTAAGTGACCTTCTCGCCTTTAAGAAGAAAATGAAATTCAGAAGCCTCAAAAGCCTTCTGCAAAACACAAAATTTTTCTTAACCTTTTAAAGTAACAACATCACAGTGCTTATTAAAGCTCTTGTTTTCAATAGGAATTCTGTTGATATCTAACCTGAGGATTTTTCCTGTCTTCCAAGAGAAAAAAGAGGAAAAAAGCCTGGGTTTGCTACTGGCTTTTTAATAGAGTCTCTTTTTGCATTGTACCTTCTTGACATATCAAAGCTAGAGATGTCCTGTGCTCTCCAGTCAGTCAGATTGTCTTTGAAAAGCAGTAGAAAGGTTTTTTGGTTGGTTTTTTTTTTGTGTGTTTTTAAATGTGACAGTGGTTGGAACCTTACAAGAAACTTTGTGGTGGTGCAGTTCTACAGTTTCCCACTCTCCATATTCTCATCCTTAACTGCTGAAGGAGAAAGCATGAACCAACTTTCTTGGTGTTTTCAGGAAAGCAGCTGAGGGCAGGAAGACTGGGATTATTTTCGAAATGCTACTGAATTCTTCACCTTCCCAAGTAAGGAGAGGATTATTAATAGCTGTCTGGTATTCATGGTGCAAAGATGATTCATGTATTGACATTCTGAATTTTTACTTTACAGTCCAGAAACTGCCTCTCACACCTGTGAAAGTTCTGGATATGGTTTTTATCTGCCTAACTCACCAAGTATCTTGTGTCTGTTGGCAGCATTCCACAGAATTCAGTGTCTCGGATTCACATCATGCTCTGCTTTTTTAAACACATCTTTTTTGAGTATCATATGGCTGGGAGACCATGGAATAATATATTCTAAATCAACACAACACTTTTTTTCTGTAAGCTTAATGCAGAGCACTGTCCCAATGAAGAGTCTATGAAGTGGTGTGGGCTTGAATTGGGAGTTGTGGCACATAGCAAAACATTATTTCATGAGGACCTGAGATTTAGCAATTCAACATCACACAGTTTTGGTGGGTGTTTAAAAATTTTTGTTGAAAAAGTATATATTTAAAATCCAATGCATTTCCTCTTTTTTAGTCACCTAATGGGTTTCTTTGATGTGGTGGGGGCTTGGGGTTTTCTTTGTTAGAGTGAAGCTGACAGTATTAATGAAGTGCAGAAGATAATTTGTTGTGTTGTGTCTGAATTTAACCTGGTATCTGCTCAAGTGAAGAATTAATCTTGGATATATGATGACATATAATAGTGTTTCACTTGGGATCAGTGCAGCAACATTTCTCTTATTTAATTATCATGTCAAAGCAAGGAGAGTGGTCTCCCTTTTCATGTGGTGTGGTAAGGTTATGTTGTGAATTTTTCATGCATACAAATCTGAACATATTGCTGCTGCAGGATTGAGAAATCAGAGGACAGCACAGTGCTGAAGCAGGAAAATTAAATATTTCAGTGCTGAAATTTTCATTTGCTATTTGAAGATGGAGAGGAGCAGATAAGTGTGCTGCAATAGGGAAGGATGCAGAAGTGAAGATGAGAAGAAATAGTCTAGAACGGCATAATGGCTTGTAATTAAAAGGGGAGGGAAAGATAAGGAAAGAGATTAGGTTCATAATGCTGGGATATTTTTATATCGTGTATTAAATTTGTGCTTACAGGAAGTATCCTCACAGACTGGGTGGGACACACTGTTGGATCTAGACAGAACATTCAAGATGGAAAATTATGGGCTAAAAAAACATTTTCATAACTAATGGCTGTTTATTTTTCTGCAATTAGTAGTTATAAGGATTATGTTTTTGTATGCACAAGCTGTTTGCCATTTTTGGAAAAAGAAATTCTGCAATTTAAGCTTTGCAATCAACTTTCTTCCTTAAACTAATGCCTCCCAACACTGCCACAGGATTCAGATGGAGAATTACTACTTTGCATTGAGGCCTTGTAAAAACCAGATAATGCTCTGCAGTCTCTCATTTATTTATGTATTCTGATTAGTCCTGCTTGAAACACCCGATTTTGTGACAGCAAAGAAATGCCATTTTTACACATGCAATAGCCTTTTAACTGGATTATCTACAGTTTTCTGAACTGGTGTACAAAAGGAATTGCCCAGTTAGGGATGTTTTAATTTTGGATACTTAAACAGATGAACTCAATTTTTTTCCTTCTAAATCTTATTTACCTGAGAATCCATGAGATATCCTAAAGCAAAAATAGAGATTGTTTTAATGCTACACAGTTGGAAGCCCTTTTCTTAATTTCTTAACCTTTACAGCCATGAGGTGTCTTTAGGTCATTCAGAGTGAGCAGAGGAGTTATTAATGGAGTTATTATTTAATAGTAATTGAGACAACAGAAAACACTGTCTCAAGTACAGGCCAGTGTGAGGGGTAGTTTAAGAGAAAAACTGTGGATTTGTGTTTCATGAATCTGGAAAACAATGGTTGCTACGGAGTTTTAAAAAGAAAGGCTAAAAATTGCACTTTAGTTCAGTCTTAAACTCAGTGAAGTGTAAAAGCTGGGGGTAGCTCAGCTTTGCACAATTGGTGCTTGAGATCTTCAGAGGATGAGGGAGTCGAATGGATCCACCTTGTCCAAATATTCTACATAAGAAAACAATTTTCCCCATCCCTTCTTTTAAAAGGCCCAAAATCCGAGCTGAAATATGAAAATTAAAAAAATAAAGCCATTACTTTACAGATGTTTAGGAACACGTGGTAGTTGAGTATCCTCTATCCACTCTTGAATTAGTCTGAAAAGTAATTGTAATGTTTGGGGAAAACCTAATGAGGCCAGTTTGAAGTTATTTACTCAAGAATAGAGTCTTCTGATAATCACTCCATAACATGCTATTACTACCCCTTTATAGGCTTTTTATTGAATTAATTTTTACACACCAGAATTGTTATTACAATATCATACTCGGATCACTTGTTCCTTGAGAGGATTCATAGTTGTGTTGGTCATAATTGCACAAACTAGAACTGGATTAACTGAGTTTTTTTAAGGTAATTGCTCTATTTCATGAGCCAGATTGTGTAATTTGCAACTCCTGAAAAATAGTATGTCATAGAAAAGAGAAACACCAGAGCTCCAACCCAAATTTCAAGTTTCAGTGGCTTTTATGGCTAAAGGTGTCCTGGTTTTGAGCTGTAGGAAAAGGGAATCGGTTTCCTGAGTGCATGGGAAATGTTTATTTTTCAACATGGGAATTATCAGACAGGGCTGGATTCCAGACAGCTGGGCAGATGGTTCTTTCTTTTCAAATTGGGTTGTGCCAACAAAGAGAGACAGCTATACAAATGTTAACCCCTAAGGGATCGAGAAATCTCTGTCAATACCTCCCTCCATCCCCCCTCCGCTGTCTGTTTGAAAAGACGAGCAAAATAGCAATTCTGATCTCATTACTGAAAGATATTCTGGGTTTGAAATGTAAGTTTAGCAACTTTGCCTTTCCAAAGACACCCATATATAGAAATGTAATGGAGTTGATTAGCTGGTGTTTAATGTGGTTGTGTAGATAATGAAGCATGAAAAACCCAAATTCGCCTCAGGTCATGTGTGTATCAATTGCAGCATGGTGGAGATGCTAACAGATATTTAAGAGAAGTGGTTACAAACTTGCTGCAGAACTGATTTGTGCATGGGCTGACTGCAAGGAGATTTATTTTCTGATGTTGGAAGTAATTTGGTTTATATACTTTACCAAGACTGACAGTTTGAAGTCTAAAATTTAGCTTATTTAGGAGATAGACATAAAACCTCAGGATCTTAGAAAAAGAATTTTAAGAATCACAGAAATCCCCTCTAAATGTCAGGATTTAGTGTTTTCTGTAAGGTAGTGATTTAAAAGCAAAACTTTAATTCTTGAACCTTTAAAATAAATTTCAGATGCTATTCTGTGCACATGCAAATTAATGTTGCTTTTATTTTCTGGTTTTGAAAATAAGAAAGCAGTTTTCTTATCTGGATTTTTATGTGGGCTTGTATTTAGATAATAAAAGCCTGACTAACAGGTGTAGAAGGGAAATTTAGTTTTCTGTCAAGAAAGAGGAATTCTGAGATATTGCAGACAGAACGAGCAGTTATTGTTTGCCTTTATTTACAAAACAGAATAAGAGAGGGAAATAATTCAGGCAGAGGTTGATGGAAACTTTAGTGGCTCAGAGCAGGGGGTTGTGTACAGCAGTTGAGAAATAAATAGAAATAAATAACACTCATTCTTCTTCTGGAGCATCCACTCACTGGGGTTGGAACAAGCTACTGCAGAGCCCTCAGAGCATTCTGTAGGGCCTGAGTTCCCTCCTTATGCAAGGAAAAGCATCCTTTGTACACTGGACTGTTGTTATTAGGAGAATAACAATAATCATTAGGAGATACAGGAATTATTCTCCTGTTAGGAGAATACGTGAATGAAGGACTCTGCAGTTCATAAATGTGAATTCAATGCCCTTTTCAGGTATTTTCCCCCCGGTTCTGTGATGTCCAGGTAATGATTTTGAGATGCAATTGAGGAGCAAGACACTGTGATTCTGGTGTCCAGCACATGGCTGGACTTCTTAAAAAGAAAAAAAAATAATAAAACCAATAATTTTCTGTGGCTGTCATGAGGTAATAGATCAATATCATGTCTGAGTTTCTGATGTCTCTGTGTTGAGAGAGTAACCTTGAGTTACATCGGTCTTGAAAATTTTTTTGAGGTAAATAGCTTAGGAAAATTGTGACTGTTGTGAAGCTTAAAAAAATAGCTACAGCCAGCTCTTCAAGGTTATTTCACAGTGAAAAGCTAAATTTGAAATGCTGAAAACAATTAACACGGTGTGGAAACTGCAAAATAATCTTACATAAATGTTATTTACTGTTAGTGTGAGAGAGGAGGGCTTATTGTCTAATTAAATAACGATACGGATGGAAGCTTAAATGACATTATGTATGTATACAGCAAAGTTTTTTTGAAGGACAGATTAAAAAATGTAGTTATTAAAGTGTTATTTACAGAAATTATGAGCAGTACAGAACATAGGAGGGGATTTTCTAGTTCTGGCATCATGTTTGTTATGTAAATGTGCAATTGTCATTCTCACTAGTACCTGAGTTTAATGTTTCATTTAAATTTTCTTTCAATGTGCTGGTTTTTCATTTCTGATTTCTGTTAGCCTCACTAACAGGATGTATATATCCATAATATATGAATTATAATGTGGTAGGAGTTGAAGGCAGCAGGGATAGCACGTGAAATCCAGCCAATTATTTAAATACTAAAACCATTCTGAATTGGTAAAGCTCATCTGCAGTGTTCATACTCTCTTGGCTTTACAGCAGGGAAATTAGTCCTGTACCATTTGTGTGTCCCAGCTGAGTCAGGGGCTGTGGGTAGATGGGGCAGGCAGCTCTGGGATGCTCTGAATTCCTGGAGGAAGTGAGTGTGCTCTTACTGCTGCTGTTTGATTTCACTTGGAACGTGCCCACCTTTCACCTCCCTCTTTACATCTCCTAAAATATTTTCCAGTGTTGTTTTCATACCCTGGCTTCTCTGACTCTGAGCAGCACCAACTCCAGCAGAACTTTATAATTGCCAGTGAAACCTTTCCAAGATTTACCTGCTTTGTGAAGAACAGTTTTACCTGCAACAGCTGCATCCTCAATATCCACTTGATCATTTCACCTTGATACATCAGCTTCTTAAGAGCGTGTATATATTTGATTTCTTTTTTTAAAATGGAGGTTAATCTGCTCCAAAGCAAATTTGAAGATTTCCTTGGATAGCATGGGAGTGGTTTGGAGGAGAGGGAGAAGCCCAGCCCAGCTCTGGGACTGTGCAAATGCTCCATAGTCATTACAATTCCTCCAGTTCCACTGCAGTGCCGAAAGCTCCCATCAGACTACAAAGAAAAGGAGGAGAAAAGGACACCTGGGGAGGGTGAACCATTTTCTCAGATCCTTTTCTTTAACACAGTAAAAAATTGGCCCAGAAATTACAAAAGGTATCTCATACTGAGGAAAATGTGATTATTTTTTGTTACCACAACAGTTGTACCTTTTTAATTTGCATATTTTTAATTTACTTTAGTAGAAGATGAATCCTAAGAGTTCCATCACCTCATTTCCAATTTTATTTGGTTATGTTAGTTATAACTGTGTGTTTATATGTAATGTAAGACACATTATAAATGCTAATAGATTTGTTCTGCTAGCAAGTATTTCAACTCAAAATGTTTTCGTTTTGGATGTTCTTATATCCTTTCTTGAATATATAGGAATAACTATGCATTGTCCCATTAAAAATACTGGACTAACTTGTATGACTAAAATAGAATTTAATGCAATATCACATATCATAGAACATTATTTTATTTCCAGATAGCTTTAGAGTCTTAAATGACTTTAACAATCACTGAAGCTTTTCTTTTTTTGCACTTTACTTCTTGACTGTTTTTATTTTTTTACTTAAGCATCCCACTTGACATTATTTTTGGCCTATCCACTCACTTCTATTGTACAAATGATTTCTGCAAACTGTCAGTGTGTGGTAATCAGCAGCCAACCTTCCCCATTCCTCGCTTGTTTTCAGTCAGTTTTATTCTGTAAATGCAGTGGACCCATTGGCTGTGAAAGCCTTTTTTAAGATCAATTTGTGTCAACTCCCTTGTACTTGAACTTTTCTCTTCTGCTTTTGGTCTATGGTGAAAGAAAGAAAGAATCAGATGGAGTGAGACCAGGCTGTATTCTTAATTTATATGTATTTTTTTATTCCAGTGCTGCAAATAAAGAAATCATTTTGTTGCTGATGGAGTAGAGTTTAGGCCAATTTTTTAGTGAAATAAGTAGGGCAGGACAGTGTACAGCAATTGGCATAGCCTTCTGTACCTACAATAATTTTGGCACCTTTAGCAATCACCAGCTGTATTTGAGAGAAAATCAAGCATATTCTTTCCAGATTATCTTTGTAAACTCCTTTATCTCTGCACTTCTTGGCAGGTACTCCCTACTACAAGCCTTGGTGTTACCTTTTTTTCCTGCATGATTGTTACCAAGACTCTCTCGATTTTAATTTTTATGACCTATCCTATTCTAAATATTGAGAAGAAGCACCTGTATGTTTTTAAATAGAGTGGCAAATCGATCCTATTTTCTTTTTGTTGTCTGTTTGTTTAATTTCCTACAAAGCTCTGCTTGGAATCAGGAAACAGGTAGTGAGGTGGGTTTGCTTTATTTTTCTTAAAATCACGGGAAAGGAGATTTTTGTGTTTTCTTCAGTGTTGGAAAAATTACTCCTTGATGTTGGGAATGCCTGGTTGGTGACTATTCCATAAACAATTGTTTCTTAAGTTTCTGAGGCTCCACTCTGGGCTTATCCTTGGCTTAATAGAAGAAACCAGATGCTGCTCTTGGGTTACCTTGTTTTGATGCAGTTCCCCGTCCAATAAGCAAAAAGCAAAGAACACTTTTTCTTTCAGACCCTTAGTTAAAAATGATTAATAATTATAAGTGAAAAATCTCAGATCATGTTGGTTTGATGCATGTGTGTCTCTTCTGTTTTTCATGAAGGTCCAATATTGTGGCAGCAACTGATGGTTTGACTGTATTGTGAAATAGAATTTAAATTAATTTTTTTTCCACATCTGAACACAATATGAAATTAGGACTGTTCCTTAGAAAAGCTTTTAGTATACTGGATAATAAGAGAAAATGGAATTTACTGGGCTGTGCTGGCAAGCCAGTTTGCAGGAAAGTTAAAAAACTCCCCATGCCCTCCAGGAAGGAGCCTTGACCTTCAACCAAGGCAGTGTGACGCCTTTCACCAGCTCTGCCACTGGCAAAGCACTAATGAAAGATTTCTCTGTACCTCTGCTTTTCTGTAACCAGGTTGTCAAGTGGATGTTTTCCCTTTATTTGTATAATTTCGTGTTATATTTCCTTTTTCTTTGTGCTGCTTTATTTAAGGCTCTTGGAGTGTCAGGACATGATGAACAAATTGCTTTGTTGTCAATAATCTTGAAAAATATAAGGAGAGCCTAATTTTTTTTTTTTTTTTAATTATAGAACTGAAAAGTAACAATTCACCACATTCTTACTGTGCACAAATAGCAACCCCCTGGACAAGGGAAAGGAGTGTTCGTGTCCTAGGGTGGTTTTGATTGAATACATCTAAAAATAAGGTCATGAGAGGAATAGTGTCAACTCAAGACTCAGCTGTATTTCAAGAAAAATAGTTGTTTTCATTTGATGATGCCTTAAGTTCATGGAAGTTTTGAATCTATATGTTCATTCAAAATTCTCTGAGTTATCAAATTGGCAATCTGTGGATCCTTTTCAAGAGGATCCAAAAAAATTAAACATCAAATATGTTAAAACAGCAGATAGACCAGATTTTTTCATCTGCAACCTGGATATTAAAAATATCCCCTCCAAACTTCAAAAGTTTTGGATTTGGGAATGGGACTTTTTCGGTTTTGCCATAGGTGTGATTTTTGTCACACATTAGTTTAGTGGGGGTTTTTACATTTTATTTCCTCTATAACTTACAGTGAAGGATAAGAGGGTATGAAAATTCATATGGTTTTAGTTTGGTGGGAAAAAACCTAAAATTATTGTGTGCAAATGTCATCCTGTGCTAAATTTCCACAGTTTTGACATTACACAGAGAGAAACATTTCTGGGGAGAAGATTATCCTATTTCTGTCTGTCTTCTGAAATGTTAATGGTAAAAGCGAGGCTGTTTCTGAGCAACTCTTGATCTCTTAAAAATACAATTGCTTGGAAAAAAAAGATCCAGGGAGCAGATTTTGTGGAGAAGTGAGGCACAGCAGGAAATAGCACTGGAGCAAGGGAAAGTGTCGGTTCTAACAGAGCTTTGGTGTCACTGGCTCTAGCTCAATATATTTCCATATATTTCCTTCTGAAGTTTTGTGCTGTATGCTGGAGGGTGTGGGTGAAGGAGAGTGTGATGCTCTGAGGTATTCCTTGGATAAATCATTTGTGGTAGTGTTCTTGGAGGACAAAAATTTCTGAATTATCTTAACACTGTTTTTATTTGTCTCTAAGTAGTGAATCCAAATATTGCATTTGCTCCTCTTTGGGTGTTTCATCAGACTTCACTTCTGCTTAAAAAAAAAAAAAAAAAGTTATTAAGTGTTCAAATAGTCCAGGAAAAGACCAATAGAAGTTAAAATGAGATATAATAATCAGAAGCCCAGACAAGGTTCAAAGTGTATAATTATAGGGAGATTCTGCCCTCTTTCTTTCAAAAGCTTTTTATTTATATGAGTGCAGTAATGCAGAGTTTTGAATGAGTAGTTTTTGGCAAAAAGTTGATTTTATTAATATTTAAAATACCACGGGGTTCAAAATGAAAGTACTTGTTCTACTCAAGTAACAAAATTAGATGAAACTGTTACATTTTAGCAAAGGACACAAATATATTTGTGCAGAGAAGGATTTCCTCTGAAGAGTGCAATCTGACAAGAAAATTAATTCATCCCTGACAAAAAATCGTGAGACTTTGGCAGCAAAATGTCTTAAGAAATGGAGATCTTGAAGATGCTTTGTTTGCAGGCAGTGAATCTGTTCACCTGAGCTGAGTGCTTTGTTCTGCAATCAGAGCAATGCTGAGGACGAGTGGAGAGGAGAAATTCCCCAAGCAGGCAAAGTCATTTTCCTTTCCCAAGCGTTTGAGTGTACAGTCATGGAGAGAATCATCCAATAAATATATTTTTGGTCAATGGAAACACAGGAAATCTGCAAATCCTTTGCCTGTTTCTGCCACTTTTCATTCCCTTCTTTAAGTGCAGTAGAGGTCGTTAAACTTGTTTGTGCCTAGGAGAAGCTCAGAGCCTCAGTAAACACATGAAACTGCAGATGTGAGGGAATATCCTGACTTTATAAAGTCACCTAACGGAGGAGCTGAGCTCTGCTGGCCTCTGAACACAAAGTCAAATGACTCTGTAGCAAAAATAGTGTCAGAAGGTGCCTGTGATGCATGACTGAAGCCCCTGACCCTTCATGGGATTATCTGAAGGTGGGGCTGAACAAACAACAAACCTTTTTCTACATCTGAGTAAGTAATTTTGCTTGAGTTGCTGTAAATTAAATGAGAATTTATGTCTTCGAGCGGCTTCAAAATGCAAGAAGAGGGGGCAACGTGTGAGTTTGGTACAACTGCAGTAAACAGATTGTTGGAAGTGTTTGTTACAGGCTGGAGTAACCGAGGATTCGTGGGGGTACGAAGGTGCTGATTGCTGCCTGCTGGCACTGGGCTTTGTGTTTGAAGATAATAATGAAATAGGCTTTCAGCCTTAGGGTTCTTTACATTTATGGACAGACATAAATGAATAAATTGCATCAACTTCTACAAGGACGGTGAAGAGGATACAGTAGCCCCGATCTGGGGACCTCAGAGGTTTACATAAATATAAGTTGGCAACATGTGATTAAAGAATGGATCTTGGGCCTAGAAGCGTGGGATGGGAAGGAAAATTCCTGTTTTCAAGATGTAAGAGCTCACCTTATGATCAACAGTAAGTGTTTTAACTGAACTTAGCACTCAATTTTTCCTCACTCATAGTCCTAACTCAATAACAATGTGATGAAAAAATGTTAAATATATAATTGAATTATTGCTACTTATGATTTGCTGACACTCAAAATGCCATCTCTCAGTCTTCACTGGGAGGCTCTGGTACTACTTTATTAGAAATTCCTGGTTTATTTACCTTATAAATATGTTGCATGTTTAAAATAATTTTTTCAAACTCAAGAGACTAAATTGAGATTAATTTTTATTTATGTGCATCGAGTCATTGCTGCTTAGCAAATGTTCTGCCTGGTAGTGTGCTGATAACAGGGGAAATCGGGGTCTTGTAGATGACAATCCAGGAATGAACATGCATTTCACTGTGAAGTGGGCAAGGGCAAGAGGCAGAAGATTTGGTGGGGATCAGATCTGGGTGATCAGAGCACAAAGGAAATGGAGGTAAAACGATGAGCAGATGCAGGGAAGCTATAAAAGGTCACAGGATAAACTCAGGTTCAGAAGATACTGCCTTTCAGCAAAACATTTCACCGAGTGTTTACTGGAGGGAAATTTTCTTTGTTGAATTTGAAATATAGCAATGGCAAAGGGAACTGGGGACTCGTTGCTTGTGAAGGAATTCTGGTCAGTCCAGCACTCTGCACTGGCTGCTTAAGGAAGGATCCACAGCAGTTCCTCAGATTGCAGTGCTGATTTCAATTACTTAAAAATGTGGAAGAGGGATGTATTTTTATGTCTATCAGATTTGATGTTGTCTTAACTTTAAATCAGCGGCAGGACAAACGAGATACAAAGTGACAAACTTCAGCCTTTCTGTATTGTTAATTTTGGGGCTTGAAACTTAACATACAAACTGTCTGAAAATTAATTGTATTGTATTGTTTTGTCACTAAAAAGGGATAGCTGTCAAGCTGTAAAACGCAATTTAGTCTTTTAATAGGAAAAATTATTGCAAATGGTATTTTTATATTCCATAGAATAGAATGCCCGTAGCAAATCATGGACCCATTAATTTCTCAGGCAAGTATCTATATAGTTGATCATTCACTTTTAGTTATAGTAGCACTTAAATATTTTTTACTGTTATTTTAGTAATATCTCAATTGTGGTTTTTTTATTCCTGTAAGGTAAGAAAAAGCTGTTAAAGTCTGTAACTTAAATTTTTGCTATGTTTTTTAAAAAAAAAAAAAAGCTAAGGCAATGTTCTTTCTTAAAATACTTTTCTAATGAGTTCTAAGCAATGTTTGTTTCTCTCCCCAGTGAATTTCAGTTTTGCAGAGAGTCTTGAAAAAATGGCACTTTAAATATGCAATGGAAGATCTCAGCTGGTTTCTTTTCTTGTAGGGTTTTCTCCAATTTTATAGTATCAGATCTTCCCTTTCACATCTTTCAAACTAAACAACAAAGCCTCTACAACCCCCCACCACTTGTAATAATCTCTTGAGCCTGTAATATGATGCTTCCTAGCTAAACTCTAAGGTGATGTGTTTGCCCTCTGGTTGCCCTTAAGCCATTTGAAAATATTTACACATTGTTGCTGACCTGCAGTATGTGGAACAGTCAGTTTTCCACTGTTATTTATATAATCTGAATTAATTGCTGATCCCTCGTGTTTGAGATGAATGTCTGTATGTGTCATAGTGCACTCCTGGAAAGTTCAGGTCACGGGGTTTATTCTGTTTGACCCTTCCTAACAGGCAGTGATACTGAGTGTTTGCAGTGCAGAATAATTCTGGACGTTTCGGGCCGTGTGGATGTGGGAAACAAGTCGCTCCTTGCATATTTCAGCATTAAATATTGACACATTGATCTGCTCTGCAGTTTTTTACCCGGGGAATTTTGCTGCCTTTCATAAGCAGCTCTTGACAGGGCTGCTGCTCTCCTGTGTTTCCATCCTTGCTCCACTTGGGTTGCAGAGTTTTACAGGAAACATCACAGTTGTTTTTGATGCTTGGAAAAATCTTGCCAATGTTTTGAAATGTTTCTCCAGAATTTGCGTGTTACATCAAAGCTCATTTCAGCTGTGTTTGTTCTGTGGAATAAACTACTAGTTGAGTTTTATAATTCTTCCAACTATTTAGGTTTAAGTTTCTATTCTCTCTTCTGTTCCAAGGAATTAAATACTATAGGAGAAGGGGCTCTTTATTAAAGTAATTGCTGCTTTTACTCACTAAAGAAGTTGGCTGGAAGTTGCTGTAGTGGTTTTAATTCCCTGTTTATACCACTGAGCCTGGTGCTCCAGTCCTGGAGCAGGGAGCACTCAGTGCCCTGATTTTATGTACTCTTTTTCACAATAGGTAACTTCCTCTTTCCTATTTCTAGGCAATTCTACTTCTATCATGGAGGCCTTTTAATTTTCCAGAGAAAATCTGTGTACTTCTGTTGTTTGTTGTCTTCAAGTCAGTCGATGGAATCCAAGTGGCCTGTGCCACGATATTGCCACAAGTGCTGTCCCTTGGTTAGCCCAATTAACACTAACACAGTGTTCTTCTTGCTTTATCTTCCTCTGGAATTATTCCTAATCCTCTTTGGGCCCCGTTACTTAGGAAAAGAAGTAGGAACACCGTAATTTAATGTGCTTTAAGATTAGCTCCCTAAAGTGGTGATTTTAAACATTTCCGAGCATTTATTTGCAGAGGTGTATGAAATAGAAAGTGGTTGAGTTTTATCCAAGTTGATCCATGTCTTAACACTGCAGCTACATTTAGTGAGCTGGTTCAACTTTGTGTTTGCTGATCTTTCTAAGATGCATCCCTTCCACCAGGGAGCCCCATTAAATCTTCTGTGTAATGCTCTTTGTACAATAGCAAATTTGGTATGGAAATGGAATTACATTTTGTAATAGATCCCAAAGGCAGAATTTTACTATGAAGTTGTTATATGGATAAATAAATGAAAAAAAAAGAAGAAATATAAACCTAATAGAAACTAATAGGAGGGACAACACAAAAAATCATGTTAAGTTTTATGCCTGTTTCCAGTCTTTCAGTGTAAACTCATTGATTTTTCTCAAATTAGCGTCTTCTGCCATAGAACCAGATGTCATCTTCACATAATTATGTATGCAGACTCTAAATTCTTTTGGAAACAATGTTAACTACGAGATTTAATTCTTCAGTTTTACTATATGATGTACTAAATTATATATTCATAGAGATATTAAATTTAGATGAACATTCTCTCTGGGTTCCTTTACCCTTGTTTACATATCCTGACTGCTGTAAGGCCTTGAAGGGCCCTAATCCAGCTCTTGAGCAGGTACTAATACCCAGAAAACAAACTGGCAGGATAGCTTAAATTTAATTTACTACAGTAACTGCGAAGGGTGGAAGTCCTGCTGGTGTAAAGATCATGCTGTGCATGATCAGGATTCCTCCTCTGCCTGGATTTTTCTTTTCTGGAGAGATTATCTATCTATCTATCTATCTATCTATCTATCTATCTATCTATCTATCTATCTATCTATCTAATCTTCTATCTATTCTCTATGTATGTGTATTTTTCTGATGCATTTGCCCATATTTCTGGACACAGCTCCTGCTTGGCAGAGCTGGGCTGCTCCACACTGGACAGTCCCAGGCCTGTTCTCTGTGCTCCCTGCAAAAGCTGAATTTACTCCTGAACACAACTGGACCTTTCGTGCAACTTCAGTTGAAACTGAACTCTGTGTAGCAAGTCAAAATATTTTAGGCCTCTGTTTTATGGACCTCTGCCTGTGTTTGGTGGTACCTACTGAGCAAGTTCAGAATTTCTAGGAACCTTTGAAATTCCTGCCTGTATTTTATGCAGTGGGTGCCTGTGCCTTCTGTAGTTTAATGGAGCCAGCTGTGCCCAATAACTGAAGTATATGGCCCACATACTTCACATCTTAAATTCTTAATTGAGGTGAAAGATGACAATGAATCACAGAAAACTTCTGTAGGGATGCAATGTAATTTTATTAACTATGAACCAGTATTTCTATGGAAATGTAAGGTCTGAGCCTTGTGCTTAGCAGATCGATAATCACTCACTGTGAGCACTAAAGTCAGGTCTGGGGGAAGAAACATCCTTGGGTATTTTCTGGTTTCATGCCTTGAGTCTGATATTTCTGCAGTGACTCCTGATAGATGACTCTGCTATGAAGCTCATTTCTGTTAATGGTAATTTTTGATGGTGCTAATCAACCATAATCTAATATTTTTGTATGGCACATGCCTACAGCAGTTTTGGCAGCATCATGTTTTGAAAATTCGAAGAATGAAGAACAAGTTGCTCTGTTTTACTACAACTTTGCCTTTTGAACATTTATTTATAATTGTTCCACTAAGTACATTTATTTTTAAAGCATTCCAGAAATGTGATAATTACAGAAGCCACACTTACAGCTGCATGAGGTTTTCATAATTAATGCATAGAAGTATGCAATAAGCCCATGATAAAATATATGAATAACTTTGTGGAGTTTGGCACCGTTTTGACCTTCTAGATACTAAAACATTATGTTTTCTATTCCTGCTTTCATAGCAAATTCTAATCATATTCTCTAATTACCTTTTTGTACTTAAATATTGGCATTTACTGAAAATGACAAGCCACTTTAGAAAGTAAAATAGATAAACAGTGGTATGATAACAGTGATTTTGGCAATGGACAGAAATTTTAGTGAAAGCTTTCCATACGTAAGTGATTGTAATCACTTCAACATGGTTTTAGAAAGCTGGGAGTGTAGAAAGTTGTCTTCAGCTGTGTGTGGTTATGGAAGGAAGAAAAAAGAAGAGCTGCATATTAAGAAATCTCCCCTTTTAGTATCCCTTTGTTGTTCATGTGATGCACACTTTTACACGTATTTTGTTTGAGAGTAAAGAGAATGTCTTTTTAGTAAAAAGAGCAAATGGCAAAAATATTGTAGGGTTTTTTTTTTCAGATTATTAATTAAAAGATACAGCAGGCAAACAATATTTACTTGAAATACTAGACGCTTGACATTTAGAATTTCTGGAATATTTATCAGTTTTTTGCTTTAGTAATTGTACCATAAATGAGATTGAGCAGCAACATTTGCTGATGCTGTTCCATCCACTCTGCCTTTGCCTCCCCGGGCTCACCTTGGCCCTGTGGATGTGTTCCTACAGCTATTTCTGGGAGTACTGTCTGAACTGCATCAGGAAGCTGATTTGATTTAATTATTCCCTCATTTCTACTATTTTTTTTTTCCCCTTTCCCAAGCTGGATTAGTTCCCCAGTCACATTCAGAGTGCAGCCCCAGGAACAGTCAATGAAGGGCAGAGTGGGGACAAGGGTGGGGAGTAGAGCAGGAGGAAAGGAGAACCCCAAAGTCAGCCTGGCTGCTGAGGAGAAGGTTTGTGCAGCCTCACCCTTGCTTTAGGTACCCTGGG
Source organism: Acridotheres tristis (assembly GCA_037013685.1). Taxonomy (NCBI): domain Eukaryota; kingdom Metazoa; phylum Chordata; class Aves; order Passeriformes; family Sturnidae; genus Acridotheres; species Acridotheres tristis. Next base: position 10,885,461 of record CM072901.1, read on the forward strand.
TCCTTTCAGTAATTGCATGTTCTGTAAGGCAGGCCACAAGACACGCAGGAAAACAGGAATTATCAATGAGTAACATTAACAGCAGCTTTTTCATACTGCCATTCTGGTCACATGTGAGAACTGTAAGTATAGGGAATCATTCCAGAAAAGAAAAAACACTTTTTAATCCCAAGGAATGATTATAAATTTACAACATCTTAAGCTAGTTTTTCCTCATGACTTTTTATAGAAATTCACAGATTTATTTTTCATTTAAAAAGGTGGTTTGAACATTGTGAAAGCCCCTGCAACTATCAACCTCTGCTAAGTTAATATACAATATTACAAAATCTTGGGTTATAATTAAATATCAGCTATCTGTAACTTAACTGAGTAATGATTGACTTAAATTTGACGGTTATATTGTTCATACCCCTAAAATGAAATATTTTCAGTACCTTAGTCTGCCTCTGCTTTCTGCACGTTCAACTGCCTAAAAGTCAAATCTAGTATTAATTTGAGAGGTGGAAAAGCCTAAGTTTAACATTTGGCAGAATTGCCATTGTTTATATGAATTGTTGGAGTTTTCTATTACAGTTTTCTTGAAGTAAGATTGAATGTTGTGTGGAAAGAAATTACCAGGAAGTTGTTATTGAGCTGAGACAAAGGGGCTGTAAAGGTCATACATAAAAATATAATTATATTTCTTCAGATGAAACAAGAATATGCCCTGAGAAAGCAGAGTAGTTTGAAAGATATTTTTTAAGGTAGGTATAGTTCATGATGACAATTTTGACTTCAACAGGAATCAAATGAATTATTTTTATTCTTAGGCTATTTCTTCCCCATATGGCCCGTTTTTCCAATGCAGAATTTAGAAGGTTCAAGACATAGATCTAAAATTGTTGTAGATCTATTACAGTTTGTTCAGTAGATTATGTTGAATCACCTAAGAAATGAGAAATAAATTTGATGGATAGCTCAAAATCCTAATTTTCCCTCCCCACTCCCAAAATGCCTAAGAACATCTATCAGCAATGCATAACCTGGGATGTTTTTATTTTGGAAAACCACATTAAAGAGTATTAATTGTCCCACAGCAGAATTTTGGCTTGCAGATTTTTGCCTGTGATGTTTGCACAAAGCCAAATGGAGAAGCAGCTTCTCGGTTGTGTTCTTTGTGCACTAAATGTGGTGACCCAGCTGAGCTATTACAGGTAGAACAGACAGAGAGGGAGCAGAATTGTGGGGCTGAGCATTCCCTCTGTATGTAAATAGTGCTCACTGCAGCTGCTTTTGTAGCTGATAATCTGTGATTACAGTTTAGGAATGGCAAATTGAACAGCGAAATCCAAACCTGGGACAGAAAAGTGACTGTTCATAGGACGTTTGGGGGTTTTGCAGACTCAGAAGGACTATTGCCCAGTTCACAGTATTATTTAAATTTGTACTTAAGACCAGCTTTGGAATTATAGAGGAGCTAAAGGCACATAAACCTTCCAAATTAGTCCCTGCTTCCCTTTTCCTTGCCCTTCAGCACTGCTCCTACTGTAGCATCGTGGCTATTTTCCAGCTTCCCTACCTGCCTTAGCAAGCACAGTGGTCTACCAGGTCCTGGAGTGTTCTCACTCCCCAAATTAGAGCCCTGTGCTGGGGGTCCGTGTGTGCAGACCTGAACTGGCACTGGGGCTCTCATGGGCTGGGGAAAACAGCTGGGCCCCAACATTTTAGGAGGAGGTTGCTTAATGATGGACTTAATCAAAGTATTTGCTCAAGTGTTGCTCAATTTGCATCTTTAAAACGGGTCTGAAAAGGCTTCAGTTTAATTTCTGGGGATGCACTTTGCCTGCTGTCTTTTGTGCTGTGTTTTTGCACAGCGGGGCAAAGTCCCTTGTCTGATGGGGACTTGTGTGTGCAGTGATAATACAAGATTATAAATAATGAGGGAAGTGCATCTCCTCAGGTATGGAGAGCAAGTTTAGTTTGTATTTGTTCTTAGTGAGAAATTCATTCACTTAAATGCTTGTTCTCATGTATTTCTTTGGAGTAATTAAACATAATGATTAGTTTTAATTAATAAACCAGTGAATTGTTTTTTTAAGTTCTCAATATTAATGAAACTGATTTTGGTCAGTATTTAGTGTAATTGAAGTAAATATTCAACTGTTCTTTGTTTATTTCTCAAAAAGGGAGAATTAGTGCCTGATCCTGCTTTGCACCTCTATGAAATTATCTGAGGTGTTTTCCTACTTAATTGATTCTCTGAAATAGGTGGACAGCACTAAATTAGATAGTAGGAGTTTTTAATAATTGAACTTGTGTGTGCTTCACATAAGTGAAAATAGCTGCCTAATCTGCAATCAGTGGAAAATTCACTCTGTTGTTCCAGTGTACTTCCAGTGCAAACTTCAGTACATCCTTAATTATGGAGTCACATAATATTTGCCATCAGATCCATTTGTCAACTCCATTTGCTGTCCGAAGTTACAGATGTCAGGAATTTGTACATGTCATCAATTCATTTGTCAGAGTTGTTGTATGTTAACATTAAAATCATCTTTGCTAATGTTGACATCTAAATTGCCATCTTTAGGTTTCAGAGTCAATAACAGATTTCAATTAATTCCGTCCTGATCTGAGATGTTGTGTCAGGGTGATACAGATATAGGGAAGTCAACACTCCTTTATACTTGCTTCACTTATTGGTTTTCTTCAGAAATAAATCATAATGAAAGTGTAAAAAACAAAGGAATCCCAAATGTAATTTCCAGAAGTGAAAGTCTGTGTTGATGCTGGAAGGATAAGAAAGAGCTCCTGAAGTTGCAGCATGAAGTGAATTCTAATTTGAAAAAAAACAAAAAAAAAAAAGGGGGGGAAAGTGAGCAGGAAGAAAAGAAACAATTTTACCCATAACCTGTTATTATAAACTTCCTAAATTGTTCCTCTTTAGATAATGAGCACACAGTTTGGGAAGATTATCTAAACAAGGAAGCTAAGAGCTAAAATTACATGTTTCTTATTTCTTAAATGAAGATTTAAGATTGTTAGCAGGTTGTTATTTGTATTCATGCCTCAGTACAAGACACTTTTAATTAAGATTTAGGGCACTGCAAAACATCATTTTGAATCATGATGTTTTGAAAAAAATGTTATATTGATCAAACAGAAGAAAAAAAACAGATTTAGTAACTCATATCCATAAGATTCATGATGAGCTTTATTAAAATGTAACTCAAAATGAAGTTTTAGGGTTGTGCCTTTTTTTGTTGTTATTCATAAATCAAGTTGTGTGGCTGGAAGGTCCCAAAATGGTGAAAGGCTGAGAAGTGGTTTTGCAGCCTGAGACCCAGCTCGTTCTTGCCAGAATTATCACATGAATGGCATCAACAGATGCAGTGTCAACAATGCACACCCAATAAATGATGTGAATTTGGCCAACCACACCATGTCCAAATCCTTTAAATGTTGAGATAATGATCACTAATTTTCTTTAAATTAGAAGCAAATGTAAAAGGTCTGCTAAAATTTAAAAAAAAAAAAAAGTTTAGCAAGGCTAACTGGCAAATCTTTCTCTGAAGTGTAAAGAAGTTGACTTTTCAGATTGACTGTTTAAAAATGTGCAGGCAAATCAGTAGATTTGTTAAAGTCTGTAACGAGGTCAGGAGTTTGCAGAATATATCATGGGTTGTTTTTGAGTTCTGGATGTAATTCTACCAAGGTTGTTATTTATATAAAGTTCTCCATAATTCCCGGAAAAAACCCAGTGAAAAAAACCCACCAACTCCAAATGGCTCTGCCACACAGGAATGGAAACTCAAAGTTGCTTCAAAGGTGCCAGACTATGTTTACACTTGCAAAGTGTCCATGTGCAGTTGTAAAGTTTGAGTTTGGTTTTCTGCAGGAGCTCAGGTGTTCATTCCCTGCAGGGTTCACAGGGAATGTGCTGGTTCTGGCATCCTGTGCTGGACCATTCCTGGAGAGAAGAGAAGGGGGTACCAGCTGCAGGCATCACAGGATGGGTAGAGATCTCACTGCTCCTCATTTAGAGATTTCCTGCCTTGTGCTTTTCTTCTAATAGCAGAAAAATTCAAACCTAATACTTGAAATGTGGTCTGCAAAAGAGGTGGTAGCACGAGAGAACAGTGCAGTCACTCAAATTCTTATTGTCTGCTTCTCAATATGTTTACTTTCCTACCATAAAAGATGTTTATGGATCATGGGGTATTCTATAGTCAAAAACTGGATGGGGAATTGTCTGGGAGAGCTGTCAATATGGTGTGGTACTTGTTTTTAAAATTAATAAATAATGAATGAGTGAGGCAGTAAGAGGCTCTAAAGTGGGAATTAAATTCTGCATTTCTGTCAAGGCCCATCTCTGTAGCTGAGGGAGGAAACAACAAATTGAAAACTGCAGTTATTATGAGCCAATGTTTAACTTTGTTCAGTAGAAACTTTGTTAGTTTTAGTCTCACCAGTTCCCTCGAATGTGTCTACACACCACTGCAAATTCCACAAACCACAGTAAAAAGATTAAGTCAATCCATGAATAATCACAATTTTTGTTTGTGCCTTGCTATAGAATTGTGCTGAATGTGTCCAGCCAGCTCCAAGAGATCATCACCTAATGCTGCCTGAGCTCTTGGTGTGTTCTGGTGGATCAACATCAATCAGAAATGGCTTTTTGTGGAGCAGGGCAGCTTGTTCTACCTCCAGGACACTGCTCTTATTGTTTCAGAATAAATGTGTTGGTCTCTGGGGAAACAAACTAATTTTTTTGCACTTTTGTGTTCTGTTTTGCCTTCAGAATGAGACGATACTGGAGGAAAAAAAAAATCAGTTCAGCCTTTTTTTGGTTGGAATATGTTTCAGAAAATTTGATGTCAGTTTGTTTAAACGAACAAACAAATAAACAAACCAACCCTGAAAAAGTGCATTATTGCTGGATGTCTGGGATTTTCTGAGAAAGCCCGTGGCTTTCCAAATTGCACACTTGGAAAAATAATCTGGCCAGCAACTTGGAAAGAAAAACTGTATTCCTGTGTGGATATTATGAGGAATTCGTATGTAATGAAAAATATGTGTGGTTTTTTATATTAAATAGTAACTGATTAGGGCTCAGGTAGTTTTGTGGGGGAAGGAGAACACAGAGTGAGAGGTTCTGGTCACATAAAATAGCCACACCCAAAGAAATGGAGCGAATTAGAAAGAACAATGTACATGTGAATGGAGTTATCTACAGAAGAAAGCGAGGAGACATTGACTACTGTCAGTGGAGCAGGCAGGAGCTACTGTCAGCCAGTGGAGGGTTTATTATGGTTCAGGTTTAAAAAACGAGCTGATATGTCAGAAAATCCTGTGAAGTACTTGCCCTTCCAGGACAGTGAAGTAAATGGAAGCCAAGGCAGCGTTTGGGGAGGAGGAGCCTGCAAATATCCACGTGCATTTCGGTTTTTCATTCTCTAAGAACACTCCAGTGTTGTAAAACACATCACAGGGGCTGGTTTGAGAGATACAGTAAGACAGGCAAATTTCTGCTGAGAATTCAGATTCTTCTTGGTTCATTAGAAGAAAAGGGAAGCAGTTGCTGAAGACAAGAAGTTTAAGTGGGTCACCCCTGAGTTCTCTTGAAAATAATGTGTGGGCAGAGATCCCAGTTCTTATGGTGTGCACTCCCAGTTCTTGTGGTGGGCACAGAGAGGCACAGGTTGGGACAATTCCAGAGGCAGTGAGGAAATCAGGTCCTGTTCCAGATACCATTTCTGTCCCTTTGGTTATAGAAGCCCAGAATTCCAGCTGTGCATAAGGAGTGGTGAAAGAAATGGGAGAAAAAATTATCTCAATAGTCCAGATATTTTACAGGTTCAGTGTTTTGATAGTCCATGATTGGAAGAACAGATAAGTATCAACTGGTAAAGGAAATAATGAATGAAAAGAAGGAAAAATTTCCTTACATGCCTTAATATATCTTCCTAGTTGTGTTGGAAGCAAGTTAGGCTCTATCTAATTAGAAGTTAACATAGCTCTGATTTTGTAAGGCAAGCATGTGCACGCAATGAGCTGATGCCTTGGGAAGGAAATGACAAGTGCACAAAAGCATAAATCAACCTCTAGCTGAAATCCCTTGGTTTTCAGCAGTGCATGAAGGCTCTATAAAAAATTTAACCCTGAAGTAGTTCTTAGTTTTCAGATTTTTAAGAGGGTGTTTGTAGCTGTGGAAGTCATGAATTGGCTGAAAAGTAATTCAAGAACTTTCAGTTTGTAAAAGGTAGGAACTCACTGTCATTAAATGTAGCTGATCTGCCTAAAGTAGAGGATTTATACCTGACTGGAGTGAAGGGAGCAGCAGCCCTGCACTGATTTAGTGAGCAGAGGAGACCTGGTGTGTTAATAGCAGAAAAAAGGATCAGTAATGTAAAAATTACATACATCTTTATTAAATTCCAAGTTTTGAACGGTACTCTCAGTGAATATTTTAGTATATGTCTTATCAATCACTTCTGCACAAAGTCTATAATTTTTGAACTCTGAGGGTGTACATTGAGTTGACTTTTTGAACCTAATGAATTTTAAACAAACAGAGCTAACAGGGAATAGCTGGAGTAATATTTACTTTTTAGTTTGATGAATTACCAGGATGGGGGTGCTAAAGGGTATCTCAGTGCCAGTGGTTTCACTACCTTTGTGTTCCTTCTGTGTTTTTATTTGGAATTCATTAGTTCCTATTAAAGCAGTAATTAGGTTTTGGATGCAGCTAAAATTCTTAATTCTGGGTGAACCCCTCCTGTGGTTTTCCTGCCTCTTTATTTCAGTGTATTTCAGGTTTATTACATGTCTGAACAACCTGGTGTTTATCTTGTGCTTGCTTAGTCTTCCAACTCTGTTCAAAACTATGGGTGTGTTAGATTCTAGAGTAGAGTTTATCTTTCACACTCCTTATTGTGTGAAATGAGGATGTGGGAGGCTGGAGTACCTTTACAATTTGTGCTGTTGCAGGATCTTTCCTCCTTCATTTCACATGAAGTACTTCAGGCCATTTGTGTGGCAGTGGAAAAGGTGAGTCTCTGAAGAGCTTGCCAAGGTTTCTTTTTCCAGGTACTCTTGTAACTCGTTGTTTTATAATCCTTATTGGTGAGACTAGACCAAGGACATTTGATATAATTACTGGTTTTCTTTGTGCTTTTCTACTCTTTTTCATAATCATTACAAAACTATTCTAGTAAATTGCTAAGAGCCTAAAGCTCTGAAGTTCTTTAACCCCATTTTGCCCTTCATTTCTTTTTCTGCCAATGCCAAGGTAGCAAATACATTGTCTGGTGTCACTGGGTAGAATCTGTTTTTTTCCAAAAATGAGAAAAAGCTGCAGTTCTGTCTGACTCTTTCATTGCAATGCAGTTTCATCTCAATTTCTTTAACCTGGAACTAGCAGCAGATTCTCCATGCAAATGATGTCTGGCACAGATTTAGGGATGTGGCTGCCAAGATTACTGATGAAGTAGATGGAGAGTTACTCTTTTGCCATCATTACACAATGAGCTGTACCTTAGTGTTGGGACTAATCCTGCTCACATTTCCAGGGACGAGGGTTGAGTTTCAGGCAAAACCGTTGTTATCCAGTTTAAGCAAGTTGAAAAAACAATCTGCCAGTGGAAATACCTCAGGAAAACTCTTAATTTGAGAAGCTTGGTTGCTTTACATTATGACAAAAATTGGTTGGTTGATTTGGGGTTTTGTTTGTTTTTTGCCTACAGTGAACCTTTTACAGATTTTTTTTTTTTTTTAATATTTTTCATTTTCTTTGAGAAAGAAAACTAGGTTGGACCCCAAGGAGCTATGAATTGCATATAATAAAAAAATACCTATTATAAATGGCAAAGCCAGTTTAAATGCTTTCCACGTTGTTAGTGGGCCATAAAAAACGATAATCAGAACAAGCATGTTGTAAAAGCAAACTTGTGTTCAAAAGAATTCCTTTCTCTCAGTTCAGTAATTGTATTACTTAGCAATTATAGGGAAATCCCTTTTTGTTTAAAATGGTTTAGAAGCTTGAGCTAATCCCTCAATGGTCTCTGGAAATAAATGGAGGCATAAAAAATATAAAGAGATTCATCCAAAACTGGAGATTAATGACAGTCAACTAAATCAGAATTTTTAGTCTTAATCTCAGCTCCTGTTTACCATTCTTCTGTGTTTTTAACATTAATATTAGATACATAATATTTGGTGTGTGGATTAATAGAGAAGAGTATGAAAGCTTTTGATTTGGGCAGATGACACACTGGCAAGTGTTGCTCTTGGGCAGGAAGCTGTGGAAGAACTGCTGCGGTTTGTGTTGCACAGGGTTTTGTGTGAGCTGCTGGTGGAGTGGGTTTGCCAGATTGGAGAGGCATTGCCAGTGGCAATTAAAATGGCATCTGATATTCTTTATGATTCACTTCAGAGGGTACCATTATGACTAAGAGAGATTTAAAAATAGGGGCATTTTAGTGAGCAGTATGACTCTGGCACATTCTCCGAGTCAGTAAATCCCCAGTGTTCTCCAGCATTTATTAATAATTTAGACTTGTGCTGGATGTCATTGCACACAGGTGTGGGCACCTTGCTGCAGTGCCACCAGCCTCACTTCCCCCAGATTGGTCATCTGAAATACTGCTCAGCTGAACATACTTTGCTGTGAACAGAAACCACATTATTTAGATAAAAAATTTATGACACCAGATGACTGATTTTTTTTTTCTACCATAAAGTTATCAGGAATTTAATGATAGCTGACTTATCATGAGATAAATTAAGAAGATAGTCTAATAAGTACAGATTAACAGGCATGCTACATAAATATCTAGAAAATCTCCTATCTCTATTGTCATGAATTAGTCTCAAAAATGCCCCATGTGCTTCTTGTATTTAAAAAGAGAGATCTTAAAGTGATTCTGGCTTTTCCCATTCAGTGTTGAGGGGTATCTCAGTCATGGCAGTTAACCTTGTGTATTTGTTTTTGCTTGTATTTAACTTTCCACTGAGTTTCATTACGGTGGCCTGATGAGAATAAACAGCGAGAACACGAAACACTTCGCTTCTCATTAAAATAAAGGAGGCTTGAAATAGTGATGGGAGGACTGTGGTTGGGTTGTTCTGGAGATGTGGGGGGAGAAAAGATGTGGTGTGTAAATTGCTGGGGTGAATAATCCCCTGCATGCTGGCACCTTGCACACAGGTTGTGTGGGGCAGCTCAGGAAGGTCATAATAAAATGTAAAACACTGGTTCTGACGTCTCTTGCTGTCTGCCTGACAGCTGGCTCGGTGTTGTCCCCAAAATGCTGCCATTTGTGGGTGAGAGCACTCAGTGGTCAGGAGCTGTGAGTGTTTCCCAGGCCAGCCTTTCCTTTGCCCTGCTCCCCAGAGCCCAGGGAAGCTGAGCACTTACATTTAACGTGTGATGGCATTTAGGTTTAGAACTGATGGTTACAGTTGTCCTTGTGGAAGGAGACTGATGCATTTTTCATGGTCTTTAATAATCTCATGAAAAAATTAAATTACCTCCTAAGCTCTGGCTGTCATATGGATCAGGAACTCCCCTTTCCCAGGCAGATGAAGCAGCTCTCTGTAGCCTCTCCTGGAAGTTCAGTGCCTGGAGTGTTGTAGCACACGGAGTGGAAAAGCATCACTCCTGAGGAAAGTGACAGTGCTGACGCAGGATCCTTGATCCTTTCTCTCTCGAACCACTACAAGATGTTCTGCTAAAGCATGTGCTTCTTATTTTGTAAAGGCAGGTGTTCTGCATTCCACTGCACTTGAGTGTTCTGCTCATTTTGCACAGATAATGCTGCCACTTCTTAAAATAAAAATAATACTGGAGAACATTTATTCATTTATTTATTTATTATTTTGCATTTGTGGTAAGAGATTGTTTTCAAGACCTCTTTCATATTGTCGTCTCTTCATATCCTTTTTCTTTCTGGAAAACAGGAGATGTCAGGAAATTGTTATTTGAGAACAGCCGTGGCAGTGGAGATGGCTGAAGTCAGATACAAGAAGTTCCTGCAGGTGCCCTGGCTGTGTTATAACTCACTGTCACTCCACACCTTTTGTGCTTAAAAGAGCAGAAATAATAATAATAAAAGAGGAAGCTGTGTCTAGTCCATGCCTTCCAGGCACTCTGCAATGCTGGTGCAGTTTTGTTTCTGGTGGGGTTTTGTTTTCTTTTGTACAAAGAAACTCCCTCCCTTGGTTTGCTCCTACCACAAATGCTGCTGGCAGTTGACAATCTTTGGCTCATTCTAAATTCCAGGCAATGTTCTGCAACACTTTAAATTTAAAGGATGGTGTCTAATTTTCCTTTTATTTATGGAAATTGGTTTGCAACTGGTTGCTTTTAAGTAGCAATGAATTCAAGTGACCGAGGGAGGTAATAAGACTGACTTAGCCATCTGTAATTTTTATTTTTCTCATTCTTATCAGGAGAATTCTCTTACTAGTGCTTTCGGAGATCTCACACTGAGATCAGGCATTTTAAATTCCCAGTAGGAAAAGAAATATCTTGATAGATAGAAAATAATGGATTTTTGCCTTTGCTTTTTTTTTCCCCCAAGGGAGAGTAAGAGGAAAACTCCAATGGCACCAAGAGAGTACCTGCATAATGCTAACGATGCAAAATCCTGATTCTTTGTGGCTTTTTCTGTCAGTTTAAATTATATTTATGTGCAATCTCAGTATTGAAAGTATATATGTAAAAACAAAAGTGATTTAACTGGCAGGAGATTTCAGCTCCTGCTTTGCAAGCAAATGAAGAGGAAGTTCAATTATAAACTTTCCATTTAATAAGCCACTGATGTGGTATTAGTTTTCTCATTTGTGTTGGACATAGATGAAAATAATTATTATTACTGGCAAAAAATACTTTTATCCTTTGTAGAACTTGCATTTATTAAAAAAAACCCAGAACCGCAATATTTTTTGATGTTGTTAATACAGAAAGAAAAGCAGTTCTAAGTAGAGGCTTCCTCGACTTTGTTTTGTAATTTTATTACAGTTAATGTAACTACTTCTATTTTACATCAACTACTTGTGTTTCAAGATTATTCGGTTCGATAGTGGCAAAACCAGATAGTCTTTGTGAGTGTTTGAAGTAGTAATTACAATTTCTGTGCCTCAGGGGGTTGGCATCCTTGAACCTGAGATGGTTTATATCAGTGTACTTCTACTTCCGTGCTAAGAAATTCATTAAGTATTTTGGATTTGCTTTTAAGGCAAAATTTCTAATTTATTTAATAAAAACCCTAGTGACAGAAGTACACTATGAATACTGTTTTGCTTTTGGTTTTATATCACGATTGCAAGTTTTACATCTTGTTTTATGATTTAGAAGTGATTTGTTTTACTGTTTTTTATGCAGAATTATTTGTAGTCTGTTCTGCTGACCTTTCACAGTTGTTTCCATAGAAGGTTCAAAAGATAAATCTTTCCTACACATTGTGACAGCCACTTTGCAATACAGTGATCCAAAAATATAAAAGTCTTCTTTGCAAGTGTTTTAGAGGACATGAAATAAAGAACATTAATAGAGACTCTCAGTCAAATTGATCAGATCATAACTTTAATTTGTACAGCAAGGCAGCGATTGTGACATCTGAGCTCTGCCTGGGCTGTGCTGGTGGCAGTGGAGCCTGTGTGGCCCTGGGTGATGGAAGGTGTGCTGACCTTGGGTTGTTTGGTGGAAGAATTTCCTTGGAATGTTCCATCCAAGTGCTGAATCATTTCCATTTAATCCATTTCAGGATTCCATGTAAAATCACAGTTCACCAGCGAGGCTGTATTATTCTGTGGCACTTTACTGTGTGTAAAGGAATGTGGTGAGCTGCCTTCCTTCTGTTGTGGTCTAGGATTGCAAATGATTCCAAATTTCAGCACAAATCCACACACCAACTTCTCATATTTAACTTTGAGTTTCTGAGTCCTGTTTAGGGCACTGATGTTCAAAGATTATTTTGGTGTTTGAAGATGTGACTTCTGTATATAATGAAATAAAAATTGGCCTCCAAAGTTTCTGTCAGGGAAGAAGCTGAATAGAAATTACCTATTTATATTTAATCATAATAATCTAAAAGAAAACCTGAATAATACAGCTTTAAATTACTGTAGTGGAATGTGTTGAGTGTTCCGAATACAGACAGGCATTTGAGGAGCACTCAGAATATGTTAATTACTCAATGTTTTCTTTGCAATCAACTCTTGAGGGGAAAAAACATCATTGTATGAAAAAAAATACAGGTACTGCCATTAATTTGGGTTTTTTGGGGAGAAGGAGGGGCCTGGAGACAAAAATGGGCTTGTGTGATAAAGGAATTTTTAAAGCTTTTTCATAAGTTTATATTTCTTGTTCCCAGCATTCAAGGCCTCCCAGTTTGAACACATGGGGTCACTCACCACGGTCATCAGATGGAATAGCTCTGTGTCCCTTTGCAGAGATTTTTAATGTGTACCCTGTGTTCTCTTCATCCACTGGAAATGCATGCAAGTGGTAGAAAAGTGTTTTCTGAAGGAGAAAGTTACAGCCTGCTGAGGAGCAGGGGCAAAGTTGAAAGTTTTAAAGTCAAATATATTTTTGCTGCTGTCAGAGCAGTTAATCCCTCCATGAACTCCCCATTGCAAAAGGGAAGATTTCTCTCAGTGATCACTCTTTGTTTCTGTTTGAGATGTGATTGAGATGGAAATCACAGAGCTACAATGTTGCTGAAATTTGCTTGCAAATTGCTGTAATTAATACAAAATTTCCTGGAATACTCTTCCTAGAAGAATACTATTTGTAATCCTGATAGTCAGAACTTACCCAGTTGTTATAGGATGCAGCAGAACAATTTATTATTAATAGCACGTTATTAACCACAAGATGTGGGAAGTTAGGTCCTATTTTCATCTACTTCTATCTGAAACTACCTGCAGCATTTTATTTTTCTCCCTGTCACAGAATCCTTTAATTTTCCAATCTAGGAAGTCCATGCTCAATAAAAATTCATTAAACCTCACAAAGATTAGGTTATAACATAACTTATTAGCAGTAGCCCAAGTTTTGATCCAAATATATAATTCCATAAAGAAAAATCATATGCTGCATAGTCCTGAATTTATTATTAATAGTATTCTACTTTTTCAGCAGCAGCAGCTCTAGTCTAATAATAATATGTAATAATCTAATATTAATAATAAAATACTATGTGTTCAAAAATACATATTCTGACACTATGCCCGTGTACCTGTGGGCAGATTATTATAACAAGTTTAGGATTTTCAATACAATTCTTTGGTTCTTTAATAACCAATTTTGAATGGGAAAACTCAGTAATTGTCAGGTGGGCAGAAAAACACGAGTGAGTGCAGAAGTCCACCCTTTTGGAAGAGATTTATTGCAAAGCAGCATATCTTTAAATACTGCTGTAGGATTAATTGGAAAAGCTGGGGAGTTGTATGGGAATGTAGAAGTGAAAATTGACCTAATAATTCATGATGTGTCAATAAAATCTGACTTGAGGAAGTAAATGAGAACCAGTGCACTTCCTGAGATGGGCTGACTTGTGTTTCATGTTAGAGAACAGAAATAGAAGGAAACAGAAGAGAATAAAAGGAAATGTACGTTGTTTGTTTGTTTGTTTGCTTGTTTTCTTACTCTTGCTAATACAGCAAAACAGCTTCAACCTAGTTTTTGGAGATTATTTTTATGGTTATAAGGTTAGAAAGATTTATTTTGAAATGAAACCTTTAGGATCTGTAGAAAATATTGCATCTTTCACAGTACAATTTTGGGGTCGAGTCATACATTTGGAGCATAAAAATGCTCACTAGAAGGTGTAATTCATATTGAGTTTTAAACCTACTTTAATTCTGCTTTGACTTTATCACTGCCATTCATATTTGGAATTGATGTACATTTCTGCCATGTCAAAAACAGATGAGAGTAGTTTTGCAGTTTTTCTGGGAAGAGCTGATCTGTTTTTCTGAAAATAATGCTGATTGTTGTTAATCAACTTGTCAGAACTGAATAGTTTTCTTCTTTATCAAAGTGAAGAAAATTGGGACACTAAATAACAGCCTGTGCAGAACTAGGACACTCTGTTTGGAGACACTGCTCCAGACACTGTAGAGGATTTTTTTGACAGATAAGCTGTGTGCTTAAAGAGATAAATGTTAATCTAATACATTGGAAAACAGACAGATTATGGGGCACTGCCATGCATTCGAATAACAAGGCTAAGTTGTGTGCCCCAGCTGAGTCTGTGACAGAAAACTCCCCAAACTTACTCTGAAGACCATGGCAGCTGCTGGTAAACTCTGGTGGACTCTTGATACCTGACTCAATATTGGTAAACAGCAGCTCAGCAAATATTTTTAATATAGAAAGTAATTTTTTTTTAATTGGAGTGTAGGGAGTTGGAAGAAAATGAACACAGAGCCTCGGCTACCTTTGTTCTCAGTCAGAATTCTCTGTCACCTCCTTTTGTCTTTTTAAGTTTCCAGAATAAATATTGTCTATTTTTACTCTGTCCAGAATACTGAGGCTTGATATAGTTGTATGAGCTGCTGTTTGTATCCCATACAGCATAAAAAGGGTCACATTAGAGAGACCCAGAGCACAGCACACGACAAACCCACATTTTCACAATGGTAGCTGAATACTCTATTGCCTCAGGCACATATGAGGAGATGTATTAAAGAGTGATGGTGATTCAAAGAAGAATTACAGAAGCTTTAAGGAACAAGAGCGGCTCTTGACATAATATAACTTGTTCTTTTACAGTTAAAGCCAAGATTGGTTCTCTGGAATTATTCTTAAATATTATTAGCTGACTATAGACTTGGAAATTACTATTCTTGAAGAGTTTTATAGATCTTAATACATAATAAATGTGTTTTAACATATGTATGTATATTAAGGTCACTGGTTTTGTCCTGTTCTAAAGTGGATCCATTGATCTGGAAAAAGAAAAGTGCATTGGAACCAACAGCCTCTGAACTTTGATCTGGATGTTATTGTCTAATACCAGAACATCTTGTGGTCATGTGAAGGTTCCTGTTAATTGCACAGGAACCAGTTAGAGAAGAGGCATTGCAGTCGTGCCCAGGGGAAGAGTTTCTGGGCTTTTCCAAAGAGTTTCAGCCAGAGAGAGCCCCTGGCAGCAGCTCCCTTCATTCCTCTCAAGGAGTTTTCTGTTCTCCACCTGAACCTCCTTATTGCTCCTTTCAGAGAAGCTGAAGTGCTGTTTCACAGCTGCCCAGCTGCTGCAAAGGTGACACCCAGCTGCTGCCAGGGGAGCAGGAAGATGGATTTTGTGTGTTTGGCTTTGACTGAAAGGCTCATTTCAGATGCTCATCGTGGCTTTTGTTATGTCTTGGCCCAGGACTGTGATGGGTGTGGTGAAATTTCTCCATAGGTGCTGAACTTTTCACTCTGCTGTAGTAGCTGACACCTCCCGATTCCAGAAATACATCTGAAGCTCGGAGCCTGGTGGCACTGCTGTCACAGCAGTGTGGGGCTGTGCCCTCCACACTTCTCCTGTGCCAGGACCCGGTGCCTTGGCTGGTTTTGTCATCCCAGGGCACCTGGTACTGGACTTGCAGTGACTTCCCATGCTGTGAGAGTGCTGCCGTGTCTGTCTGATAGGACAAATCTAGAAACTGGCCTGAGAATATGTATTAAATGCTAGAAAATCCTCTGTTGAAAACCGAGAAGAGAGCAGGAAATGCTCAGCTTTAAGGCTTCTCCCTGAAGATAAGCTAAGAGTCTCTATGTGTTTTGGGTTTGTTTTGATTTGCTGATCCAGTTGGATATTCTACAGTGCTTTTTTAAAAAATAAAATGTAATGATTTTTTAAAAATGAGAACTTGGTTGTTCTCACTTCTTAGATTAGTAGTTCTCTCATCTTTTTCTGGAAAAATTTATGAACATGCAGATACACAAAATACAGCAGTAATTTTTTTTTTTTAATAAAATACAGGGCTGTTATAACAGATATAACAGGAATAGCACTTTTAAAATTTTGGCTGTGCAGCATCTTAGAAGCAAACATTGTAGAGATAAATTATAATGTTCATATAAATACAAACCTGTCTAAATTTAACACTGAAATAAAGACACAGTTGCCTGAGTAAGTGACTGGATTTTTAAAGATGCTGCACAGTGAGAACTCACCTTGACTGAAGTGCTGAACTGAAATCACAGACAGAACCACTTCTGCATTTCCTCATCTTACTTCACTTCCACTACACTTCAAGATGATCACTCTCAGATAATCAAAATACATGAGTATTTGGAGGACTGGAGGTATATCTTGATGTAATTTCTTGAGCTTGGGCACAGATATTTGAAAATCCTGGTCAGGTTCTTGTCAACAGTGAAATAAGAAAAGTACAGGTTACAAATTCTGGTTTTGTTTCTAGTTAATTGGGCATTTAACATTGGGGTACTGTTTCTGTACAGCATTTTCTGAACTTTGCTGTGTGATTTTAAAAAGCACTAATTCAACTTCAAAAGGCTTGTTAAATGCAAGTTTCCCAGTAATTTTAGAAAGTAATGTAATATATTAGAACTTATAAAGACCTTGGAAGGGTAAAAGCTTCTTTGAGGAGCTGTTTTTGATTCTGTTGGTGGCTTTAAAATGATGTTCAGGCTTCCTCTTGAAGGGCTCCCATTAGCATTTATGAAATAAAATGGCAGTGGATACTGTTGTGCCAATTTCCTACAGAATATTTGGTGAGCATTTCTAATTTGTAGATTCATGGTTTCCCATTTCTACCTTTAAATGCTTATTTGCAGAGAATATTGAATAGAACCATTAGAGCTGAGGGATTTTCTTGTACCACAGTTAAAGATCTTTATGTTGCCATCACCAGCATTTCATCTCGGTACATAAATCAGGGAAATAGTCAATATACTGAACAAATTGAAAAGATGTGAGAAAGTTCATATGCCATTCCAATTTGATCTTTACAAATGATGTCTATTATAAAAAAACCC
Source organism: Acridotheres tristis (assembly GCA_037013685.1). NCBI lineage: Eukaryota > Metazoa > Chordata > Aves > Passeriformes > Sturnidae > Acridotheres > Acridotheres tristis. The sequence goes on from CM072901.1 coordinate 10,902,442, forward strand.
CACATTGATATTACTTCATGCAACTATCTTGGAAAAATGGTGTTGACTTAGAAATATTAGTTTCTGTCACAAATGTTATTTATTTTTCCTGCAGGTAGAACTCAGGGTGCCAACAATGTTCTGGTGAAAGTTAAAATCACTCCTATGGTGACAGCAAGTGACAGATTTCATAATGCTGCCTTTTTTAAAGATTTAAAGTTTCAATTTTAGCAATGTATAGAATAGACTTTTGAGGGGTGACAGAACTTCAGTTCTTGGCTTGATGTAATTTTCAGGAGAGTGTTTGGCTCCAGTGTGGTTTCCAGGATGCTCCTGGATTTTTCTGTTACAGTGGAACAGACCAGCAGGGCACAAATGCTCTCATGGCATTCTTTGTTTCTGCAACATAACATTCCCCTATTGGAGGAGTAAAGTGATTTAAGGAGCAAAGGGGACAAAAAAAAAAGGATTTTTTTTTTTTTTTTTGGAGCAAATGTGTCAGTATTTGATGTTTCCACGAGGTATGGTACATTAATTACATTGTATAAAGAGTATAAATATTTAATATGGACATTAATTCTTGAGTGAAAAAATTTGATCTGTTTTATTGCCTAAATAAATTCGTGGTAACTGACCTTGTCTGAACTCTGACTAGCATCTGAGAAATGATTATTTGGACCTGCACATCCATCCCAGACTGGAAAAGCTTATCTTAGAATATATTATTTTAAGCTTATTTTCAATTTTGAATGAGAGCTAGTATACTGAGTATATTGTCAGAATGCTAGATAAATAAAAAAGGTTCTTTCTTATCCTGAATACTCTTTTCTAGACGTTCAGATTTAGTATTTTCATGGCCTGCTGACCCTCCTTGCTCAGAAATGTGCTCAGACTATTTTTCATTAAGTGGCTGCAGATTTATTTCAATTGATTGAAAGTCATCTCTAATTACAGGTAATCATAAAGCAAATGATGATAAGGAAAAGGTATCATTTAGCTGAACTATCAATCATTCTTTTTTTAGTGCATTCTAATTAAATTACCCACTCTTCTTTCAGAAAAAGCCCTTTGTAATAGGCATAAATATCGATTACATTGCATGTTTGTTGACCTGTTTTTCTCTCTCTATTTCTCTTGTTTTTATATACCTAGACCTCTATACTGAGTGCTGTATTATTTAAAGGCAATGTAGTGTGGGCTACTGGGAAATTAAAAACCACTAAATATTTAATATGTTAATTGTACTGTTTAATCTCGAAAGAATTTGGAAATGTCTCTCTCGTTTGAGGCTGATTATTTACTGCATGCAAGTAGAAAGCTTGGAACGCATAATTATGCTCTGTCATGGTGAAGAAAATTACCAGTATTTTAGGAGATTTTACACTTTTTGGTAGCATTAATGGTCTCAGTTATTAAAACTAATAAAAGGAATCCTCCCCAGGAATTAAAACCAGCTCAACCTCCCTCCCAAAAACCACCCAAACAGCAAAACGACAAAAAAGCCCAAACAGACAAAAAAGCCTTGCTAAATTTGTTCAAATGTCCATGTTAATGTTCAGCTGCTGCAAGAAATCATGGGTGGTAATTGATTGTACTGTATGGCCCAAAGAACTTCATGGTAAATATTTTATTGAATAAAGCTTTGTATTACAAAGGGACTATTCAGGTTGTAATTATCAAGCTAAAATCAATATCACTTTCCCAGCCTGGTGCTTTAAATGTAGAGGTATTCTTAAATACAAAAGTAGAATCAATAAACAACCGGACATTTTCCATTTTCTGTAATTAACTCTATCCAGTAGTTTTTCAAGGGACCTTTTTTCCGTGCTATTAATGAGAGCTCTTCCCCTCAAAGTTACTAAATGGAGCTAAAAAGCCTGGACAAAATGATGGTTGGGTTTAGAATACATTTAGTCTTCCACAACTCCACTCTCACTTCCTTGGGTGGTAAATCCATCTGTCCTTGCTGGAATGGAGCTGTTTGTTTTTCTTTTCAAAAAGATAACTATCAAACGAATTTTTTGGACAGGAATGGGGGAACCTTCTGCTGCACTTTGAGAGAAAGCCCTGTTTATTAATGACCCCACTGAAGATCAAGTCTATGAACCTTTGTGGCTGCTGAAAGCACGAAATGTTTGTTTTGTACAGGTTGGGTCACACCCCCTTCCCAAGCGCTGATTTCCCTGGTGCTCTGGAAGGGGCTGTCCAAAGGGTTGAGGCACAGGCTGCTTCATGGCAATCACCAACATCTGAATTCACTGGGGCAGCAGGTGGGACTTCTTCAGGAATTTTCCAGGAGTTGCTGCCAGCCCTTCTAGGCAAATCAAAGCTCCTTGTTTAAGGCAGGAGCTGCAGCATCCCATCTGAACAGCAAACCTAACCCCTCTCCCAGCCCCTTCCCATTCCCGGTGCCTTGCTGGCCTCCAGCTGTCAGCTGAGACTGTTCCGTGCCCCTCCTGCATGGGGAATGGGAACACGGACCATGGAGCTCCAGAAGTGTGTCCCAGGTGCTGCTGGAGCCAGTCCTCACATCCCTCACCTCCTGGCCATGCTCTAGGCAGTGTCACCTTTCCCTTGGTATTTGTCCCCCAGAGAGCAGAAAGGGCTCCAGCTGTGTGCCAGGATGAGGCAGTTTCCCTTCCCACCAGCATAATCAAGACTAAACAGGTTTAAACTCTCTCTGTTGTAATAGCCTCATGTTCTTGATGAATTGGCACAGCAGGATGGCTTTTCTGCCTTGATAAAGGGTGCAGCTGTTATCATTATTGGTGTGATTGTTTAAGAACCAAATTAAAAACTTGACTTCATTTTAGATGCTAAGCAAAGGATTCCTCAGTGCTGGAGATACTTTATTTAAAAACAATAGTTGTAAATATTCTGGTACAAGGCTGAGAGTAATATTTGCTTTCAACCAATGTTGCTATCATTCAGATTATTTTGCTTTAATCAGAATTTGTTTTAGGGTGAACAAGTGTGAAATTGTTGTTTTGAAAGATGAAGAATTCTATGGCGCATTTATATTCAACAAGAATTGCATTTCTTGTATAATAAGTTACAGATAATCCATATATTGTCTTTGAACCTGGAAGGAAATTGTTATTTCTCAGAATAAACTCACTTTATTCCCAGGAACAGCAAAATGAACCGCTAAAATGGGGAAAAAATCTCTATAAAGTAGTCGATTTAACAATTTTTAAAGACAAAGCCATTAGAACTCTGGGGTTTTTTTAAGAGTTAGTATGAATTAGTCCTCTGGATAGAGGAGCGCTTCAGTCCCCATAAAACCTGGGTGACCTCTCTGCTGGTTCTCCGTGTTCCTGTTTGCTTAGAGAATTCCTGCCCTCAAGGCATTCCAGATACTTCCTGAGAGTCCCAGCTGCTCTCCCTCCTGGCATGTGAGATCACAGATGAAGTGCTCTGGTTGTTGTTTTAAAGAGCACTGGGCTGTGTCTGTGGGTAGGGCAGGGGCTCTGGGGTGTGGGGCAGGGATGGGGCAGAGCTCAGCCCTTGGGTTGGTGTCTCGGAGCCCTTTTGGTGGTGGCCTCGCAGCCAAGTGGCTCCACAACAAGGACGATGTGCAAGGAAATCCTGAAGGAACTGTGGGACCCGGCTGCTTCCAGCATTTCCTTTGCTTTTCAGAAGGCACTGATATAGTCAGCGAACATGATTCCTGCTAAGGACTGCGTTTGAGTTATTTTATTGCTGAGTTAGTTGAATAAATCTTAATACAATTTACCTCTATCCCTTAATGAAGTTTTAAACATCCTTATGAGTCGTTCCGCTACCTGTACAGCCGTCTTCTAAGGATGTGCTTAATTGAATTTATGTCAGATGGGATTTAAAACTTTCATAATATATGCAGAGTAAGTGTAATAGGTTTTGCTTTGGAATATGATAACCGAGGGACATTTTAATTCCTCAAGATAACCCAGTGTATATAATATTTCTGTCTCAAACTGATGATAGAATCTTCAGTTCCTCTCTCTTCCCCAACCAAGAAAAAAGATGAGAAGAGCAGAAGATGAGTATTTTACAGTGGCTACTCCATTTACATATATTTCCTGCATATAGGAGCATAAAGTTTAGAAATGTCTATGCAGGCAGGATGCTTGCAGAAATAAATACAGTAAACGCTTTTTAATGGCTTGACATAAATATGATGTACCTGACTCAGTACTGGAGTGTCCACAGTTCTTTTGCATGAATTTTAAATCTGTGGTTACTCTGGGGATGGGAGAGATTTCTATTGGTGTTCTTTGGAATACAGAAATAAGGTATTTTTTGTAGACTGCATTACTAGAAGGAGCAGGACAAGATGGAAAACAGAAAGAATTCCTGAGGTTTATAGAGCATTTTTAGCCTTGGATATTTTAACTAAAATCATAGCTTTTACTTGAAACTAAGAATTTTTCATTGCAGATTCAAGTCCTCATAGGATTTGCTGATGACAAGTGGAATTCACAGCAAATACTGACACTTGTAGAGACAAGGCAGATGGAAAGAGGATTTTAATCAGATCTATTCTGATCTTAGGTATTATCTATTAATAACTTATGCCCCATCCTTTTGGGTAGTGGGATGGAGTTAATTTTCTTTGTAGTGGTCCAGATGGTGCCGTGTTTTGAATTTGTGGCTGCAATGGTGCTGATAACCCACCAATGTTTTGGCTGTTGCTGAGCAGTGCCTGCCCAGTGCTGGGGATTTCTCTTCCTCTGCAGCCTGGGGATGCAGCCAGGCCAGAGGGACACTCCATCCCATAAAACACATTGCTCAGCAACAACACCCCAAACCCAAGGAACAACCAGTGGGGGGGTTGCCTTCCAAGGGTGCTGTTGCCTGGAGACTGGGGGGCACCCCTCGACCTGTGGGAGGGGGTGAGTGGTTGGCTTTGCATCACTTTTTGTTCCTTCTCCCCATTCCCCTCACTTGTCAAACCATCTTTTCACTTACTAAACCATCTCTGTCCCCACCTGGGAGTTTTCTCCCTTCATTCTCTGCCTCATCCTGCTGTGGGGAGATGGAACAAGTGGCCTGTAGGTGCTTAGCTGCTGTAGGGGATCATTCCATAACCCACAGGAAGAAAAGGGAGGAGAAAAATAGTACTCTTTGATTTTTGAGTACCAGAGTTATCAGGTCTAATACCTGTAGTCCAGTATCTGCTTCACTGGAATTGCTCCACTGGAGATGCTCACATCCCAGGCTTGGCAGGATTTGGTTTTGTTCAAACTAGAAATGTTGTCTCAGCCTTTTTGTTATAAGCTACAAGTTCCTGCACTTACCTTAGGAAGTAGGTATAACCATCATAATTCCAGTTTGCAAGGACAGTGGAAAAGCTGACCCTGGCTGTTATGTGTCCTAGATATTATTGGTTTTACTGGTGTTGCAAAAACATCTGTGTAAGGCCTTTTTTGTGAGGAGACTTTTGCATTAAGAAACTTGAATTTTTCCTCCAATGGTAAAATACCCAGTGTGGCTGTGGGCATTTGTATTCTGCTGTTGATCAGTGCTTTGTATTGTTTCCCTTTGTTAATAAGTAGGTAAATATCTCCAAATCAAAAGCTTGCTGCTGAGCTCATTGATCTTTGGGAAGTCTTTGATTCCTGAAAAAGGAATCTTTGTAGCTACAATGTTTGAAGGAAAAACTCGAGGGAATTTGGAGTGTGGTGTCTCATCATGCAGCTCACACATGGTAGTATAGTGAGTGTACCATTAAGAATTAATTTTAGCTTCTTACCAGAATTGTTATTGACTAAATAAGTGTGTTTTTTCTGTTTCTGATCAAGTATAAAACCTGCAATTAATATATAATATTGAAAATAGCAGAAATTCTAGGTTTAAGTATTTTATGCACTATATGGGTTCCTGTTTCTTATTGATTGTTACTGACTTTCAGACTCTTGTCTTGCATACTGAATTACTTAGGCTTTTTGTAAGAATGCATAGTTAAACTTGAATCTTCTTTTGATCACAGGGCAATATAAAATAGGAATATAGGCTGGAGAAGGTTATATTTTATATATTGCTATAAGGCTATTGTTGCTACAGCTGATCTCACATAAGGTTTAGTAATGACTCAGGAGAATACTTGTTATATGAAAAAGAACAAAAGGCATCCTCACCTTTTATGAATGTGTGTGCATACTAGGAGAACATCATTTATTGAGTAGGCTCAGGCATTGTTTAATACCTTTATGAATGATGAGGGAGAAATGTGATGATACTGGAGGCAGCTGTGACTTGCACAGTTGCAGGATCCGGGTGATGCTGAAGCGAAAAGCATCTGGTTCTGGCACTGGGATTTTTCCACAGGCTTTGCTTTTTATAGATTTTGAAGTCAATAAATCTTAACTTTAAATGAGCAGGAAGGACCCAAGTTGGTATGAATGAATTATTCCAAAATTTCATGGAGCTGTTCTGACCACGATCCAGGGGTTGAATAAGGTTTATTTATCTCTATTTTGTCATGCATGTTGATGTGACAAGATGACATCACAGCTGAACTCTTAAAATACTATGAAAGGAAGTAACTGGAAAGTCAAACTACTGCCAAATTGCTAAAAGTGTATGCAACAAACTTATCAGTGTTGCTTCGAGTTTTCAGAAACTTGGGTTATCAAATTTGACATTGCTGGAGCAATTTTAAAACACAACATCATGGAAAATAAAAATCATAATTCTCTTCTTTTGTATCCTGCCTAAAATCACAGCAGAGAATTTTCCTAGGGGAGAGTGGTAAATTCCACTCTCATGCTTTTTTATGCTTCCTGTCTTTGGTTTACATTGTGTATTCCTGATTTATTTATTCGTGCATACGTGAGGAGTGCTGTGAGCTGACAACTGACTCAGCTGGGAGGGGATCACAATAATCAAAGTAATTTAGCAAAATGCTTTTTTTTCGGTTTGTTTTTCGACATAAATAAAACAGGTTAATCTACGGGAAAAACATGTGAATCATCAGCTTGGAGTTCACTCACTAGCAGTCTGCCACCCATTCTCTCAAGTGTATTTTTCTGTGCTTCTTCAAAGAATTTCTTAGATCTCTTCCTTTTTCACTTCCATTCAGCTGACAAGGGCCAAGGACCAGAAGTTAAGTCAAGCTCAGGCCCTGGGAGATGGGAACTCAAATCTCTGCATTGTGTGAAGGAAGATGAGCAATGGGGTTGTGTTATCAGGAGAACATGAATCTGTGTGTTTCAATAACAACAACATGAATTTGGGTGGAAGCTCATGGTGTCCCCTTCCCTTGCTCCCAGCTGGGGACACAGCACTGTCCTGGCAGAAGTCTGGGCCATCCTTCCCTTCAAGACCCAGCTCAGTTCTAGAATGCAGGAGGAAGATGAGGAGAAACAAGGAACTTCTCTCCTGTGCTTTTCCATGCTCTCTTGGTTGTTGTTTACTTGCTTTGGGAGTTCCCTGAACCCCTGTCCTGCAGAAGCCATTCAATAATTGTCTCCAGTTTCCCCATCTGGAATTTTTGTTCCCCCTGAGATTTCCTGTGCACTTTCATGCTCATTCTCTGGTCTTCTCTCTCACACTTGATCTCTCTCTCTCTCTTTCTCTCTCACAAGATGAATTCTTAGTTGAAATGTGATACAATGAGGTAAATGCTCTGGGAGAGCAGGAGCTGAGAGACTGAGGCTGGTTCACTCCAGGCTGTGGAGAAGTTTTTGGATTATTACCTGCATTGGGGAGCACAGGTGCCCCAGGGCTGAGCTGGGGTAAGGAGCTGTGACTTGGATCAGGGATGGGCTGCTGCCAAGACAGAGAATCAAGCAGCTGCAGAAAGCAGAGAGACACATGAATACATTTGGTTATTTTAACCTAGAAGGCTCCAGAACCAGAGAAAAGGGAGAAGTTCAAAGATTCTGCTCAGTTTTCAAATTTTAGGATAGTCTAAGGCAACTTCCTTGTCTGTCACACCTCTGGAGCTCACAGCATCCAGGCTGTCACATAACCAGTGCTCAACACCCTGGGGCAGGTACAGCTCAGGAACAGCCTTTGGAAGGTAAAATAAATATCAGCCATGTCCTCCCTGAACTTGAAAATACTCATTAAGCATCTGTGTTAATTTCTCTTTTACTTTGCTGGCATATGAATGAGGTTGCAAGCTGTCTTGCAGGGATGGTGTTAATGTGTAATACTAGAAAGTGAAGAACAAAGTCAACAATGCATATGGCACAGGCTGCTCAAAACACTGGTTAGTCTGGATAAGAACCTTTCCAATGGAGAGGCCCTGCTGTTTTCCCTCTGCTGCAGTGCATAGCCAGGATGAATTCTGTGAGATATTTCCAAAGACAATGAATATTACCTTGTTTTCCATCTTGAGTATAAGGAATATTTTAGAAGAGAAGCTCTGAATGCTAGAAATATGACAAAATTCCCTTTCAGAGCTGCCTGAATTATACCCAGATTTTTCAGTCTTCTGGCTAAGAGTTTGTGCTTTGTGGATCATACTTGAGACTGAGTTCTACTCCGGTAATGAGGGTAATCTCATGATTAAAATTAACTGTGAAGCACCATGTTTACTCTGGGATTTATTCTGAAATGTAGGAGTGTGTCTGTGGCATAAGAGGTGTGTTATAAATAGTTGTGCAATTAATTCTGATTCATCATGGTTTTATTTTTTTTCCTAGTAATACTTTAAAGTAGTAAAGATTTATTTAAATCTTTTCCTTCTCTGGTCTTCCCCACATCGTGCCAGGCTTGGTTTGTCTGGGGACACTAACACAACAGAGTAAAGTGCAATGCAACACTCAGAAACTCACTCACATCATGTCTTTGTATCAAACTCCAGGCAAGCAAAAGAGAATTGCATTCCAGGTCCTAAAACCAATACTCTGAAGTGGTTTCACACACTTTGACCAGATAAATACACAGAAAATTATACTTAAAGCATCTCCAGTGAGCCCAGGGAGATTCAGAGCCCAGTACTGTGAAACATAACCCTGCTGCTCTTGGCAGTGTGCTGTGGATGCTGCGAGGGATGAGCCAGCCTGTGTCACCTGCCTCCAGGGCTGTGTCCCTGGAAAATTCTCAGTTAATGGAATGGCCAGGAAGGAGACCTGGCCCTCTGGTTAAGCTCCCAGACATAAATCTGGATGAACTCTACTGTGACAGTCAAGTCTTGTGAGCTTTTCACATGGCTGAGGTTCAGTTCACTGAGAGCATTCTTAATGCTGTGTTCATTTCCAAGCTTGTGTGGGCAGTGGAATGAAGGGAGGAACCACTCTTTTACACTTCTTGAGGTAAAGCTGGGAAGTTTTAGCTAAGACTGTTGTAAAAGGGTTTTTTTTTTAAACTTTAGGATTGATGTAAAGAACTGCAACCTCATCAAGTACATTTTGGCCTATATAGAAAATAGTCTGAAACTCCTAGTTACTCCTAGTAAGCACTTTGCTTTGCCGTCATTTGGAACCCGTGGTGCAGAGTTTCAAGGAGGTTTGTCAGGGAGCCTGTGGAACTGTCTCCTCCCATTTATCAGTTTAAACGGTGCTAGAAAAAGTCGTCCTGCTCATCATTCAGGTATTATTTCAGTGTTTCAGAGCTAATTCTGAGGTTTCAATGAAAAAGTTGCTGCAGGACTTTTCACCGTATTTCCAAAGAAAAAGGCTGTGGAGTGGAGGAAGCTGGAAGTGCTCATTTGAGTAGAGCTGATATGACAACAGGGCTTGTGCTGATATTAAAGTTTTAAGGTCACGTTTCATCACCTCAGAGCTTTAGAATAAAATATAGGCATGTATGTGGTGTGAACTCACACTGGGGGAAAGAATTACGTAACGAAAAAACACAAATGCAAAAAGTTTTAGTGAAGGAATAAAGCCATAACAGCACACCCAGTGCAGGGAATTGCATGAGCTGCTCGAGGATCTCTCAGTGTCATTTGTTTCCTATCCCCCATGCCTGCTTGTACTGCACCACTTCTCCTGCTCCGTCTGGAAACGATGTTTTTGTAGAAGGAGATTTTGGCAGCTGTCCACGTTCGGTTCAACTCCACGGCACATGCAGAATTGATTCAGAGTCTCTGTGTGTGACCAGGCCCTCGGTGCAGCACAATTGCTGCCGGCCTGGTGAGCTGGAGAGGCACAGAAAATGATGACACCAGTGTTCCATAAATGCTCCCACAGAAATCCAGAGGGAAAATGAAGGTAAACAGCACGTGGGAGCCTCCTGAGGACAAATGGCAATGCTAAATTTATAAGATAATGTGAGGATGGGGGATAAGATCTGTTGATATGTGATTAGAATTAGTTTGTTAGATCCCCATTATGCTACAAAAAGGCAGTTTTAATTGATTCTTATGAAGCACTGTATGTATTTTTTTTGTTAATTGTTTATATTAAATGCATAGTGAGGTTAATCATCTGCTCAGTTGATTTTTTAATATCCTGAGGGATTTTTTGCTGTTGTTCTTTAAATATTTGCTTAAGCAGTAGTGCTAGAAATAAGAAACAAAAGGCATTTTATCTCGAGCAGAAACAGCACAGTGATTTGAATTTCGCACGTTTCTTGTTCTTTCGCAGCAGTTGTTGCTTTCATTAACACAGTTCTTTATTTTAGAGAAATTGATGCCAAATTCAGCGAAATTCCACAGTTGGCTCTTAACTCCAGGGTAGTGGAGTTAAACAAACAGGAAAAAAAAAAAAAAACCAACCAACAAACCCCAACCAAAAAAACCTTGAAGTTAACAGTCAAGATTTCTTATTCCATCTCCAGTGACCTTTTTGAAGGTTTTTATCCTCTGTTCTGCTGGCTGATTACTTAGGGATTCACTGAGCAGTTTCCTTGAAGGCCATTCTTTCTGCTGGCCATTGGCATGAAAATGCAGCTGTCTGAGTGAGACCTCTTTGATCTTCAGAGAGCTTTGTAAAGATAGATTAAAAGCAAAGCTATCAGGCACTTTTCCCCAATGCAAATACTGCCAGTGTTTTCAAGTCAGTTTTTTTTTGGGGGGGGGTTGGCTGGTTTGTTTTTAGGGAACTGAGATTTGGAGCTGTGATCACAGTGTTGTGTTTTGTTTTTTTTCCTTAAACAAAAACTGAAAATACATAAATGTGTGTTGTACCCTTTGGAAAGAAAAATAAACAAAAAAAACCCAACCCAGCTCTCTGTGGAACATTTTATGTTCGTTAAAAAATCCAGTGGGAGGATGAGTCTAGTACCTTCTGGTCAAAATTGTGTTTAAAGAGACTTACAAGGGGCTTGATTCCAATAAAGTCATTGAAACAGAATATGTTTTTAAGCACTTTTTACTTTGTATTGAGGTGCTGATGTTCAGATAAATCAAAATTTGCTCTTGCAAGTTAAAAAGCCTGCTACGCTTACAGGCTATTTTATAATTCAAAATATTTAAATGCTACATTAATTTACAGCACATAAAATTACATTTGCATTATTTTTTTCTTCCTTTGAGACCACATATTTCTATTGAAACTTCGAATATTCTGTGTTCCTGTTTCCCCTGAAATCGGTCACAATGAGATCAACATATCTGCGGCTGTCCTGTGTCAGAAACATGAATGGAACCAGTTGCTCCTTGAGGGGAAGGAGAGGTCCAGGAGCTTTGAGGTTTGTCTGGAGGGACAGGTTAGGTCTGGACAACAAGAGTTTGGGTGCCTGCAGAGCACATCATTTAACCCAGCTGTTTCCTGAGTCCTTATGGATCAGTTGTAGTTCTCTCATTTTCCAGCGGAAATCCTCCTTCCACTTAGCTTAGGATGTTTTGGTTGGTGGTAAAACTGTGTCACCCTCTAATGGCTGGGCCTTGGCAAGGCCACCCTTTCCTGGTCACTGGGAATTTAGCACTCTTTGCTGGGTGGCATCTCTGCTAAATGTTGTGCAATGTAACAGGGACAGTCCTGGGAGAGCTGCAGAAGAAAATAAATGCTGCTCAAGGATACCAAGTTTTGTCTTCCTGGTTTTAAACCAAAGCTGTGGAGTTTCAAAATATTCTCTCAAGTTGTTTTTCTGACAAAACCAATGGAATTTAATCAGTGAAATCCATCAGCTCATTAATCAGTCCCTCTAAATCACAAATAAATCACAACACTGGTACTAACTTCAAGGATGTGGCATTACAACATTTCCATTTTAAGGAACAGCTACTGAGACTTTGAAAAGGAAGTATTTTTAATATAAAACCTGTAGTTTGCTTTCATTTTTCTGATACTGTTGTAATAAAATTGCAAGTTAGGGAAACCTGATGATCCTTACTCACAAAAAGGAGGTTTTATTACTTCTAGTGTATTACAGAGTTTATTGTCCTTAGTGTTGCTAATTAGTTAACAGAACTATTTTGATTTTCGTGTGTGCGTGCTTCCTAATTATTTTATCATGAGAAAAATGAGTGGGGTCCAAGTGCCCTATTAATTCATTTCAGCCTGAAAAGTTTTTATAATTAGTTTGGCAAGAGGAATGAGCGAAATTAGCTACTAATGAGAAGATAAGTGTAGTAATCTTCTTGTGATATAAAACTGTGATTGTCAGGAGGTAGTAATAGGAACCGAGAGTGTATTTCATGGGACCTTCCTTGGTCCTGTGAAATCATTAACATCATCTGATATCCTAAATTGCCTTATTTCACACCTGCATTTCCATCACTGCCTGCTAACCCTCCAGCCACAGATACTGATAAGTTTTTTGCTAATTAGAGAGTCATTAATGAAGTAAAGAATATGAGCAATCAATTATGGCTTGTTTTAGTAATCCAAACAAAAACTTAATTGCATAAATTTGTCATGTACTTTCAAGTTTTGACAGTATATTTGTGAAACATGGCAAGAATGTCAACACTTTGTAAGTAGCAGGTGTGACCTAGACAAGTTTTTCTCGTGTTCAGTTGCAAATTGCTTGACTTGTGATACGCAGTGATGGATTAATGGCTTATTAAAATCCACTTCTTTCTGTAAACAAGAACTTCACATTTCCTATTCTGGTTCATTATAATTGAAGCATTTGTATGGGGAGGTTTATGATAAATAACCTATGTCTCTCTCTTTTTTTTTTTTTTTATTCTTTGGATTTACATCTTTAACCAGTACTTTGTGAACAAAGTTAAGCATTTCCTCACCACTCACTTCACACTTAAAAGTTGTTTTTTTAAATGTAAAAACTGCATTTCTTATATTTCCTTGCTGCATTTCTGCCTAGGTCTCTATGGTAAAATAATACTTCATGTGCATTACCTCTTATTTACATTTCTTTGCATTTTCTCACATTAAAAAATAACTGTCTCATGCCAAAGCAGTAAGGCTCTAAGTGAAATAACCTTGCTGATGAATAAACATGATGTGGGAGAAGGTCGCTGTGAAGATATTGCTGGATATTAAGTTGGGTGAATTTGTAATTGCACTTTTTCAATTTATCTCGGAGGTAAAAATGAGTAACTTTTGTATCATTGCAAATAAGTGATGTGAACATGCCAGGAATGCTAAGAACTTGTAACTTTTTCCATTTCTCAGAACTCTGTGGATATCTAGGTAGGCAGTCTCAAATGTATCTCGATATTTCCTTCTAGTAAGTTCTTTCTGCCATAATTTGGATGCTTAAAAGGGTTGCACTAAGGGTGTAGGTAAATAAATACAAAAATTATTTTGAGGTCACGACACGCTGGTATTGCTGCTAACATCTGGAAGGGATTTGTACAGCATGAAAACGCTGTTCTGTGGTGGATTTATTAACATTACTTGTGTTGCTAACTGATTAAGACACAGGGGAGGACGATGTTCTTATCATTGCACAGTCATTTTTCAGAGCAGGATTTCACACTAAATAGCTCAGGTGAGAAGGAGACAGCTTGTTCTGAAGCAAATGCCCAGAGCTGTCATAGGATATCGGTGGTGTCCTTGAGAAAATGTCTCGTGCATCAGTCCTTCCCTTCAAAAAAACCTCTTCCCAAATAGTTCTGTGTGCTCAGTGTCTGCTGGGGACCAGCACCACAACCCCTGACAGAACCTGGTTGGTTTGGGGCTTATTTTGGTCAAAGGAACAGTAGATCTGCTTTCTGTGCCAGAAAAAAATGGTGTCACTTCTATATTGTCCCACGTTTGAAGTAACAAATTTTGAAAATTGCTATTTAAATGTCGAACAGTATTTTATTTAGAATTTCATGGTTTTAAGATTTTTTTTTTTTAATCCCCTCTTTTTAAAAATAAATGGTAGGGAAACTCTAGAAAAGCAACCTCTTTATTTTAAAGGATGCCATATCAATTATTTGCCTGGTAAGTGTAAGGTGATGAAGACAGTGAAGGGGCATTAAACCATGAACACTTAAAAGTAGACACTGCTCTGTCTTTTAGCCAGATATGCACAAGAGAAATTTGAGCAAATTGAAAAAGTAATAAAATATTTCTTACATGAATATGCTAAGCAGGAAGCTTGAAAAATGTTCTTCCTTTAAAGCCAATTATATCCATTGGCTATGAAGCAAAAAACAGTTAAAGACCTAATTGCTGGGTGGTTTCCTGTAAATGCCATTATTTATTTATTTATTTGTATTGAAGCACTAATCAGGAATGATACACTGTGCATTTCCATCTTGCCTGTATTTTTTTCTTCTAATATTTGGGTTTAGGCTCCAATTAGCTGTGAAATGTGCCTTCATTGAAATTACTACAAACGTAATTTGGGCTTGTCAGCAACAGCTTAATCCTGTAGCTGCTGGGCTGCCTCAGTGAGACTCAGCAACTGAACTACTGAATGTCTCTTGAAGGGGCTGGGAATAACTCAGGTTAATATTCCTGCTCATCAAATGGTAATTAGAGGAAAGATTAATGATTCTGTGTACTTCTTCCTGTTATCTTTCAGAGGACAGCTGTCTGTCTCGCTGAGGTGTTTAAAGATTATCACATCCCAATGTGAAAATTGGTATTGTATCTCCATTTTTATGGCTGGCTTGTTTGCCTAGTTGGATCTAAAGATATTATGATAGGTTGTTTTCCTTGCCTCTTATAGATCAGATTTTTGAGTTGTAATTTGTTTGTTCTAAAACACGAACAAAATTGATGGGTGTTTATCCCCAGAGAAAATAAAAGTCTCTGTGCCATTAAGGGTCCCTGTTTTATTTGTCAGGCTCCACACCCCAAGTTCAGGCTAACATCTTTTTCCCCTAGAAAGTGAGACACCCAGAAGAGCTGCTGCTCTTAAAAACCCATCCTATAAACAAAAACCATAGAGATAGTCAGGTCTTCCAAAGCTGCATGACCCAAACCTTTAACTGCCAGCTGGTCAGGAAATCTCACACAGTTGTTCTGTGCAGACTGAGCCAGAGCAAGGCAGTATTTAAAGCAAGGCTGTGCAGTATATCTTTCAGTAATCCTCTGTGGAAGCTGCAGAGCTGATTGATGAATAAATACAGCAAGGTGAGTGTCAAAGACAGCCTGTGTGCTCAGCTCACAAACGGGAGGATGGGGACATGGCTCTGACCAGCATCACAACACCTGAAGAACTTCATGAGCCCAGTTTTAAACTTCAGACAGTACCAGTTTAGCATTAACAGCTCTAGCAGCCCAATATTCTGCATAAGGTCCCCCAGAGCATTTCATCCAGTTCTTTCAGGTTTTCCAAATGGCAGCAGCCTTGTGCTCCTGTGCTGTTACTGGTACCTGAGCACGAGTCTGAGGCTGTGGTCACAATCAGCATTGTAGCACCAATTTATCCTGTCCTGCCAATGTCCTTGGCATTCCAATTCCAGCTTGGAAATCCCCTCTTGCATTGCAAAAGTCAGAGGCAGGGTGTGGAGCAGTGCCTTCAGCACCGTGTCCTGCCCAGCTTCCCTCAGTGCCTCTGCCTGCCTGGCTGCCATCCAGCTGCCTGCTCTGTCCCATAATCTCCCTGAAATTTCAAGATCCCATCAGTCTTTTAACGTGATTTAAGCTGCTGATTTATCAAGCAGTGTTTCAGGATTATACCTGCTGAATGTAAGGGAAGAAGGTTATTGACTCTAGAAAATGCTTTATTCTTTTTAATTTCTGTCTCCCCTGCACATCTTCTGCAGCCCTAACCTCTCCATTAAATAAACTTAAGCTATCTTTTGTGTATGAGCCTCATCTCTCCACCTGTGAATGAGTAGTCGAACAGTTTTCTTTGTTGAAGTATCACAGAAAATATATTTTTTTCTTAAATTCCAGCTTCACTTTTCCTCCTGTGGAGAGAACTATATTAGGAAAGCAACTCAAAGAAGAATAACATTTCCCCTTTGAAAACTCTTTGTGATTAATACCTACTGAGGAGCTGAAATACTTCTAAGATTTTTTTTCCAAGAATAAACTGAAGTAAAAATAAAACATATTTCTGCTTTTTAGCTAGGTGCTGTATTTAATACTGACATAATACATGCATAATACATACTTAATAGATACTTAATAGGGTGTTTAGTATTTAATGTCCTCTGACCATTATGGGGCCCTAGACTGTTAAAATTCTTCCTTGGGAGGAAAAAATGAGCACTCTATGATATAGAGTGATTGAGATATATATAAATCATATATGATATGACTACTATATTATATTTTTTAACATGCAGAAATGGGAAAATAAAGAAAACCTGTTTGATTCAGGGTAAATAGGACTAATCAGTGGTAACAACATACAAATGTAAAAAATTCTGTCTTTATCTTGCTTTGTATTGCACTGATGATTAATGGAAGCATGAAGTGAAGTAATAGATTTATATATATGCTTACCAGATTATGAGGTAGATATTTTATTTCTGAAGGATTAGGAGAGAAGGGTATCAAAATCAAAATCAAAACTTCAACGAAAGCAAGCGGAATCAGTGGCCATAGTTGTGTGAACCAGAAGCTTCATCTGGGAGCAAAGAGCAGCATGAAATGTGTTTTTCATGTTTTGGGATCTTAACCACACTTAGTGCTGCATGCAAGGGACAAGCAAGTCCCTGGTGCTGGCTGCAGGTGCTCTGCTGCAGGGAGCCCCCAGCTCATCATCCACTTTGTTTAGACTTCAGTTTACATTTCAAAGCTGTGAAATCAAAGGCAAACCTTTCTGCAGGATTTAGCAGCGCTGTTGTGTATTCTGATGCAGTCTCCATCAATTCCTCCCAGTGGCTTTTGTGCTGTTGGTGCTGTCAGTGCTTCCCTGTGCTGTTCCATGGCTGCTTGAGGGGGATTTTGGGGAGGCCTCCTGTGTTCTGGGCACTCAGCACTTGTGAATCATCTTCTCTCCATCTACCCTGCTCCCATGAAAAGTCCTTAGGCTCATCTCTCACTTCATTGGATACACAGATGCTCTTCAGGAAGCCGTAAATTTAAAAGGATGTATCAGTGGGAAGTGTTTTTGTTCATTTTAAAATGGTAATTTAAAATTTTTTCACAGGCATTTTAATGCAGTATGAATAAAATGGCACAGACACATTGTCTTAGAAGGCATCCTGGTGACTGCCAGAGAGCCTGAACACTTTCTGGTTTTCTTGGATGAATTTTCATCATTACTTCAGATATTTTTAGCTGTTTGAAGTCAGTGAAATGAAAAACACCACCGATCTAGTTCAGTAATGGATTATTTTGCAGAAAAACAAGCAACTTTTGGAAGTTTAGCCCAAGTGTTGCTACAATGCTCTCAGACTAGTCAGGAAAGATGCATCAGTCTTACCATTTTAGTAGGTGAAATGTAGAGGAAATGTTCTAACTAATAAATGGATATTTACTTGTCCAAGGAATCAAAAATTGTCTTTTTGGTATTCTGCTGCTGTGAGCTCAAAGCAGGACCCTCAGAATGCATTTTCCTGGAGAAGTCACTATTTTTATTATCAAGGAAGGAACCAGCTGAGCAGAGAATAAAATTTAAATGCTGATTTAGAGTTTGAGATTAGGACATACAATGAACACCCTTCCTAGCTCACATGCTCCTCTAAGACTCTCTAGTTTGCATGTCTTCAAGCTTGACAGTCATGTTTTATTACTGATTATGAATCTAAAATGTTTGCAGTGTCTGTAAATTAGAGATATTTTGTATTGCAGCCACATTGGTACTCTGCTGTTAAACCCATATAGTTCAATAAATACACAGCAACCAGGAACACACAGAAGACTTTGTCTATTAGCTGGAAATACTAGGGAGCTGTTTTAACAGTGTTATTACACCCATGTACTTATTAAGTGTAGCTCCAATTTCCTTCATATGTGGTGAGAACATTTATTAATGTCAGAGGACGAATGATCCTAATTTTTTGTTTTCATAGCTTCCTTTGTGCTTTGCAACAATGAAGTAAAGAACATGAAGGGAAAACAATTTTATTGAGTAATTTACTGTGCATAAATTATGGCCTATGTGTCCCATTCAAACAATCTTTGAATATTTAAAGCTGTTTCTGTGGTTAATTATTTATTAGTACTCAGGCTATTAGAACAGAGCTACTAATTCTAAAATATCTTAGGGGGAAAAAACACAGATTCATCAGTTTCTTTTCAGTTAAGTCATGTAGGTTATGTTACTACTAATTATTGTATTAGGGAAGCAAATAAGGCTCTAAGGCTATTAGAAAAAATTAAAGAAAAAAAAAGCATGGGTTTTTATCTGTTGATTTGGTATTTATAACAAAAAAAAAATAGCATGGGTTTTTATCTGTTATGATTTGGTATTTATAACAAAAAAATGGCATTTAAACACACAAAAAAACCCCTGCTTGGGTATTTCCAAACCTTCTTTGAAGGCAGTTTGGTTTAGTTACTTGGTTTTAAAGCAGTTCATGTTTGTATTAATTCTTTTCCCCACAATGATGCAGCGTATCACTGTCTGTACAGTAGCAGGAATGATAAAAGCAATGTACCTTGGTAATCACTGCTATTCTGGAGTGAGTTTTTGGAGCAGCAGGAGAGATGATTTTACAAGTGGCTGTACAATACCAGTTATGATATAGCAGGAACTTGCAATTTCTGTCCCCTTCAAAGAGATGACATTTAATTATGGTAATAGCTTTACTGATAGCTGATACACAGTATGGTGTGTATTAAAATTATACCGTCTGTGAGAAATCACATCCAAATATTGTTTGAAAATAGAAGGCAAGAAAATACCTCCCCATAGGGGAAAATTGTTGGCAAATTCTTGTGGCTAACAGCGTAATGCAGCAGTTTGATTTCTTGTAGCTCTCCGTGGAGGTGGCGCGAGATAATTTGACAAATGCTGTCAGATGTGGTGACCCCCTGCAATTCCTCCCGTGCACATCCTGATCCTGGTGCTCTCTCCTCACAGAGCTGTGCTGCTGGGGAGTGTTTCCCCACTGACAGATGCAGTGACCTTATCATGCAGACAGCTCCATCCAGCGTGACAGCCCGGCCATCTGCCTCCTATTGATCATCATTGGTGTAAGGACAGTGATCCTCCAAAGCTTGGTGCCGTGCAACCCCAAGCTAAATAAGTGTTTTATGTGGAGGCCTTAAGCTTTAGGGTGTTTTTCCTCTCGTTTCAATCTGATTTGTAAAATGCAATCTGAAAACGTGGTTTCTGGTGGTAAAATGCTATTGTCTTTCCAAAACACAGCCTTGAATTTCTGAGGCAACTCAAATCCCAGAAAGATAAGAAGAGAGCTGGAGTTCACCACGGTTGAGATAGCAAATAACTGCTCATTGGTCCTGAAGAGAGACAGGATCTTTTCAACAATTTTCTATAAAAGATAAATATTTTATCCAGTTCCCCAACTTTCCCTATTTTCACTTAAATATTATATGTGTGTAGATATTTCTGTCTACAATCTCACAATTTCTTTCAATATTTCAATAGCTGTAGCTAACAGGCACAAATTGGTAAAATACTCCTGAGTATTTTTCAAACTAGAAGTATATAGACATTTTTTTTTTAGATGTAGTGTTCTTTATGATGAGACCCTGGCACAGGTTGCCCAGAGAAGCTGTGGCTGTCCCATCCCTGGCAGTGTCCCAGGCCAGGCTGTACAGGGCTAGGAGTTACCTGGGATAGTGGAAGGTGTCCCTGCCATGGCAGGGGGTTGGAACTGGATGAGCTTTAAGGTCCTTTCCAACCAAAACTGGGCTGTGATATTCTAAGATTTCTGTCTGAAATCTTTTAAAGCAGAATAATTTAACGCTGTGTGTCATTTGTTTTAATAGTGTTTTATGTGTGGTCCCAATGGAGAGACAACACATAAAATCCTACATCCTGTAAATTTATATATGCAATGAGTTATTTATATTAAAGGGGTCATTAGTCAGCTGTGCAGAGGGAGCAGTTCAGGTTGGGTGGGTGGCTCCAGAGTGAATGCAAAAGGAATTGGTGGCCCCCTGATTTGAGAAGAATTCAGAGACTGTGGAAGGGAAGGGGTTTGGGGAGAATCACAGTTACACATCCCAAATGGAGATACTCTGAATGCTTGGCTGTCTGGACTGAGACACTTGGGCATGCACTGTGAATTTTAAGTGAGAGTAATTAAGCAAGTATTAATTGTAGGTTACTAGGCTGTGGATGCATCAGGAGGAAGGTGACAATCACAAGGCATGCTCTGTGCTGGAGGTGATGAATCTGGGGTAGCAGTGCAGGTGAGACTTGTGTTCTGAGCTCCAGATAAACCCTCAAGTGTGAGTAGCCACACTGAGTATTAATTCACTAATTACCCCTTGAGTTATTACTCTATTTCCAGGGCTTGATTTTTCAGTCTCATCCAAAAATTGACAATACAATCCTTTCACTGCTGCTTCCTTGGGAAAGAGAGTGACCTGGGAGACCTCAGCAAACATTGTTTATCTTAACCAGTGTGAAAAGGGAATGGATAGTCCCAAAGCACAGAATTTTGAGGCTGTCTCGAGGCTTCTCAGGAGTGTAGGCAAAATATACTCATGCAAAAACAAAAGTCCTGTGCAAGATGAGGTGGGTGGTGGGAGGCAGGTGATTTCAGAGGGGTTTTAGACTGAATGAGAGGAGTCAGGTGGGATATTAAGATGCTGTCAAAAGAAAGAAGCATGGGAAATGAAGGGTTAGATCATGAAATCAGTGGGAACAGAATACCCTGCAGATGCCTGCTAGTGTTCAGGAAAATATTTACTGCTGCCTCTCACCCAGAGCTCCGGGTATCACATGCTCACAACATTTTACTTTGCCCCAAGCAGTCAGTTGCCGAGGGTCAGTCACCTGCTTTGTCTAGGCCAAAAGTCACCTCTCATCATCATCCTGTTGTGCTATATTATAGTTCTGCCAAAAAGTTTATCTGTGTGTGAATGTCTGAAAGTTTTATAAGGAGGTGGCTGAAATGACACAGTGTGGTTTCAGTAGGGATGGTACCAAAGGGGATGGGATGGAAACAAATGCAGAATAAAACTTGGAAGTGAAATACAAAAGTAACTGCAAGTCAGAATGAACAAGTGTTAGTTTCTGAGATGGCTTGGATGGCTAGAAGAAGATTTATGTAACTTCATTGAGAAAAGTTTTTAGAAGACAGGGTACTATTTATCGTTTGAAAGGCACAGAATCAAAGATGGGAGTACTCCAGATACCAGACTCCTTATAAAATCTTCCAGTTGTTTAGATATTTTTTTTTTCTTTTGGAAATGAAGGAAGAAGACCTGAGTAAAACAGCTGTGGATAAAGAGAAATGAGTGTACAGTAAGATGTCCTCTTTGTAAAGAAAGTTGTACATACCTCCTTGTGAAAATTATTGACATTGCTCATTTGTCTAAATTGAGTTAATGAGCACGTAGGAAAGCACTCGCATTGTCCTCAGTGGCTGGTAATTGCCTGTACTCAAGGTTCTCTAGTTCTGCAAAGCCTGGAACTAATACCCCCATGCTGTGACACTTTGTTTTGATTGTGCTGTATCTTCAGACTAATCATTAAATTGGCCATTGAAAAAAGAGTAGGAAAATAACATTTGGTTTTAAATTCTTTTGCAGAAAAGTATTCTTAGTCACAGCGACTGGGTAAATCAGACTGATACGAAATTCACATAATTTTTATTAAAATGAAATATTTCAATTTGCATGAGAGGAAGAGGGTGGAGATTTCTCCAGCCTGGTTTAAAATGTGTCATGCAGGTTTTTATTGTACAGATGCTATAGAATCTTTCAAGGAAAGATGCAACTTGGTGAAAAAGGCCAAAGAGTCACCAAAAGTAAAGGCAGAAGTTTACTCTTCTTTGAAGCAAGATGCCACTTATTTATAATGTGGATAAAGGCATGAAAGTGTCTTGAAGATCTAACAGAATCTAAGTCTGGAAAATAGAGCTCTGAGAAGATGGTCTTTTTCAATTACTGTTGATCCAACTTCTGTTTGGCTTGTAAATCAAATGTTCTTGCATTGATTGGCATTACTTCCTGAAGAAGTTTGTATTAGGTACCATCAGATTTTGATCAATATAAGAATACTGATCCAAACACGCTTTGTTTGTTTGAAAATGAATATTGCAGTTTTCTCTGGCTTACCTGTAAAGACCTCAGAGAAGCTACAGTAATTTGTGTCACTCAATCACCGTGATGGTCAGCAATAACCCCAAATCCCACAGCAGTCTGTGGAATTCTCCAAAACAGCTCCATCCCAGGCATTTTGCAGCAATTCCCTTAAATTCCTGGATTCTGGCTGGATTTCAGACTGAAGAAGACTCTGTGGATGTTTTGCAGGCTTCGTGTGCCAGGTGGGTCTTGTCACCCCCTGCTCTGATTTCTGTGGAATGCCTTTGGGGACTTGTTTTGAAGTGGACAATCAACAGTGAAGAGAGCCCATTCCTCTCAGCATTGCCACTCTTCTGGTCGGCTTCCCAGGATTTTCCATTTTGCACCCAACGTTTTCTCTAATATTCCTTCTTATCTTAAAAATTATTGGCCTTTAGTTCTCAGCCTGAAAACACTGTGAAGTACTTTAAAACATGCAAGAGTGAGGATTATTAGCTAAAAGCTAATGGTTTTTTATGATCACATCCTTTTGAAATGGCTTTCAGTAGCTTCAGCTGCATGCAGTTCTAAATGCTGCACATTTGGGGTTTGGAAAGGCACTTACTGGGGTTTAAAGTTTATTTTTAGAGATAAAATAAATGTTGATAACATTTTCTGCATATTGCATGGACTCACTAAATATGCATTTACTTTTATCATGGTAGGCAAGTGTTTTCAGAAGCCTTGGACATGTCTGACTTCCTTCAGAAACATTGAAATCATCACTTATTGTGACACTAAATAAGTTTAAAATAAGTTCTTTTACCACACAAGAATAATACAAGTTGTTTGGGGTTGTTGCTGGGATTTTTTGTCACTATTTTTTCAGTTCCTTATTATTTTGGCAGCTGAGTTTTATGACATTTTTGAAAAATGAATAATATGAAGTCTCCTCGAAACTAGGAAGTTTATTAAGACTGAGGTTTTTTTGAGGATATATTGTGAGCAAGTATTTAAAGTTTTAGGCATTTTGTTTTTTTAATTTATTTTTAGTTTGGGGTGTTTTTTTTTTTTTTTTGTTTTTTTTTTTAAATATAAACTTCTGCGTATGGAGTACAGTGCATAAAAATACAGTGTTTAAAAAACCCTGCACATAGCCTGTAATTCCTATATTGATAGTCATGGTTAGTGCATTTTTTGGGATATTGACAACATTGGTTTCTCTACAGTGTTGGATTTCTGGTAATTAAAATTAGAGAACATTGTTAGGAAGTTTACTGTAATCATGTCCTCACTTGTAAATGATGAACACATATAAACTAAAATATTTAAATGCTACGTAATTGCCGGGTTCTTGACTCAACTCTTTAGTTGGCTCTGGGGACAGGGAGTGAAAAAGGAAAAATGTTCATTAGGGCTTAGGGATTCAGCCTGGTGTATTAGGAGGAATTGGATTATTCAGTTTACAGTGTTCTTAACAGATTCAATTTCAGGCAGAGATAATTGAAGTGTCGTCAGAGCTGTGTGCATCACTAAAACATACAGGGAGAGCTGCTCCCCTGGGCTCCCTAAAAAATATAGAACAATTGCAGGAGCTTTGCAGGGATTTAACTGCCCTCGTGCTGAGCCTGCTTTAAAGTATATTACAGCAAACTTCCATGAGTGCAGTTTCCAGAGAATGAATATTTAGATTGTTTTACTTCATTGTTGAAGGAAGCTGTTTGACAAATTATTATTTTTATTAAATCTAATACCCAGACTTGTGAATTTGCAGCAAGATTTCATCTGTGTTTCTGGTGAGTGTATTTCTATAAACTTCTCCACATTTCTTTCTTAATGCTCCCTAAAAAAGCAGGTTTGAATTTTACGGGAATTTTTTTTAACACAATGAGTGACACCAGTGGTAAAAATGCAGTTTAATAATTGTTTAATGCTAGATGAAAATATGTGTTTTTGAGAGGGAGTCCTTTGATCCACCGTGTTTGCACAGGGGTTTGTGTCCTATTTGAGCCGAGTTCCTGCCCCAGTGCCTGCAGTAAATTCATCACTGCCTGTGTCTGTGTTTGGGGGATGTCCTTGTCAGCCACGTTCTAATGGGGTGCCAGAGCCCATAAACCCCTTCCCTGATACCCTGCAAAATGCATTTAATCATATTTACTTATGGTTATGCTCTGGGTAACATTTAGAGAGGCCTCTCTACAGTAACATGTAGCAAAGAAAACCCAAAACCAAAACCCAACGACAGGAATGGAAGTTCCATGAGATCAAAGTGCAGTCAGAGTGCAGCAAAGAATTGAACATTCCAAGAACATTTATGAGAGTTTTACATTTCAAGATCCTGTTGATCCAGGCCTGGCTGATGTGAGTGCAGGAAAAATCATTTGCTCATGATCTGCTCATGCAGAAATCACAGGAATTTCAGGAGAGGTGCAGGCAGAAGCAGGTGTGATATACAATAGGCAGAAGTACTAAAATGTTTAAATAAGCTTTGGAAAAGTCAGCTGCTTATTTGGGGGCCTGCTTAGCCCATGGAGTTTCTTTCTAGCTAATATTCTGTATATATTGCAAATATTGTGGTTAGTCGTGGATCCCCCCCATGTGTTATTGGGTTTTATTGGATTTCACATTCTCTTGGGTTTTGAAACATATATAATATGAGTAGTTCTTATGAAAGTAAGGCTATTTTTCTAGCCTGTGCTTCAGAACATAAATACTTCTTATGAATTCTAAGCTTTTCACTTAAAAAAAATCCAGCAAATCCTCACTGTATTTATGTATAATGGACATCAGCAGGGATTTAGTAAACCATTGGTTTTTATTGTTCTTTAGCTCTGAACATGAGGTCATTAATTTGTATAGAAACTAGAAAAATATTTCACATTTTATAGCGATTTTTACAACTTTTAAACAAAATTTTATGTTCCATAGAATTGAATTACTTAATGTATTTTATGCATACAAAGATGTAAGGAAAAGCTTTTTGATATCAATACAGAAAATCATCCACAAGGGCCACTGCAGAACCATTTTAAAGGAGATTTTCATAATGAAACAGATTGTTGCTTTTAGAAGGCTCCTTAAACACTGTTCATCCAGACAGAGAAAAGCAGAGAGAAGAAGTATTTAACTCAGCACTGGGTGTGATATCACAGTGTGTATTACATCTGTAAGGAGAAATACCTCAAGTATTGGTTTAAGTTATTTTGCTCTTATCATCATCTTTTTTTCTTTAATTATTGAAGTAGGCAGGATTATTATTGCAAAAGCTAAACTGATTTAAATGATCACAGTTAATTCTGTATGAGTTTGACAAGGTAAAGGCAATAAGGAATGGATGCACAAGATAAAACTTGGTGCTTTGTGCTGTTTTCAATTCACTGATTTCAAAGCACTTTACCAGGATTAATATTCTAAGCCTCCACACAATTCCCAGGAGGAAGTTGAGCATTATTCACATTTTAGAGATGGGTAAATGAAATCCAGAGAGGTTATAACCTGTACAAAGTCACACAGAGGCACCAGGCCTCTGGAGAATGAGGGAATTTTTGCATCTTGTTACCTGCTGCTACCCTGTGAGTAAAAGATCACTTGGAAGATACAAAAAACCCCTTTGAGACTCAATAGTTTAAGTCACTTTTAACCCATTTAATGGATTTGTAAGTAAGAAGCAGCAGTTATTTCTTGCAGGTCTTTAAATCCTAGTGAGCTATGTCATATTGAATCATATCTACAAAGGAAAGGCTGCAAATACCGGAGTATCCTGGTTCATTGGCACCGAGGTGAAATGTCATTCCTTCTGCTGCTTTGCTCTGCAAGTGCACTGAGCTAGGACATGAAAAAGCCTTTCCAGCTCTTCCTATTACACTTGGTATAGCTCAGAATTTTAGCTCATCGTGGGGACAATGAGAGTAAAACAATAGAAAAGCTGAGGTGATTTCTGTTTGTTTATTGATGGGTGAAAAATAAGGAAAGTTGTACCCCAAGCTGCTAAATGCAGTTGCTGGCATAAGGAAACTGCAGAGTTTGGCAGGAGGGTTTGGAGTGGCTGTTGTTGTTTAAATATGTATATTTATACATATATATATATATATATTGACATAGATTGCCTGTTTCCTGGACATATTGGTTGGCTGCGTGCTGACTGTATTTTTCTGGCTGTAATGCAACAAATCCATGTGTTTATATTTTCCTTCCCCAAATGCACCTTGAGATTCTGCACTGATACCATTCTGGGGTTTCCATGTGGGGACTCTGGAACTCCATTTTTTGGAGTATGTGTTTGAAAACTTAAAATTCAGTTATGCATGAAAATGCATAATATTATTAATGAGCACACTTTTATTATAATTAGTGATGCTCTTCAGACATACTGATTCATCTGCTAGGGAGATCAAATTAGTGTAGCACTAGAGCTTTTCTTTGTCTGTAGCAAAACTGAATAAGTGGGATAAAAGCTTGAGGTATTTTGGACCAGGCAGGATCATGCCTGGAGAAATGAATAAAACAGATATGACCTTTGAAAGTACTCACGTGGAAAAATTAATGTTTTCTTAATATCTCTTCATTTGTAGTTCCTGTTACAGGCTCATTATTCATCAGAAATGTTTGGATACTATGTGGTATTTCTTTCAAAGTTAAATATACAGAAGCAGCTGAATTTAAATAATAATAATAATAATAATAACAGTATAAATACTTTGCTGTAGGGAAGGGAACCTTTTACAAATGACAATGCTTTCTTGGTTACCTTTGTGTTTCAGGATGCATAGTGTGTTATTTTTGTAGCTGGAAAGAACAAAACTACCTTCATTAGAACACTTCACTTGAATCTCCATAGGGACTCTTTTTTTACAATACCTTTTTTCTGACAATTCTGTCTTTTACTGACAATTCTGACAATGCAGTAATCACTGAAGATGCAGCTTAGCTAAATACCCAATACTTGTTTAAGATAAAGCCTAGGAGCTGTCCAGCTGACTGCAAAATAATTATTTGTTGTACTTTTCAAACTAATTTGCACAAAGGGAAGGTATAATTGAGTGAGGAATCAGCTGTGTCTCCTCCAGAGCTTCCAGGAGCACAACTGATGCTGATGTAATTACTGAGCCACCTTGAACAGGAGCACCTTGAAGGAAAGTGCTCTGCTGATGTCAGGCAGAGGCAAGGAGACGGTAGGTGACCCTTGGGAGATGATGGCCCTATTGCCATGGACAAAATTACAAATTTTTCAGATGGCAGAACATTCTCTTCCTCAATGTCATTCATATAAAAAACCTTCTAATGAGAAGAAAAACGTGTGAAGTGAAGGATGCAAAGTCTTGAGCAGCAGTTAATGCCTGGCACTTTTTTGGCTGCTGAAACCCAGGTTTACAAAGCCTTTGTGATATTTGGTCAGTGGCCCCTGACAGGCTTTAAACTCTAATGTGTCAGGAGTAACAAATAAGTAGCAAACAACATCAGAGGATGCAGCAGCAGCACTAAGAGGGGATGGCCCCCAGTTCTTGCTTTAGGAGATCCTTGGGCTGACCCTGAGATGTGCTGTACCCCAGCTCCAGTGCCGGGTCCCAGCTCAGCTGGAGCCTCTCCCAAGTCCTTGTGCAGGGAGGAATCAAAGCACCAGGCTCCATCCAGCTCTGTCACTGTGTGCAAACTGCTAAAATCACATACCCTGCACATGGTAGGGACGCCCTGGTCCATGAACCAAGGGGTGGCATTTTCAGCTGTCACATAAAAGTTCTTTGTTACTGATTCTTGTGTTTGTCTTGAGCCCATATTTTACTGTGTGCTTACATTCTGTGTGAGTACAGCTTTTTGCACAGATTTTGATTCCATGTTTTCATAATGACACGGAAGCTGCTGTCTGTCCAGTTAATTGTGACTTTGCAGTTGGTGATTATTGCTTTTCTTTTTTTGAGAGATAGGATTTAAAATATTTGCCTTCATTCATAGTGTCAGTGATTCATGTTAAATGTGGCCTTTGATACTACAGCTTCAACTGTATCTTTCCTGGTTTGTGCTTAATAATCCAGTTTAATACAGCTGGCCACTGCTAGCGTGGGTATTGCAGTCAGCCTGGTATTTAGGTCTGAATTAAAAGAAAAATGTTGCATGTCACAAAATATGAATTTTTTCAATGAGATGACCAGTCCAGGGGCAGGAGGAGAGGTTGAGTGATATCCATGCATTACAAATGAGCAGCAATATTCCAGAAGCCTTTCTTCAGAGCCCAGAATACCCTGTCTAAAATATGGGCTCTGCTAGAAGAGAATTTGTTTCAATCATAATGTAGTAAATTTATCCTTGGGGATAGCAGGAAGGAGGGGTTCCATCAACAAGTGTCTGCCTTTCTGTCAAGATCTGATTAGTTGTGAAATTACAAGGAACATTTTAGACATGGTTACAGTAAAGGTTACAGGCACTCTTGGGTCTGAAATTTCATTTTAGAGCAAAAGGTCCCCAAGGGCTGGTTTAATTTATTTAATTACATTGTACAAGGCTTGGGTAATAGTTTTAGATCGAAGTATAAGAACCAACTTCCAGGCAAATTTTTAATATAATTCAAAGTGGTAAATTGCTAAACACTTCAACAGTTGTGCTTTATGGGACAGGATGATACAAGGATATGGATTGCAATTATATAGTGCAACTGTAAGTCTTATATTAAAATCATAAATAATAAACTAGGAAAAGTAATTGCTTAATTGTAATGGCAGCACATCTTTCCCGAAAAAGTTGTGCTACAAAACTGAATTAAATAGCCTAGGAAGCCTCAAGGCCCTTTTGAGTATTTCTTATCCTCCCTAGTTAAATCTAATCTTGGCTTTAAATCTAGCATTTGCATAAGGTAATTCTATATCAAAAGTTTCTCTGACTGTAGTGCAGGGAGATGGGTGAAACTTCCTTAAACTTTCACATTCCACTCATTGCACACTTTGAGTGCTTCTTCATTTCACTCTTCCCACTTCCAGCTGAAAATTTTGTACCCCTTTTCCTAGACATGATGCTTTGGATGGTTTTTTCCCAGTTAATTTACTACCCCATGCCCAGCTGGGCACCCACAAACCCTTGTTGGGTTTGTGATCAACAACACGGTAAAAATGGCCCAAAACCAGCGCCGCCAACCAAAGCGTTAACCCCTCCTTGATCTAAAGGCACAGAGTGCCCACAGCAAGAACCAGAAAGCACTAAAGAAATACATTAACAGGTCCAGATCCTCCTCCTGCCATGATCTTCCTTTGCCTGCTCTTTTGGTTTACCCTCTGGCAAACTGTTTTCGACTCTCTTGGCCAGCGCAGTAAAAGCGCTTGGTTCGGCCGCGCCGTTCCCGACGCGTTTCCTTTCTAATCAGTCAATTTTGGCTGTCACTCACAGCCTCACTCCTGATTACTGACACAGCTTCAAGGCCAAGGCTCCTCTAATGCCACTCATTGCTAAAGCTTGACAAAGGAGATGGATGACAAGGGTGGGGGCTGGCAATAAATCGGAGCTGCTCTATCTGCTGTTTGCGAGCCTGACTTTTATCTGACACGCTGTTTTGCAGTTCTTACATTAAATCTTTTGATCCAAAAATATATGCTACATCCATCAGAAGTTTTCCCAATTTATCATGCATGGTCTTACAGGTTTTTTTATGATTTTTTTAAAAAGATCGACCAGGAATTTCACTGAAGCCTTCCTTTAAATAAAGGCACTTGGACAATTTGCCGTCAGTGTTTGCAAGATCAATATCCCTCTGAAATATAGTGCACTTCCTTCTGTTTCATATTTAAAGGATAGTTCTGCTTATTTCTCTATTGATGTGCTACTTTTTCCTGGTTTCCATCTTGCATATTTACTCTTTTTGGCAGTACAGCAGTGCTGGGTTTTGGTCTGCTAAGGTACAAGTGATGATTCACCTAAGAGCTAACTTCCCAGGAGCGGCTCCCAGGGAAAATTATTCCACCTAAAAAAAAGGTACATTGCATTTTAATATCCAGATTCTTGTTCTTGGAAGAGAAAGAACAGCAAAAATTACATCAGATACTGGTGGCTTTTTCTAGAAGAAAAGGAAGAAACTGATCCATTTCATGAAAAGTGTTAAAAATGTCAAAAATTGAGGAATATTGCCAAACTTTGTTATCTCCACATAACTACCTTTGCAGTACTATAATTTTTAATAAAGATATATTAAATAATAGTAATTATAGAACTACAGTACAACTTCTTTATGCTAAAACTCAGACATGTCTTTGTTGAAGGACAGAGTGAAAACCTGAAGTGGTGCTTAGGATCTGCTCCCTGCCTTCAAGGACTGTCAGACAGTCTTCAAATTTTAGTTCTCTTAACCATTTAGCACTAGAACCATTCCTAATTAATACAAGGAGTTCTTTGGATGATTCTCTGTGTTCACAGACACAACAATTTAAATCTGCAGGTGGCTCACCGATTTTCAAATATCTATATTTAAATAATTCTCTTAAAATATTTGATTAGTCTTGCAATGTGCTGTTTAACATCAAACATTCTGTCAGTGGCGATGATAATTATTTAAGCTAATGTCCTTTTCCCTTGTAAAACAAGCTTTAACTGGTGGTGAAATGTTCTATTCTGTAATATATATATATATATAATTTCCAAATGAATACAAAAAAATTATATATTTTTAAGGGTTTTTTGGTGGGGTTTTTTTCGGGTTGTGTTTTGATGGTGGTGGGTTTTTCTCTCTGTTCTTGAAATATTTGAGGAGTGGGATCAGAGAGGGAGTTGGGCCTCACTGTATTTTTTTCACATTTTACCACACAAGACTTTGAGCTATTTTTTTCTTTCTATCCTTTGAACTTTGCTGTTTTGAAGGACCTTTTTTTCCCAAGACTTCTCCATCCTGCTGTTTTAACTTTTCTGGCCCTTTTAATATGCTTCCTTACTCCAGGCACTTTTCCCTTCTGACACAAAAAAGATATTGTACTCGATTTTGTCATTATTATGATAACACTTAAACCCCTGAAATCTTGGGTTAAAATAGGTCTTTTTATGGAAGCAAAATAATCCAAACTGTAAAAAGAATTCCATGCTTCTATATGAAAACTTTAAAATGTAGGAAATTCCTTGACATAAATTTAAAGATTTGGTTAAAAATACCGCAGAGAAAGTTTGAAGCAGCTCATTAGGTAATTATCACTTGTGGAGTATTATAGACTCTTTAAATGTTTCTAGCAGAAAGCTGGTTATTTTAAGATAAAAGTTTTCAAAGGAGATAATCTGGCAGAGCTGTTAAAGTTGATCGTTTAGTTTAAAATAGTTAAATATTTAGATTTTTTTTTTAAGCATATGCTACAGACAGGAAAATATTTTGATTATTATCTATCTAAGGCAGAAGCAAACTTTAGATTTGGTAGGGAGGAAGGTGTAGGGATGTGGAGGGGACTTAGGTTATGTGTAGGGCTGGGCAATGCTACTGAGGGAATGAAGGAAAAGACTTTGGGGTTATTGAAATTGGAAAATGGGGGAATTTCATGGGCACAGACAGGTCCATGGCTAACTGGATTTGGTTAATTCCCTGGCAGACTGGGCACTGTCCTTGTTTTACACCTCAGAGTCCTGCTCAGGGTGAAGGAAGATGTTTGGCAGGGGTTGTTTTGCTCTCTTTAATTGATATCAGGAGTTTTTGCTTGCTCTAATGAATGAACTCCAGCTGTTGGATTCCATATGGGAAATGCAGCCAGCGCAGCTCCTCCTGACAACTTGTGCCTGTGCTGTGAAAGCTGAGAATGAATCAGCATGAGAGATCTGGGAGTGATAGTCTAACATAAAACACATGACTGTCATCTATTATTTGGGTGGAAAGGAGAGATAAGGGGGAGGAAAGTTTGCTTTTCAAGCAGGGTTAAAGAAGTGAATTTTATATCAGTGCAGTTTGTGGTTCCAATTTAGAAACAATTTACAGTCACTTGGGAAATTCTGTCTTCAGGGGTGGACTTGAAGGTGTGTGAGACAAAGGAATGGTCATAGGAGCTTCCAGTGGCTGTGGAAGCTGTGGGGGAAGAGGACATAAATTTAAAAAGAGAGGAAGAAACCAATTAAAAAACCCCACTTGTCTGCCTCTAGTTGTCACTGCAATTAAAATAGTTAATGGATGTCTGTATATCACCTGGTAACTCCAATCTGTGCAATTTGAAGAAATAAGTAGCAAATAAGAAATATTTTAGTTTTATTATTCTAAATTTTCTGTTTCATGCATGCTTATTTTCCTCTGATTTTAAAGACACACTAGTTTTCATCATTTTTTATAACCAGAGACAGCATGAACAGAATGTAGTTGAATTACTAGAGCTCTACTTGGATTTTGGAATTTCCATTCAAAATTCTGGATCTTGGGTTGAAGTATGTATTGTATTCTGGGTATTTTAGGAGAATTCAATACAGAGAATCAAAATTCTTTTGAAATTTTACCAAGACATTCATCACTATTGCAGACTATATTCAGTGTTTGAGCCAGTGCTCTTGTATGAATTCAAGTGGCATTTCTGATCCTTTTTCATCTCAGACACAAGTGCCTGCTCTGGGATAGCCTGATTCAGATTGTTCTTCTCTTTTTCCATCTCCACAGAGCCTGAGCTACCTTGATTTCACCGACTCTGTTCCTCAGCCCCCCCTACCAGACCTTTTTTGTGCTAAATGCCCACCATTGTCTCTGCTGAGCTTCTGTTCCTCTGCAGTTTCACTTGATGGAGCTGGTTTGCCTACAGCTTTCACACGTTCTCCAAAGCAGGGGAATCATTCAGGCATCTTCAGTTTTACTGCAGTTTTCTTCCAAGAAATGACAGTCCTACATCCTGTGGACCCTGAGGAATCTATGCCGATTTATTTCCCTATGGATTCATCTGTAATTTCAACCCTTGGTTCTTAATGGATAAATGGATTCTTAATGTGTCCATTGAGATAAGCTTCTAATAGACAGCTTCTAATCATTGTATCAAGAGAGAGAAGGATGGACTGATAAACTCGTACATTTTCCCCTAAATAGCTTGTTTAGACCAACAAAGGTTCCCACAAAAGAGAGGAAAAAGGGCTATTTTCAGTGTTTGGTAATGAACAGATGGCAAGTGTTGAGGAGTATGAAAGCATTAAATGTGTATCTTGTTACACAAACCTGTAGTATCACTGGCTGGTGTAGCTACTCTAATTTATTTTGCCTACGTATGTTGACTTTTTATGGGGAATATCTGGCTGCGGAAAACTTTTTCTTAACTGCTTGAATTTTGAGCTGGAATACTTTATGCTGAGCCATGCTTGAGGGTAAATTTTTTTTTTGAAGGCTTGAACGAGAATGCATAGTTCAAGCTTTTTTGCATAGACAAATATATGGCAGTACCACTATTGCCATAAAAAGATGAAAAACTGCAGCGATTGAGATGAAGTGCGACAGTTTAAAATTATGTGTGTGCCAAGATTTATTTTGATCTCATGAAGCTTATTTTCATTAATGACCCAACTCTGTTTATTAGAAGCATGTGATATTAATACTTGATCATCTTATCCCTTATGACACCTTCAGAGTAGAAGAGGAGATTGCTGTTTTTATTTGTGTGGTGGCTGTGGGTGTTTTTGTTCAGGGCTGGAGATGTCTGGGCCCTTTCTGAGCTCCCTTTCAGAGGTGTCAGGAGCTCTGAAAGGCAAAGTGGGCACCTGATCCCAGGTGGCTGAGGCTCAGGAGATGAGGCAGCCAGGGTTGTTTGATGCCTCCCATAGGTTTGGTGGTGCTGGTTGGTGTCTGAGGGCTCAGAGGCATTGCAAAAGGCATGTTGGAGGTAAATAGATCAGAGGGAAATGTGGGAGCGCTGATGCGGGGCTCCTTCACTGAACAATGAGCAGAAAATGCACTTTTGAGTGGTTTCTTGAATCAGGATTTCAAATTCTGTCAGCACAGGGACTCAGCAACGAGGCTCACAATGAGAGCATTGTGAAATGAGCTGCATTCCCCCGAGGGGTGCAGGAGAGATGGGATCCATGGAGGTTCATCCTACAGGATACACACAGAGACATGACTGTGACTTGTCATGTTTTCAAAAGTCATTTGTCAATAGGCTGGTGCCACAAACGGAGACCTCTTACAAAGGCAGGAGTTAGAGTGTGGCTGCCATGAAAACAATTCAGCTAGAATCTACTCATGAGAAATGCATGGTAAATTAAAAGAAATTGCCAGTGAACATCTCTCGTTTTAGGGTTAAAGGTAATTTCTGCCCATGTATTGATCTCTTCAGACTGAAAACTACACCATAGTTCAAAACTTCTGCTCTTTTCTCCCTTTCTGCTTGCTGGGTACATTTGGTATTTGTTAACTGTAAGAAAATGAGGAGCAACATAAAAAGCTCAACTTCTTTGACTTGTAGAATTTTGGGTTTTTGTGCTTCAGTAGTGTTTTATCATACCACTTCTATTTCATAAAACAGTATTTCTATTCTAAATGCAGTTGATAGAATCAAAAGATTGGTTTCACTTTTAAACCTCCTGAGAGAATTTAGAGCTCTCAAATTCTCTTACACAATTTAAAATGAATTTTCACCTTAGAAGGTTGCAGATTCCTTCCATTTTGGCGTCCAAACTGTACATAGCTGCCAGAATAGAATTAATTAATATTTCCTTTGAACCTCAGTGTGCACCAGAAGCACTCATTAACAGTAAAAGGCTGAAAGTTGTGCGATAGCTGCCATAGATTTTGTAGTTTCGTTATCTCATATATTGATATCCAATTTTAAGGCTTAATAAAACCTGTTAGTGATGGGGATACTCTTGTGACACGTGAACAGGTAGTATCAGGCAGCAATTTGCAGTAAACACTTGTAGCAAACCAAGGAATTCACCAAGATCTCTAAAAAGTCAGTCTGGAAGCTGCCTTCCACAAGGGAAACCTCAGGTCAGACCCACACAGGAGTCTCAGTTTGGTGAACTCTAAACAAATACATTTTCAGTGAATTGTGTTTATTTCTGCTTGCTGGGGTTATGTCAGCACAGCAAATCAAATTCTTCACTTTTTTTTTGCTTTGTTTTAAGGAAAATCACTGTTTTCCCTAGGAATGACTCTTTCAAGACTTCCAGCTAGCATTGGAAAATAGGATTAATTACCTTGGAACACAGGCATGTGCTATTAGTCATGCAGTGCGTGGCAATCTGCTTTTGTGTTGGTTACTTCTGACTTCAGATTCTTTTCCTCTGTGTAATTTGTGTTTGTTTGGTTTTTCTGTTTTGGGCTCTTTTTGTACTGCTGGACATTCTGACGGGAATACAGGAAAGCTGGAATTTCTTTTTTTTTGTTTTCCTGAGAATTCCAGGACCCTCACTGGGAACCACCTGCAGCTGAAATCAAAGAAAACAGGGTGTTTTGTCCATGTAAGAAACCCTGTGTGCATAAGATGGATGATAATAAATGCCTTGTTTATCTTAGCTATTTTACTGTGCCAACTATGCAAGCAGAGCTGCAAGGTAGAGGTCCCTCATCCATAGATTTAATCTTTCTTCAGTTCAAAGCTTTGTAAGTAAAAGCAACCATCTGGGCAGGACAGCTGTTGAGATCCCTCTCTTACAAGCATGGTGCTGGTGCCAAAGTGAAGCTCCTTGCCCTCATGTCATTGTGCCCTCATCAAAAATAAGCAGCCCAAAGCCATTCTGTCATCCTTGGAATCCACTGAATGAGACACCAAGTCCTGTTACAATCAGTCTGTTGGGGGTTCTTAACAGGGAGCCTCAATACACAGAGCTCAGTGCATTTTCAGCCAGTGTATGGTTAATAAGGAGTTGCTTTTGACATTTGAATGGTTTTATAAATGTTGCTTTTATCAGTTAGTTCAGCTGACCATTCATTCGTTCATCTGTGGGTAAATCACAGAATGACACAGTTGCAGCAGTTGTTTTTTTTTGATCTCTGTGATATATTTGTCCCCTCTGTAAATTTTAGTCTGGAGAAGAAGAAACCTAAGAAATTAAAATAGAAGAAAGTACAAGCATAAGGACATATATTGTCATGAAAGAACAGGCTTTCACTACATGGAAAAAAAACCCTAGCTCAGGCATCATCAAAGTGAACAAAAATAGGAAATGAACAATGAATGAAAGCAAAGAATTGTTTTTAATATACTTGGCTGGTATTCATTTCAAAGGCACAAGAATAAGGTTCAGGTACTTTTAGGAACTTATAATGGAAATTCAGTTGCTTAATGATGCAGATGATTTCCAAGTACCAAAGGGGGAAAAAAAGCTAAGGCGATACATTTGATTTTCTCTTTTACAATGCTTTTCCCACGTCCTTTTCTGTAGTATTCTTGCCTTCTCAGTATCTGTCTTTGAAATCAATTTCAGATGCCAGGAAAAAAGTTAAAGATGTTGGCAGTAGTTGTCACGGATCAGACTCGGATGTCTCATTAAACTGAGCAAAGAGAGAGTGAGAATCACCTTTAATTTTCAGAATGGTTGGTCTTTAATGTTAAACTGGATGTGATTGATGCCTTGCAGAGTAATATGTGATAATATTTACTGAAACTTCTCTTAAATATTTGAAGATATATTTCTGTTTCTGCCTGGTAGGAATGATTTCAGTTTCCTGTGTTCTTTCCTGCCTGATGGCCTCTAAAGTGAACTTTGAGAACAAATGTAGAACAAGTCAGGCATACCCCTGTTGTGTTGATAATATCAACTTGACAAATGTATTCTGAATTTTGCCTGCAGCCATTAAAATGGAAAGCGAAGTCGGAAGTGTTTTATGGGAGGTTTTTTTATTGCTTGTACCAGCAAGTATTGTACTGATTTTGTCAAAGGAAAACAGAATTTTTATAAAGCACTTGCCCTATTGACTCCCAACTAGAACAATATATTTTAATCCATCATCGTGTTATTTTTACTGCTTCATTGTTTTATTTGCCATTATTATACTTCTTCTGTTTACTTCTAAGCTGATATAAGCTAAAGGCCAAAAGTCTAAACTAAATAAATATTGTTTTAATGCTAATTTAGGCTGACTGTTTATTAATAGAACTCGGTTTCTATATATAGTATAGACACAAATAACAGAGGTTGTTCTTGAACTTTGC
Source organism: Acridotheres tristis (assembly GCA_037013685.1). Classification (NCBI taxonomy): domain Eukaryota; kingdom Metazoa; phylum Chordata; class Aves; order Passeriformes; family Sturnidae; genus Acridotheres; species Acridotheres tristis. The sequence goes on from CM072901.1 coordinate 10,939,805, forward strand.
ACACACAATCATAATGATTTGGTTGTATACACAGAGGAGAAGGTCATGTCTGGCCACCGTTTTTAGCCATTTGTGCTATTTTTATTAAATTTTTTTTTTGGTAATAAATTGTACTTGAGATACATTGTAAATATTAAATAGAAAGATAAAAATAATCAGCTACTGCCAAATGCAATGTGTTGGCAAAAAGCACATGTGGAGAAGTGTCTTACTTACTTTATTTAACTTCTTTAATATAGAAATAATAATTTTTGCTGCGAGGCTGTAGGATTGGCCTTTGTCCAATGAATGTTTCCTGTAACTATGAAACATGTTAATTTAATGTGTTTGCACATTAAAGCAGTGTCAAAATAAGTACCTGTGGAGTACTGCTAAACAAAGACAAAAACAACTAATTTGCTTCTTAATGAGCCAGCAATAATGCACCAACATTTCAGTTTGTTTGCTCTTAAGGCAGACAGGACTTCTGGAGGAGGCTGTGTCAGAGGTTCTCCCCCATAAAGAAACCTTTTGAAATCCATGCTGCTGAAAGACATTTTCATAAACCATATCAGTGAAAGCTGTGATTGTGAAAAATGTGTGGATAGGAGTATTTATGGGATAAACCCTTAAAAGAAGGTAATATGAATATATCACATAAATGATATTTGGGTCAAACGATTTTTTTTTTCTTAGGTTTTTTTTTTTTGCAATTCATAGAATCATAAGATCACAGAATGGTTTGGATTGAAAAGGATCTCAAAGCTCGTCCAATTCCACACCCCTGCCACGGGCAGGGACACCTCCCACCAGACCAGGTTGCTCCAAGCCCCATCCACCAGGGACATGACCTGGAGCTTTTTCCTGTTTTTCTCTTATTCACACCATGGTGGGAGGTAGAGCAGAGCAAGTGGCCAGGAGGCTGCCCTGTCACCTCCCTTACTGGGATCACAGAGATTTCTGCTGTGCCAGAGCCAGGGGTGTTCTGCCCTGCAACAGAACCTGCAAAATAAGCTTTGTTTGCAGTAGTGTGTCAGAGCATCACTAAAGAATCACAACTGTGTTCTGCTTCAGTGACCTTCTCCAAAAGAAATTAATGCATAGAAATGTTTTTGTTTTGTGTTAAGCAAATAGCTACCTACGAGCTTTCCTTCCTTTTGTAAATCTTTTAAAAGTTATGAAACCATTTCTAGGTGTTTCTAGAGGACTTTTTCTGTCATTTTTTTGTAAAAGTTTTCTTTGCTGTTAAAATTGGAATTTTTTTCATGTGGTGCAGATATATGATTTTCTTGTAAAATTTAAGTTTGGAAGGACAGGAAGTATACCTTGACATTTTTTGGCCCTGTGGCTAAAAATGTGAGGAATTTTAGAGTCAGAAGAGGGACAGCAGAATAAGTATTATTTGTGAGCTTAAACCTCAAACAGCCCAGGCTGTTTTCCAGCTGGGCTGGCATTAAGTGCCCAGTGGAAGGTGAAGCTAACTTCAGTGATCCAGTCTCACCTATTGCTTCTCTGAAACAACTCAGTTACACAAAGAACTGCTGTTGTTTAAAAATAACTTGAAGTTGCCAGTCCTTTCAGAGAATGTAATTATTTCCTCCAGGGAAAATAACATGCCTTAGCTGCTCAGAGAAAGCATTTAGGATGCCCTTTCCTGCTTTCTTTGTCCTGCAATAATCTACTTTTTCTAGGAGGAACGTTTCTGCTGTCACCATTTTTCTCTGGTGTTGCTGGGTGAAAATGAGCTCGGTGTGTGTCATCCTGTGATGCACTCCAGTAAACTCGGGTAATAATACGTCATCTATATTTGTCCCTTTCTCCCACAGAGTTTAATAAAGGAAATTACTCTGATTAATGGCTTTTAGATTTAACAAACAGCACTGTTTGGGGTTATACATCCATCTGGTCCAGTTTCTGAATTGTCAGCTTGATGATGTATGTGGATGTATAGAGCAGGAGCAGATGACTGCAGGGACTGGGGCAATCCTGCAGAGAATTGAGCCAGCACATTGTTTCCCCCAGTGAGCAATTTTATGGAACTTGTAAACCCGCCCAGGGCTCACCTCTTACAGGATACAGGAGTGCTCATGAGTCGAGGTTCTGGCTGATTCCATTCTCCTTGTGGATATACATCTTCATTATTGCCAGCTTGGCTGGGTTTGGAGCGAGGAGCTGAGCTTTGCTCTCCATTTGTTTAGTGCTGCTGAGCAGGGTTTGGCCAGGCTGTGTGTATTCACTGGATTGCTCTCCAGCAGGTGCTGCTGCCCGGGTGTGAGAGCAGCAGTAGGATCCAGCTTGGTTGGTGGAACGTGTTGGGTTTGGTGGTTTCCTCCCTGTGTGCTGTGGGCCAGTGGGATGGGATGGGATGGGATGGGATGGGATGGGATGGGATGGGATGGGATGGGATGGGATGGGATGGGATGGGATGGGATGGGATGGGATGGGATGAAGCTGGTGTGGGTTTCTGAGTGAGCTCTGTGTTAGATGTCCTGGCTGTCTCCCACAGGCTCTCCCTCCTCCTCACTCCCAGTTTCCAGTGGGACACAAAGGTTACACGTGCACAATTCCTGCTTTTCACCTGGATAATATTTTCTCATTGCTGGGGTGCCTGGCAGCTCACAGGAAATCCTGCAGACATTCAAAGCCAGGTTGTATGTGAGCCAGCTGAGCCCCTCTCTCTTTCGTGCCCATTCCCCTTTTACAATTTAGAACAGCTTTTGTGAAGAGAAGTCTTTTGCTGGATTATTTTAAACAAAATACTGCAACTCTAAAGACAATCTCATGACTATTTTGCATTAACTCTCAGCCTCATTGAAAGTGTTAACAAGGTCCTGCAGGACGTGCATTAGCCAGTAGACTAAGTGGCTTCTTTTATAGGTTTTTGCTTTAAAATTTTTTGTTAAATAGAATTGAATCTATTCCCAAGGTCTGGAGGCAACTTTACAAACTTCTTTTTGACTTAGACTCACCACTGCTTTTCAGGTTTTCCTTTTTGTTAATTATTTCTCAAACATGCTAACACAACTAATAAATTGTTGTCATTGCTTGCTGCTTCTCATAAATATTGTCCAAAGTAGCAGAGCTGATGGAGTAGAGCCTCCTTGTACTTCACTGAATATTGTGGAGGTACAACAGAAGTCTCTTTTTATTTTCTAGTCAGATGAATTTCTCCAAACTAAAATGATTATATGTATTACTTCCAAAGGATAACACTTTAAATTTACATTCATTACCTTTTGTAACTTTGAAAAGCCCATCCTCGTGACAATTTTTAATGCAAAAAGACTTTTTTGTCATTCTGTGAATTGGAAATGACACATTGTGCAATTATTGCTTGTGTCCTGAGAAATCTATCAAAAATAGAAGAGAAACAATTTCCCCTTCTATTTCAGTACATGATTATATATTCAGTATATATACATGCTTCTGATAATAGGCTTTAACCAATATTTTATTGATTTACTGTAGTTACATACAAAGTAATAGCTTTCAGTTCTTTGGGATTTCATATTTTTAATATACTTTATGTCTTCTTTACAAATGGAACAAATGAATAATGAGAATGAATTACTTTGTGACCTATATCTCTCTTCAAGATGTGCAGGTGCATTAGTACTGACTCTTAGGATGGGTTTTGACTGAGTCTTTCTTTTATTACAGCTCATAATGCAGTGAACACAGTCTTTGAAGTTGATTTATGATCAAAATTTTTCATGTACATCCTTTCAAATGTTAAGCACTTTAACTGCAGCATGTTTGCAAATAGTGAAGTAGTTATCAGCTACTGTTTGGGTTTTTTATCACCTTATTTGTATGTTTAGATGGAAGCTCTATGTGCTGAACATGGGGATGTTGTTCTTTAGTAAAATATATTTGAAGTTTGGGAGGTGCAATTCATTGTTCCTGTATCCTATAGGATACCCAGATTTAATATAACAGTTCTGTACATAGAGCAGTCTGCTGTGATAGCTGCAGGCCTTAGCATTAAAAGAAAAAAAAAAAAAAATCACGAATCAGCCCCAAACAAACCCCAAACTCCAAAAAACTCCAAACTTCCAAAAACCCAAACAAGAAGAACACTTTTCACACCTTAATAAAGTTGTTATTTTCAAAACACTGTTTAAATTCCCTGTCTGCCTAACTGGGGTTTAACCCTGTCTGGCTTGCAAATAAGTCTTTTATTTTTCTTTTACATATGCTTTTGATGTATGTCATCCATCAATGTTAGCAAGAACAGTAAATGCATTGATCTATTGCTGCACTTGACAAGTTAAATAACACTTTATGTAAGAAGTATTGATTTATAAAATCCAGTACATGTAATTAACATTAGAACTGTCAAAAGTTGAAAACAGTATTAACTTGCTGCTTATTTATAACCCAAAGAAAATTAAATAAAATATCCAGATTAATCAACTAACTCCTTTTCTTTGCCTTCAGATATGTCAAGCTCAGTTATGTTTGCTAGAACAGTGATATGTTTCTTCCCATTTTGACAAGAAGAAATTACATGTTTCGTCAGTATCGCTGAAAATAATTCTATAATCTCTAGATCTGTGTATTTTTCTTGAAGTGGTGAAAGAATTCCACTTGGGTAGTTCTGAAAGGATTTGATATAAAAGACATAGAAATAAGTGGTGATATTTGAGAAAATGAAGGTGCCCATTTGTGTGAGGCTTCCAAAGAGCCTTTGATCCATCCCGCTGGGAGTGTGTGCACAAATCCCCTGAGGTCCCCCCCGAAAGGGTCACTCAGTGCTTCTGCCTCTGACCAGCTGCCTGTCCCAGAGTTTGCTTGAGATGTAGGAATATTCCAGTTGGGTCCTGTGAACTTTGTACTGTGCTTTGTTGGAATTTCTGTCCTGATCCAGCATCACACAAGGATATGAACAGTCCTGAATGCCCAGGCTCCTTACCACCCTCCAATTCCGTGACAGCATGGAGATCCTTTCAGTTCTTTGAGGCAGGCGTTACCCAGTTTCTAAACCTATTTACATTTTTGAAGTTTAAGGGAAAAAAAAGTACAAGTTGCATTTAAACAAAATAACAATAGCAGTGAGCAGTAGGAACGGCTTTTAACAAAGGTTTGAGCATGAATCATTTCCCCCCCAGCCCCCTTCATCAAAAGAGATGTGTTTATATTTTCTCTGGATATTCATAATTGCTTTGCTACTTAGAAATAAATTCTCCTTGAGAACATAAATAAGTGCCTGACATGGCATTCAGGTCTGGCAGTGCCTTTGCTGTTCCTTTGTTTCCTCCTGCTGCTCTCGTGTTTCTGTTCTGGTACTTCCAGACACTCCTCAGCTGTTTACCTTTCTGATTTAATTTATCTTCTGCACACTAAGAATGCCTCTTATAGTAGAGATGAACTTGAGGAAAGCACATTTATGTTTTCATCTTTTCTCTCCTGTTAAGTGTTCTGTAGGATTTCATCTCTCCTTCGTGCCGGTGTCAGTTGGAATATTTAGTGGATATATTTATAAATTTCTGGTTAGATATCAGCATGATCAGGCTGCCCTACAGTAGTTGGAGATTGTAGATAATGTAGCAGCAACAATAGCTTCCTTCCTTTGTGGCTAAAATAATGAAGGAAATCTTGCTATATTTGGATTCTCTTTCAGCAAGGCAGCTCTGCCGTCCACCTGCTGTGGGCTGAGGTTTAAACACTAACAACTTATTTCCTCGAGTCTCTGAGTGAGGCTCTGTAAACATCACTGTATGAAGAGAATATGAAAAGCACAGAGGTTGTGCTTTGATACCAAATTCAGAGGCTGGAGGTTTCTTTGGAGATTTTGTTTTGGTTTTCATAGTTAATGGGTTCTCTTTCATTTGCCCGCTTTGTACGGATGTGCCTTTTTCTTTCAGTGCATTTGTAACTTTCTTAAAAAACAACCTCATGAATATTAAAAAAAAAAAAAATCCTGGGACCTTTTTTGTGGATGAGCTACACTAAACATAATTTAAGATCATATGTAGCAGGTAATGGCTTTAAGCTGAAAGAAGGTGGCTTTAGATGGGATAATGGGAAGGAATTGTTCCCTGTGAGGGTGGGAGCCCCTGGCACAGATTCCCAGAGAAGCTGAGGCTGCCCCTGGATCCCTGGAAGTGTCCCAGGCCAGGCTGGACAGGGCTTGGAGCAACCTGGGATAGTGGAAGGTGTCCCTGCCCATGGCAGAGGGTGGAACTGGATGAGCTTTAAGGTTCTTTCCAACCCAAACCATCCTGGGATTCTGTGGTGTTCCATGGATTCACAGAGCTATGAATAGTGGCTTCCTTCTGATAAACAATAAACCAATATGATTTTTTTGCCCCGACTGAGCTGAATTATTACAGGAGGTCAGAAAGTGAGAATAAAACATGAAGTGTAGAAATTAAATGAGAAAAGGAAGCCTTAGTGGGATTTTAGGTTAATACATCAGGAGCTGCTTGAGGCTCAGTTAAAACGATATCAGCTCATTATTTTTTTTTCTCCTTGGCTGGTCTGCTAAAGAAATCAATTTTAAGAAAAGAATAATACAATTGCATGTGGGAAAATCTTTCTTGGTGTATTTGGGGATAACTGAGAGAGGTTTATGTTGAATTTTAATGGAGTGATGTTACCAACCACTGTCTCTTTTTTTTCTTTTTACTTTTTTCTATCGGAATCCAGGTCCTATAAAAACTCTGATGTGGTTCTGGGGGCCCTCCTCCTTTCAGTTCTGTTTTGAGTATTTCTAATAAAACTTGAGAAATCTTTTCTCAAAAGGGAATTCTTCAAGAAGTGATTGTGTAGTGAATGAAAGGATGGTCTTTAAATAGATGGCAGAGTGTTACAGAGTAGATTTTATGAATACAAAGAGCAGGTTATGTTTAAGGACTTTTAAGCAGTCTGTGATAGTAAGATTTTCTTTTCTTATCATAAAAAAATCTGCCCTGGCTTTTTTCTGTTGTCTCAGGATTTTTGTAGTTAATCTAAAGCTGTTCATAGAGAAAAATGGAAGGAGGCTAAGAGAGATAACAGGAAATGTTTGTGCCTTAAAACAGGGAAGAAAGGTTGGAAATGTCAAAACAGGTTTTTCTGTAGCAAGTCACTTCATGGTGTTTATCTTAGAATTATAGAAGTTCCTAGGGAATGAATTAGGATGTTTGTTCTTTTAAGCAATACTATGTGTTAGCCAAGACTTGGGAAAAACATTTGGCCTGTTTGCATCAAAAAATGAGGAGCAGAGAAGCCAACTGGAATCTGCAGTGCCATTTAGGTAATTCTGAAATAGAGAAGTGATGCTTCAATTTAAGAAAAAAAAAAAGAATTTTTAATTAAATCCACTTAACTATCAGTGTGAAACACTCATTCTTGCCGCTTGAGACTCCTATTCTATTGAATTGTTGAAAGCTAATCATAACTATACATTACAGAATGTTTAGTTTTCCTCTTGGGATGGACTGCAACAGGTTTGCAATCTTTAGTTCAATATTTCCTCCATCCAAATCAAATATATGATTGGCAATTACCCAATAGCTAACTTGCCAATTAGTTATGTGAGCTGTTCAAGGCAAAAAAAAGAATTTACCCGTTGAAATCTTGTCTCCCTGTGACTGTGCATTTAAAATAAATAAATGCCACTTATTCTAAAAATATGTGGGCTTCCTCACAGAACTTGCTGAGTCCTAAAACAATTTAATTCCATCCCCAATTAAACCTCTAAGAGCACCATCCATCAACCTCAGCTGATATCTGTATTTGCATTCAGAGATTATAATGGAGGTACCCAAAAAGAAGGTTATCTTTTTAATCTCTGGGATGACAAAAATGGGAAGCTTGGGCTCATTTACTTGATGTGTGAAATTCAGGAAGAAAGACTGATTTAAATACAGTTGCTTCAGTGTTCTTCCAATATAAAATCAGATATCTTCTTTGATGAAAGTTCAGGAAATCCATTTTGAGAGAATGCTTTATACCATTGTGAGAAAATTCTTAGCTGCTGCAGTATATTTGAAAAATAACCTGCTATTTTAATGAAATATTCACTATGATGCATCAGTCCTTTGCAATCGAGGTTTAGAATGAGGTAGTAAAATGCAATTTAAATTTAATTGTTGTACTTGGTGATTTATGTCATACTTCCAACCACAAAAATTTGAATCTCAAAGATCCAATATTTTGGGTAAAATAGACTTCCTGCAAATCAATACAGTTAAAGTGACTGAATGCTCTAATGTATGTTTGACATTGTTGACAGTTTATGAATAGATCATATACTAACTTCCCCAGCATCTCACCATGCATTTTAGAAGGTTTGCATTCAAAAGAAGATTGACTCAAATATATCTGAGTTCAATCTGACTTTCTGGTACATTTCCCAGGATTTACTGTGTTATAATTCCAAATTCATATGCCATATAATCTATTGAAGTTCATTTCCACAAGAGAATACAACTTGCATCCAGAGCTAGCACATGTATGCATGTATAGCAGAAACTCTAAGATTAGAAAACTGAGATAGCAAGACTAAAAGATCCTTTTGAAAATGAAATCTTTTCCATAACCAACTTGGGAATAAGAAGAAAAGCCATTTTCTCAGGAGGTTGCAGTTATTTGCTGTCAGAGCAGAGCAGCTTGTGCTCAACTGTTTGTGCTCACAGCTGAACTTCAGTCTGGTCTTCAATAGGGTTTTGTTGTCTATAGTTGTAGCAATTTCTGTGGATTACTGAAAAAAATTCTTCCTGTCTCTAGTTTGGGTTTCCTGACTCCAGCTGCCTTTTTACCATGTTACTTTTGTATTACACATTCAATGCCCCAGACAGACCTTTTGGGAATCTCTTTCCATGGCAGTCATTGTTTACCCATCTGAAGGTGGCTCACATCTCCTTTCCCAGCAGACACTGAGAGCAAAAACATTTCTGTATTGCTGATCTTCTCCTGGGCTGGTGGTTCAACCTCTGCCTCATTTTCCTGGAGAATTCCTCAGAGATAATTCTGTTCTTTATTTTCCCATGTCAGTTGATCCTGGCTTTAGAATCATATGAACAAACAGTAACGTGCATCATGTTTTGACTGGAGATTAATAAGCTAAAATCAATAGAGGTGTGCTACTTAATAAACCCATTGTGCTTTCTTTTAAGTTTGAAAAATGTATCTCAGTCAAAACTCTCTTTTCAATATTGAACCCGTAGGGCCAACTGAGCAATGGAAAGGCAGATGCTCACCTGGTATTTATTAAGTGATTGAGCTGGATTTGCTCTGAATTGCTGATTTATGTGCAGGTTGATCTGCTTTTAATATTCAATATTAGCTCACCTAAAAATTATTTAAAAGTAGAGATATATAACAAAGACAAATAGCAGTGGCACTGGGGCTCTTCCAACCTGCTCTCAGCACTCCCTGATTTTCCTTCCTCTGAGTGTTCAGGACCACAGAAACTTTTTTTTTTTTTCAGGAAGTGGGCACCTGATTTTGCCTGTTGGTATCCAATATTTCTGGAGGAAAAAAAAAGCTGAGATTTGAAAAGGGTAGTTTTACTGATGAGGGTGATGTGGTACTTCTCTGGAGTACTGTAACTTTCCTCTTCTCCACAGGGTAGAGGTTCTCAAGATCAAATTGTGTCTTTAATTAAAATTTATTAATTCCTGAGGGACAGGACTGTGCGACTGCTTTCAAGATCTTGTAAGACCTTGTAGTAACTGAAAGATCTATTTAATCTGACTTTGCTTTATGTGTTTTACAAATGTAAGCTCTTCAAGGGCTCAGAATCATTAGCTGAGCCTTGTTAATTTGTTTGTTAGAGGGAATGTTTGAGGTCCTTGAGATGGTGCTCTGTCTGTTCCTTGTGAGACTGGGGTTCCTTGGGTGTTTAATGAGTATCTGTCTACTCCTGGCATTTTTGTTGTCATTCCAAAGCTGTCCAGCCAGGCTGCCTTTTCCTTCTTGCAGATCCTGTTTGTAAATTTGTGCCTGAACGTGATTTTCAGGGAGAATGGAGCAGGAGGGAGCTCTCAGCTCTCCTGTGGTGCATCTCATCTGCCAGGGCTGAGGACAAGCCCAGGGCAGAGGACAATTGCACCCAGCAACATTTTGTATTTCAATGTCAGTCCAAGAAAAACTGCCTGAGTGTTGTTGAATTTAGTCCTGAATCTTTATTTTGAGGTCAAATCCATCTAAGCTGTGTATGTGTCAAAGAAAGAAACTGGATGGGCCAACCCAGCAGTGTAATGAAACTCATGCAGTTTGGAGGTGCAGAAAAGCAAAGCAGAAACACTGTGGAACAAATTTCAAGATGATTTGGGCATATTCAGTCCTACTTCGTCTTGAGATTTACATAAAAATAAATCTGCAGCATCCTTTTAAGGTCACAAGTCGGGATGTTGGCAAGTTTGGTAAGCAGACTTAATGAAAATTTACTGAAGCTGTAAATATACATGTGCCAACAGATTGGCACCTTATTCCTTTGCTCCTTCTTGCAACTCAAAAAGTTCTTTAATTGTTATTACTTTTATTTTTAAATCAGCATTGCTGAAGAGCTAGAGAGGCTGAAAGTATTAACACATTTAGAAAAAACAACAGTGTAACAGTGTAGAGCATGAATGCTTGCTTAATTTAAAAAAAAATTTCATTTTATTTACTTTTTCCTTTTTTTGGTAGGGAGAAAAGTATTCAAGTCAAGAAAAATAATTGCAGTATTTTATTGGTTTTGGTTTTAGGACTCAGTCTTTTAATTAGTATTTTACTCCATTCTTGAAGAGTATAAAGCAAAACATGCCTTCCTGGCTTCTAAATCCGTGGTTGGCCAAGGTTACTCTCCTGGTGAGCCCCTTCTTTAGTTAATTACTGAGTGCAAGTATCTCATACCTATTAACTGCCCCCTTGTGTCTTCCATCCCTCAGCCAGTTATTTCTTTTCCACAACCCTTCTGAGATGGCTTGGATTTTTTTCCCTGCCAATTTTCCTGTTTCCCTGGGATGCTCTACAACAACCAAATTTTCCTTGCAGGTCCAGGTTTAAATTCTGCTTTCCATTGCAGCTTAAAGCTGTAAATAAAGCCCAGGGTGAAGCCCAGGTTTGATCCTGAGCCTGAGGTGTGAGCAGCCCTGTGCTGCAGAAATGCCAACGTCATCAAGGCTGCCTCTCTGCAAGGAATTTTTGCTCTGTATTTTATTTTCATTTCTGCTTTCAGTGAATATTTAGTGAGCTCTGATTGCATAATTGAATTTGATAAACTGATGGTATGTGATTGATGAGAAAGTCAGGAATAAAAGATTAGAAGATAAAATTACTTCAAGGGTTTAAGTAAATCTTCCAGAGAGCCAGGGCAATTTATAAAGCATGCTATACTCTTTATAAAAATATTCCCGTAGGTCTATTAAATTTTAGCTTCTAACAGAACTGGATTGAGTTTTGAGAATCATTTTCATGTAATAACAGCTTGATTGTGATGCTTTAAATGGGAGATAGTTCTGAGTGGGCTGCAGCATCACTGGGTTTGGAATATTTGAGTAGGAAATGTAGGGCTGCATGACAGACTTGTGGGCAGCACTTTGTCTTCCAAATGCACCATTTTTTCCTTGGAAAGACATAAGTTAGGAGTAAGTGGATAATTCAGAGTAAGTAATGCAGGAGGTTGTGCTGCTGAGTCTGTAAATCACTGAAAACAAGGACCAACAAATGACTCGGTCTGGTGCAGGCACAGCTTCCCCTGTGCTCTCCCTCGGTGACTAAACTTTCTTTGGGAAGCAATAGTTTAGGGAACTCATTGCAGGAGCCTCTGTACATGAGCAGGTAATTGTTGTTTTCGGGAGACTCAGCACTAATCATTTCACTTTCCCAGCTGAGCTCTGTTATCTCCCCCTCAACACCAGCACTGCTCCCAGCTGCTGTTTTCCATCTCCAGAGGAAGCCTGACACCTTTAATCTTACCAGGGTAGAATGTCTGAAACTCTCTTGGGAGGCTCCCCAAAATACCTTTGACAGGATTTAACATTTTCTCACTTGTTTAGAAATACCTTTGTAAAAATTTGCTTTTCACTCTGGGTAAAATAACTGTATTTCACAGGAACAGCCTCTAACTCCAACTTAATTTTTTTCTTTATAACGTTTAAAATATTGGTTGATTTTACTAGTTAGGAGACAATGAGAATTGGGATAAGATGATTTCACGGTAATTGCAGTCATTAAAACATCAACTAAAGAGAAGCTTTGCAGAATATATTCTCAGTCATGTAATAGTGTGGAGAAGTGTAAAAACTCTCCTTGGCTTGTCTGGGAATATCTGCTAGTTTGGAACTGTTCCAATTTTCTCATATGTTGAATTGTTGTAGCTTCCTATATAGCCAATTTAGAGAAGATACTGCTGATCTGCACTTGTCATAAATCAGTTTGTTTGAAAGACAGGTTATTTAAAATGCTACAGATCACAAAAGGACCCTACCCCAAATACAGTTTTTAATTCAGTTTGTTAGATTTCATTTTGTGTGCTAGTTTATAAGCATTGCCTTAAGACTCTGTGTTTTTTCTTTCTGCATAAATGACTGTGTTCCTGAAGTTAAATCCTAAAAACTCAGGAGACAATTTGTCAATCCAAATCATCAGATGAGAGGGGAGCTGTGGTTGATTTAGAGCTCATTGCAGGAGATATTTGGGGCTCCCTGGCCATGCTCAGCTGGAGCCCAGCTCTGCCCCAGGACCCTTCCATGGTAAGGAGTCTGTGCTGCCATGTGCTCTACAGCCAGAAAAATTCCCTGAGCAGAGGCAAAGTGAGAGATAAAGGCTTGGAGACTTTGACATGCCCAGGCTGGGCTGTGAGCCCCAGTGAACACCAGAGCCACTGGGAAAACACCACCACCAGCACCCCCTGCCCTGAGCTCCAGGGGCTGCCAGTGATTCTGTCACCTGTGGATTCAAAAATTCCAGCCAGCCTTGAACAGCACATGAGGGCACTTCAATCCAAACCAGAAAAAATAGGTTAAACTCAAAAATAGCAAGTATAAAAATGCCTAAGCTTGTGTAAAAATAAATGTTTAAAGGAAGGTTTGCAGTTTAACTGAGCCATTACTTGCACTGGGATGACATTTGTGTATCTCGAGTTTTTTTCTGTACTTTATAAAGTACACACACACAACCTTCACACTTTAAAGAAGAGCTCATTATTGTCTACTTATTCAGTCTTATTAATATTTTTGTATTAAATCTCTGACTTTTAATATAACTCCTATGTTTTGTGTGTAATCATAAAATCCTGAAAGTGTTCAGGCCAGGTTGGATGGAGCAACCTGGTCCAGTGGAAGGTCCAGTGGAAGGTGTCCCATGGCAGGGGTTGGAACTGGGTGAGTTGTAACATCCCTTCCAACCCAGTATAATCTGTGTTAATTCTGGTTATAGAAGGTGTTTGTACACTTCTAAAATTAAACCTATAGTTCCCCTACAGTTACAAGTAGAAATTTGAGACATGAAGTGTGAGAAGTCTTCATCTTCCAGAGGTGACTGGTGTAGATCTCCAGCAGGTGTGGACTCAGAATCAATCTGTATTTGAGCAGAGCTTTGGCAATTTACCCATCAAGAATTTTGCTGCCTGGAATGTTTTTTTTGTGATACACAAGAGTTTGAGATTACATGTGACCCTTGCATATTTCTGAAATACCCTAATTCAAAAATCTGTTAGTGGCTTCAGGTGATATAATTTAACACATTTTGGTTGGCAAGAACATTGAAAAATACATTAGACTTGTGAGGTGGTTTTTTTTCTAAATTCTTTTCCCTATCAAGAATCTTCATTTACCCTGAGACTTTTCCTGCTGTGATAATCATTTCTATCCAAGATTACTCTTCTGGTTTCTATTCAAGAAAAAAAAAATAAAAAAACCAAGCTTTGAGTGGATTTAATCCTCAGAAAGGAGAAGGGGTTGGGGGGCGGGAGGCCAATAGGGCTGTTCACTGCCTGCCACAGCAGAAAATGTTGGAATTATCATCTGGAGAATGAGTAAATATGGACAAAAGCTTGTATGAGTGGGCAAGGACAAAGTTTATCAAGATCTTGGTAATTCTGGCCCTAAAGGTAGAGCTTAGTTATGAATGCACCAGCACAAGCCTTAACTGAATCATGTTGTTTCTTGTTTTACCATGACTGTGTTGAGAAGAAATTAGCTAAATATCAGTAGTTTCTCCTATATGTTCCTAAATAGCCTCCAAACCCATTTTTTTCCTTTGTATTTCAGGGGATGTTGCACCATTCTTCAAGACAGAACCAGGCTTGCCCCAGACCCACCTGGAGGGAAACCGGCTGGTCCTTACGTGCCTTGCCGAAGGCAGCTGGCCCCTGGAATTCAAGTGGTTGCACAACGACACTGAAATAACCTCCTACTCCAGTGAATACAAGTAAATAACAGCCATATCGTCACCTTCTGCAAGTGGGATTGCAAAAAACAACCCCAAACCAATCCCCACGCCCTCGGTTTCCCAATGCCTCAAAGAGCTTTGTAGACACAGAAACAGGGAATTGGGGGTTTATTATGAAAGCAGAGTGGGTTTTGTAAACAGATGAGATGAGATTCCTTTGCTAAAAACGAGATTTGACGCTTCAAACTGCGGGTCCTAACATGGAAATTTGAAGTACCAGAAGCGCCTTTTGCTGGAGATGTAATTTTTACCTGTGTTTGTGATAAACAGGGGACGCATTCCTTAGCTAAATGTTACATGTGATGTGTGAACTCATCCTTGAACGGAGCCGAGCTCGCTGGGACTGCCGGTCTCCATCACACCTACAGGAATGTGCTCTGCCTTGAATTCCACACAAAACTTTCTGTTTCAGTTCTAGGAATTCCAAAACGGAGCTGATAGTTTAACAAACTGCCCTTTAATGACTGTGCAGTTTGCCCCCAGGACCTCCCTGCTGCCTCCCTCCCCATCCCACAGAAATTCCATCAAACAGGAGAAAAACCTCAGTGTGGCTTATCAGAGCTCACTGCTGCTGATAGGCAGCACATGGCTGGCCAAGTGTCAACGTGCCAGACAGCCAAGTTTTGTCTGCTGTTCTCTGATGTGGGAGGATTGACTGGGTTTTCTCCATGCAATCAGAAATTTAATTTTTTTTTTAGGGAAATTTAATTTTTATGCAACTTATTTGGTGCTTTCAAATTTTGTAGCATTCGCCAGGTGAGTTCAGATGTTATGAGGGGTGGGTATGTGACAGAGAGAGCCCAGGTACAGCACCTGTACCTTTTGCAAACCAAGTTAAATACTGCATTTTTGGGACATAAAGCTTAAGATAGGGAAAAATTAATGCTCCATCACTATATATAGAAATTACTGTATAAATTGGTATGCAGCTAATGCAGATAATGATACAGAGTTCTATATTGTTACACAAGGTAACCCATAATTACTTTTCTCAAAAACTTTCAAAATTGTAACCCAGCACTAGTTCTATTGTTGATATTATTTACATTTACAGAGCAGTAGGGGAAAAATTCCCTTAAATAACTTTTTAAAACTTTTGGGGGTCATTTAGCATTTCAAGTATTTAGCAACTGTTTAAACTCAAGCATTTAGTTCTATATGAAGTTGCCTAGAAATGCAGGACTTGATTTGGATGAGCCCTCTTAGTCCCTGCATCTCTTAATGGTTGCTGCTTTCAAGCCTCTGGGATGTGGATTGCGAGCCACATGCACATAAAGAGGAGATTTGTGAATGCTTTCTAGAAAATGAAAAGATCTCTAATAGCACAACAAATCACAGAATGTTTGAGCGTGGCTTTGTGCAAATGCCACTTGTTTTGATCAACAGCAGCACGGTCAGGTGTAGTGGCTGGGTGGAAGGAGCAGCCCCTGACCGTGTGAGATGCTGAGAGAGTGGGAGGAAAAATGGTGTGGGAGGACAAACATGTGAACATGGAATGAACAGCAAGCAAAGGTTACAGCTCCAGCCCTGTAGGGGTGCCAGGCACTGGGAGATGACATTTCATGGTATTAGGAGAAACCTGAGTAAGAACGTGTGACATTTTGAAATAAGACCAGAGTGCCGTGGTATTTCTTAAACAAGTGGACATCCCAATACAAAATTTGAATTTTACTGTGTATGGCAGTGTGAGTGTGAGTCAGTTATTGAAATACCTTTCCCAAGCTGTGTGTGCACATACCTGCAATCAGTCCCTTGTTTCTTATATTGCATTTAATTTGTCCTTGTGAATGTCAGGTCATGATTCAAACCATATTTATTAATTCTGCATTTTTTATATTGTTCTTATTTCTATTTCTTATTAAAAGATCTGGCCCAGAGGAAGGTGCTGATTTATGATAATAAAATAATATTGATAGAAAATGTTAATTTAGAAATTGCATCCCTACTGCTACACCACAGCCAGAGATTAGCTAAACAGGATTTTGATTCTATAGAAATGCAGAGCTTTAAGCTTCCAAAAAATGGCATAGGTGCATTAGGATGAATGAAAGCAAGGAAAATATATGCTCAGACATAAAAATTCCAGTTGCAAAATTCAACCTTTGACCCCATAACAGTTTGCTGTGCAGTTCTCTTGGGTAAATAGTCTGTTTAAATGCACGAATCTTCCCTGAGCAAGTGACTTCTGCTGCAATTTGAATCACCAATCAAAGATTTTTGGTAATTGATATTACTTAGTGTGTCTCAGTTAAAGTAATGTCTATATGGTAACAGGCTGAAAATACATTATTATAACAGCTCAAGTGAGTAAAGAACTAATTGGAGTCTTTGCATGGTGACATTGGTGACCCTGAGTGAGCAGCTTCTCTTTGTCTAACCAAGCTGGTTGTGTGCTCAGCCTGGCTCTAACAGTGACTGTGCATACAGCACTTTGTGTTAAGAATTTATAAAACAAGCTTATAAGTTCTTTGTGATCTGAGGTCCACGTTATTAAAACAAATCAATGCTGTTGACTGCAGGAGCCATTTTGGCCATGTCTATAAGTTAAGAGACTTTAATGTTCAGACAATGTCTTTTTTCTGTTTTCTTTTTTTCCCCCCTCTTTGTTTTCTTTTGAGTTAAGTTCTGGACCAGGTGTGTCTGTCATATTTGCCTTTGTGGCCTGAAGATATTGATTTATTGGAATTGAAGAAACTAAGGTCATGTCTAAGCAGCCATACACTTTCAACCAAAGTCCTTAAAAGTATTTGGATTGGACACATTTCAATTTTGCTTCTTTATTTTAAAAGTTAGATCAGTTGATCCATAAGTCTTTTGTTAAAAAGCTTGAGTAGATAAAAAGTAACATGAATATCTAATAAAATACACTTAGCTTTAATTTCTGTATCCATAATTAGGACTATTAAATGCCATAGCCTATAGCTTCCCTTCTAACTCTTAGGATATTTAAAATTAAAATGAAGGTTTAAATTTTAGATTAGGAGTGAACTGTAAGAGTTGGCTGGGATTTCTCCGTAGGTGGCTGATGCCACTCCCTCCTGGAGCTCTTTGCAGAGGGGTGATGGAGCACATCAGGCTCGGGGACACTCCCCTGAAGCTTCTCTTTTCTGCTTGTCACTCTCCATGTCTCTGCAGAAACTTCCCAAACACCACATTCTGCTTGGCTGTGCCACTCAAAATGAGGGAAAAGTCAGGGCTGACTTTCCAAAGTCCTTGCAGACATCCCCAGGAACCTCAGGGAGCCTTCCTGGCATCTCTACAATGGGAAGATCTGTCTTCAAAGTTTGAGCATAGACAAAAAATAAAGCAAAATTCTGTCTTGTCACTGTAAAGAATTGTATGAGCCTTCGATTTCAGTTCATTCTGGGGAAGAAAGTCTTGTTTAGAACTTAGAAAGCCTATTTATATCCCTTCTTGCAGGTCAGAAAACAAGTGGAATGGGAAAAGCATAGCACAAAAAGCAGTATCAAAGCTGTTAGGTCAATAGAAAAGTAGGTTTAAAACAATAATAAGACATATGAGGTGCATAAAGACTGTTTAAAATTGTAAACACAGAATCAGACATTCCATCAATATTTATCCCTTGCCCAGGTTTGCAGTTTTCAAGTTAGTCTCAAACAGTATTCACACATGTCCTCTCTCTTTTTTCCACTTCTGTTATTTAATTCTTCTAATTTTGCCTGCTGTACCTGCACATTATACACAGTAGGTCCACTGAGAATCCAGCTGCTCTAGGTTTTGGCTGCCTTGGAACTTCGAAGGTAGATGGGATTTTCACTGTAAATTTTTAAAAGATTTTCATTTCTTCAGGCAACATGTTAAGAATGTTTCCTGATGAAACTTTAATAAGTCAGAAAAGAAAACCAAAGTAGGACACTTCTGATCTAATTGATTTGTTTTGTCCTGGTGGTAGCAAAACTAACTCTGCATTACTGTCCTAGTACAGATGAATACTCAGGAAAGAGGCCTTTAATTTTGGCTTTATTTAATGGACAAGACATTAGCCAAGTAGGACACTAAATCTTTATGGGAGAAAGAAAGATTACAAATGTATAACTGTTGGGTGAAAAGAACTGTAAAAATTAATTTCCAGTATTTGTCAGAATCTTCAGGTTTTTTGGTTCTTTGGTTTTTGGTTTTTTTATAGTGATGTTTTACAACAATCTTCTGCCTGGCAGAGAAGGAAATGATTTTGTAAGGAGCTTCTGTCCTATTGATTTCTATCCTTTGCCTTGTATTTTCACCTGTTCTCTCACTCCATTCCCCATGGTGAGGCTTGTCAGGCAAGAGGAATCAACATTCCTGCTTCAGAGTCATTATTTGTGTGCTGGGGTTGCTGTGACTCCCAGAAGAGCACAGGCTGGAATCTTCCTTTTCTTCCTGGTGCCAAGTGCCACAGCCACGGGAGGGAATGTGCTGGTGGCTCCTGAGGAGGTCACAGCTCACACCCATGGGCAGCCAGGGGCTCCTGGAAATCCCAGGCATGTCTAAAGGTTGCCATGGTCCAGTCCCCTGTGTCTGGTGGTGTAATCCATGTGCTGGGGTCTATTTTGTGATGACACCAGAATCTTCTGCCTCCTTTGTTTTATGCTCCCTGACCCTGTTCAGGCATTAAGCTCTGCACGTGGGTGTGTACAGTAGATCTGAGTCTAAGAAGAAATGTTTTCTTTTAGTGGAATTAAATTTTGAAGATTAAAATTCAGCAGTTTTCCTTTTTCTTATCTTCCATAAAGACTTTCATTAATCCTGCCATAATATCTCCTGAAGGTGACTGGGGGAATATGGGCTTGTGATTAATGTTTGTTTAATGCAGGATTATCTCTATTATTCATGTGTGTTATTCCCATTAAAACTGTGCCTATCAGCTCATTTTCATGTTGAGCAATCAGATGTAGCTGAATGAGGAAGGTGAGATTAGTGGACTGAGTGGCTGTTTGAAGGGCAGAGCAAACACAAAGCACAGCACACGGTGACACTTCCAGGATTCCTCTGAGTTTCAGTGGCCACACAGTGGAGCTTTCATTGGAAAGCTTTGATATTTCTTGCAAGTCTTCCTAATACCTACACTTAGTCTTCTTGTGGCTCCTCTGAACTAATTACTGGCTTTGCCTTCTGAATGAAGGTAGAGAAAACTAGGGGAAAATATTTACGTGGCATTTATCATTTGCAGAACTGAAGACTGAAGGTATTTAATGGCATTTCATGTCAGCTGCCTTTTAAAAATCTGTATATAACAGGCAATAAATACTGTAACCAAAGACCTGACATTACTCAAGAATGCTGTTTGTAAAAAAAAATACAATAAGCATTTTTTAAAAAGTGTAAACCAGGAAGAAGTGCTCTCTAATTGTGCCTTTTTCCCCACAGGTACATCATCCCAGCTCTGCAGAGGGCTGATGCTGGATTCTACCAGTGCATCGTGAGGAACAGGATGGGGGCACTGCTGCAGAGGAGATCTCAAGTCCAAGTGGCATGTATGTCAGAGTGGGGGTCATTCTGTGACTCATTAGCTTCTTTTTGGGTAAAAAAACCCGATGTATGATAACATCTGTCAGTCTGAACAGGTGTTAGATATCAGGTTTAACAGATTTTTAAATTACTGCCTCACGAGAAGTTTCATGCTTCAGTTATCATCTGGAAGCAGCTCAGAGCAGTGCAACACTGAGTCTTTGAGCTGTTCTAAGCCATGAGAATGAGGTTGTTTGGAGATATCTGTAGCATGAGAAAACTGTTACACCTTATGGAATTAAGGAATGCCATGCACAAAACTGTCAAAACTATCAAAACAACAGCAACAACAACAACAACAACAAAAATCTAGAGAAAAGCAGCAGCATCTAAAAGGGAATGGGATGTGGGGATAGCACCGGGAAGATCTCACATCTTAATCCTTGTGGTACAAAATCAGCAGTTTTACAACAAAACTTTAAAAATCTGTTCTCAACACCTTTCTGAAGCAAATCCCCCCAGTGTTTGCCCCAGTTCAGTAGGGACTGCAGAATTTTTGAAATCCAGCTGCCATTTGGAAAGTTAATTTTCTCAGGTGCTTGTGCTAAGGAATGTGACATAGGAAATGATCATATACACTTGATTTCCCTTTTTTCATTTAACATACAGAAAATACAATTCAAGTAACTTTTTTGGAAATAATAATAAAATTAGGCATAATTCTTTTTCCAAAGTAGAAAGGAAAAAAAGAAATTCTAAAAGAGATTTGTGTGCTATGCCTAAGAAGTCTCAAACATGGATCAAATTTCTCCTCATCAGAGTCAGTAACTGGAAATTCAGTAGTAGTTAATGTCACTTGATAAGCAGAATATAGAGAAATTGAATTATTTATCAGATACCAAATTTGAGGGAACTGATTCAAGTTAATCTCTATATCAATGAGGGAAATTACATGGAATTTCCTGTGTTTTAAAATAAAACCAGTTGCAAATGATATTATGTAAGCTTTGGTATCGTGTTCATCAGTTTACTGCATTACAGTAGATTTTGTTATCTGTAATGTCAGTAATATCAGTAATTTGATGTTTGGTCTCCCTATTGTTTCAGAGCTGCTGGGAGCTGAAGTAAAAAATAAACTGCTGCTAAAATGGGGTTTTCCTTCCCTGACCTCTGCCAGCCCTTGTGCCCCTGCTGTCTGCTGCCCATGGGCTCACTCTGACCTGGCTCAGACCCTTGCAAGTGTTTTTCCAAACATTCCTCAGCAGTTTTAGTGAATTCTGTCAGGTCACCGAGGATGCACTGGAAGCTGCTGTGTGTGAACATGGAGTGAGGTGTGGGGGGAGCAGGGGAAGGGGAGGGTGAGATGCTTCTCCTGGTGCAGCACCGAGCCCCTGGAGGAGCTGGATGCCTCTGGAGCTGCATGTCCAGGGGTGGTTTCAGGGGACAAAGGCTGGGGGAGCAGTCCCAGGGCAAGGTGTGCCCATTTCCTCCTGCATCCCACTAATCATTCCCACTCCTGCACTGCAGTGGAGCTCACCCCCCTTCAGGCTCAGCAGGAAAACGTGTTTGAGCAGCTGGGAGCTGGGAGACTTCTCCAAAATATCTCAAAGAGCAACAGTTCTTTTGTCGGGCTGTTCAAGTTCTCTCCCAGCTCCTCCCTGCCCAGCCCTGCCCAGCTGTGCAAGCAGTTGTGCTGGCACAGTGCAGGGAGCAATTCCCGAGGAAGTCCTGGTGGGAACGAGATGAGAAGGAGACACAGGAATGCTTTTCCTTGATGCTGCTGAGGAATTCTGTCTCCTGAAATGACAGCTTTATTCCCCTCTGAAGGGAGGGGAAGGTTTGCAATGCAGAATTTTATCTCTCCAGACTGGTTTGGGTGTGCTTGGCTGTTCTGGAGAGAGTAAGAAGTGCAATTGTTTACTTTTCTTCAGTTTTAATTTTCCCCCCACTTCATTTGTAGATCTGCATTGCTGAATGAGGCTACAAGGTTTTCTCTTAAATCAGTCTGAATGAAGCAGCCTATGTATTAATTCATTTATTCGTTTATTTTCACTGATAAAGACACTGAGGCAAAGCAAACCAGATCCTGTGTGACCTGGGAAACCTTTAGTCTTGAGCCTTTGTGACATAAGTGGCTTCTGTAGTGAAATTGCCAGTCAGATTTGCACTTTATTCCTGCAGATTAAAGTGTTCTACAGGTTTTAAATATCCTCTTTCTCCTTCACGCAGGGTAGCTACTGATGCCATGTGATTGTTGTCTGTCTTTTAATGATTTTGATTTAAATTAATTGATTTAAACTGTGTAGATGTAGTGACGTTCCTGATATTTTATCATATATTGCTTTTTGGTTATTCTTCAGAATATCAGAAAGCAACATTCCAAGAGGTTCCTCAAAACATCTTAGCCACTCATCAAAACTTATGGGGAATTAAATATTAGTCTTTTAACTCAGAAGGATTCACAAGAAATGCTATTTTTGCCAGTGAGTAGAGGATGTTTCCCAATACATTTCAACTCAAGATCTCTAGTGAAAAATTGAAAAGTGTAATTATAATGGCACTGAGAGAGATCTGAGATGTTTTCCATGTCCTAGATGTCTGAAGTAGCAGGGAACTTGTTAAATAATTTAAAAAATATCCTCAACACATGCTAACATATTAGTTAACTGAATGGAATAGATATTTGTGAAAAAACTGCTGAGTAAATCTTAATTACAGGATGGGCTTAAAAAACTCCTGGATTGTGAAAACTATAAAATAATCATATGACAGTGAAGTTAATTAGATCCACCTCCGCAGTTTGAAATTTCTTTTCAAGTAGCTGATCTGATTACAGTTGTAAGGAATCTGGAGCAGCAGAGGAAGTACAATGCTGATTATGTCTGAATAAATAACTTGAAAATCACAAAGATGATTAAAGCTTCTTTAAAATACCATGTGTTTTTAATTTCTGCTCTTGTTCTGTCTCTTCTCATCTCCTGCTGTTCACGGACCTGATAGTAGTCATTTCTTTTCTGTGTCCTTTGCATCCCTCTCTGCAGCACAGAACTCGTAGAGAACCCTGTTGTCCTTAAAAAAAAAAAAAAAGGAAATTCAGTGACAGAAGGTAGAATAGTTCTCTGTTGTGTGTGTGTGTCAATTACCTAGTTTAAATCAAATTAAAATGCAGAGAAGTTCTTTGGAGGGTGAAGAAGAGCCTACAGCCCTGTTCATTTTAATGTGTAAGAATGCAGTAAAGAAAGCAATGGAAAAACAAGAAAAAAACACTCAGTGAATTTTTCCAAGGTCTCCTAGATGCCTGAACTTGCCTGTGAAATAAAGCCTGCAGAGGCAATGGTGGTTCTGCAAGGGTGCTATCATTTCTTCCATTAAAATTTTTGTTAAAAGCTGCTCTAACAATAGGGATGCTCTATTGACTTTAGAAATTTGAATTTGAAATTTGAAATAGAAATTTGAAATGTTGTGCCAGAAGAGCTGATAGCCCCCAGCATGACCTTGGGTTCCAGGATAATTTTGGGATCCTTGCCTAGCTCTGACTCTCTGCTGGCCGAGCTGCTTGTCTGTTGATAAAAAAACCAACAAGATGACCAAGAAATGGACACATTTGTACATACAATGAGCATCCATTTGAATTGCAGGGGTTTCTTTTTTATTGTTAAGGATTTATCTGAAAAAAAAAAACAACCAAACAAAAAACCAAAGCAAACAAACTTCCATTAAAATGTCATTTTCAGTGAAACCCTTCAGTTATAGCCCAAGAACGCAGGGACCACTCAGGGCTGCTCTGCCTGTGTGCACCAGCAGCACTCGGGTTTCATCTGCCTCTGTAAACCAAAATCCAAACTGTCCCATCATCCAGTGTCCCAGGAGGAATTATCAGTGCCAGGGATTGTTGGGAAACACGGTGATTTCTCTGTCCCCTGAAAAGAAAAGGGGAGAAAGGCAAAACTCCTCATTTTTATCCTTTTTCTTTTTTCTGCAGACATGGGAGATTTCATGGACACAGACCAGAGAAAAACAGTGACTGAAGGACAAGCTGCTGTTCTGAACTTCCCACACATCCTCAGCCATCCGAGGCCCCAAGTGACGTGGTTTAGAGACGGCCACAAGATTATACCAAGCAGCAGAATGTGAGTCAATTTAAAGCTCAAAATACACCCACCCTAAAATATGATTAATTATATTTGATAACACAGCTTACATTTTAAGTACACTAATTAAGGTTTAAAGAGAATAAAGTAGTCGTGCTCATACTAAGTTTGAGATAAATTGCTATTTTAAGGCTGTCTCTGAACTTCTGAAGCAGTTTGACAAAATAATTCATGTGGTTTTAATGGTCCTGGTGCAGCATAAGGGCCTGGATGTGCAGAATGTCTGAGCTTCCTTCACGCTATTCATTTCCATGATACATTTTGGAAAAAGGAATGTTCATCTCTCAATTATGTTTACTTGAGTGCACTTAGTGAATGCTGAGATTTTTTTTCTTTTAGTACATGAATTTGTGGGATTGGTTGCAGAGTTATGCTTAGTACTATTTTCCTACAATAAAATTCCAGATATTGTTTATTCTTTTCATTATTTTTTAGCCAACAATGACAGTTTTATTTATTTTTCACTAATTAGTAGCTCACCCCTAATGGCACAGTACTTGCACTTTGATTAGTTATTATCTCAAGGTGTGCTCATTTATCCTGTTCTGAAACAGTTATGAGGCCACCCCATGTTTTTATCTGCACAGTTTCATTCCAAGATTGAAGGGCTTGGCTGTAACATTAAAAAACGTGGATTAAATCTTGTCTCATTTCTTAGAAAGCTGTTGAAATTCCAGGAATGTTGCTAGTTGGTTTTTAACTGTGCATTACATTTTCGTATATTCTCAGGGATAGATGTGCTAACAAATGATGGTAATGGAATATTGCTGTGTTCCAGGAGTGCTGAGGCTTTAGGGTTCATATTAGAAAGGGAAAACGTCTCTTAAATTTGACTTTTGCTCATCTGTACGGTATATTTTACTGCTATGTGCCTTTTTGAAACCTGGTATTAGAATAGCTTTGAAACTGTTAAAATTAATATTGCAAGGATGTGAAGAAACAATGTAATAATTTATGAATAATTTAATAGTAATTTGATGGGAAGCAGCTGGAAGATGAAACAATGGGTTCCTGGGCAATCTCTTGAAGAGAGCTAAGTGACAAATCCTGAGTTATTAACCATTAAGGATCTACTTCTCCCACTTCTGCCACATTACAAATTTTGTGTTGTTGATGCTGAGAATACACAAATCAGGAATTTGCAGATAGTGACAAGGCATTGTTATCCTGATATCTGGGAGTTTCTGGGGAACCCATAGAGGGAACAGAGTGACCAAGGCAAGCCTGCAGTGCCTGAAAATGATATTTGCCTGAGTTCTCTTACAGTCTGGGAAAATTGTAAGTAGAGCTGTATATGTCATGTATTTGTTAATATAAAGATCCTGATTTTCACCTGCTGTGCTTTGCTCTTGCCCTTACCCCATTAGGATTGCTGGGGTAAAATCACCTGTAACTGTGATCGTGCTTACAAATGGGAGAACTGCAACACTGGCTGCAGCAGGGGTGAAATACACCTCGAGATTTCCATATAAATTCCATTTCCCTGGTCAGAAATTCTGTCTAAAAGGAAGATTTGAGGACGTTTTTCTGGCCTGTGTAGGAATCTCTGAGTACTTCTGCAGCTGAAATGGCCATGCTGGAAGTGTGAGCCTCCTCAGAAGTTTGATAGATGGTGCACAGTGAGTCTGATACAGTCAGGAAATGACAGATTTATGGTGCACACACCAATCATCAGAGCACCCTGTGTGCAGTAGGTCTCAAAATACTGGAAAAACCAGAGAGCATCCTCTCACATCTTGCTGTCCATGAGATTTGGGATGTAAATATGGCAGCCCTATAAATCCAGGAAAGCTGAGACCTGGAGAGGAGGCATATAAACCTGTGAGAAATGGAGAAACATCTTGTGGGAGCTGCTTCATTACCTGTGGAGCAAGTTGTGCATTTCACACGTTTTCTGTGCACCAGGAGGTATCAATTTCCCTGATCAGTTTAGCCAGTGATCCAGTTAGGCTGATGAATCAATCTCACTGGATCTCCTGCTAAACTGATCAGGGAAATTGATACAACCACCTTGTACGATGCTCTTTAATCTGATTAAAAGTACCTTATATTGCTAAATCAATATAAAGCTTTTTTAATGCTCTTAAACAAGCTTACAATGATTTGGCAGAATCAATCAGCCATAATTTCATGTGTCAGCTGTAATAATGATTTCTAGGAGTGACATTGCTATAGTGCAAGAGGAGTGAGGACATAAACAGCACTAAAAATGGGGAGAACTGTGATGGTTATGGTGAAATTCATTCAAATAGTTGGTCGAATTAAGTCTTACTCATGTAAAATTCACATGTGCTTAACACTGCACCATTTTTATGCCATAAAAATGATCCTCATGTTTGTGTGCATCTCACTGATGTGGAATCAGAGTTGTCCTTAGGTGAGAGGTATAAAAGATCAAAAGTAACACTAGTTCTGAGAATAAAAAATAAGGTATTTCTTGAGATGTTTCAAGGAATGTCATTTAATTGGCTCTGCAGTAAGGTTTCCCTAGGAGGTTTAAGATGGTAAATGCTGATATATTTCTCTGTCCCTGTGTACCAGTATTTAGGACACTTATGGGGAAGGGCCCTGCCAGCTATTCAGCATCTCTGGGCAACCTGTGCCAGGGCCTCACCATCCTCAGCGGGGAAAATTTCTTCCCCATATGCACCCTCTTTTAGTTTAAAACTGTCCCCTCTTGTCCTATCACAATGTGCCCTTGTCAGTTGTTCAGGGTGGGGAGGAAAGATTCAGTGAATAGCTTTGGTTTTACCTTTCTTTAGATCCTACTCTGAGAGCATGCATTTTCTGTGACATTTTCTGGGGGAAAGTTTCCTTTGGGACACAGGCAATTTTTTTTTCAAACTGCACACTTTATTTAATTTAACTGCTGGTGTTACTCATAGTGGAATTTTGCAGCAAATAACCACATATTAGTACCTATCCTAATGGTGTTGGTAATATTTTGTTAAAGTCTCCAGATAAAAACAAGAGTAGGATATCAAGTTGCTCTTAAATGTGTGGGCATGTAAAGTCAACAAATCCCTGTATAATACATAAATGTGAAGCAAATGGCCTGCACATACTCCTGGGGTTGTTGTTATAGTTTCTGACTTAAGGCAACTAACAAATCTGCAGCAGAGTCAGTGGGACATGATGGTGGGTGTTTAAAAATTTAAGTCCTAAAAGTCACTGTCACCCCCTCCTCGCTGAGTGCAGTGTGGGTGTACATTCATTTCAGCTTTCATGCTTTCTCTGTCACCAAAGCCTCAGCCTGGTGTTTTCAAGAGGTGTTTCTAGAACAGAAAGAAACTCTGTACGTGCTGGAAAAGTATGAAGTGCAGAATTGGAGAGGAGACCAAAAGATCAAGAATGAGAGAAAATGAGCAAGGAGAAGAATTAGGGTTTGAGGTGTTTGTTATTATTCTACATTCCCCAAGAAGTTCTAGAAGATACTTCACATTACACCCAGACAGATTCATTTCCAAATACACCAGCAGAGGAATGTGGAGTTACAGCTGCACTGTTACACAGGGTCTTGACTGATGGGATGATTTTGCCTCTTTCCCTGCTCATCTTACCAAAACCAGCAGCTCTCTAAAGGTGACTGCATCAAAAGAAATTGCTACTCTGGGATATCAAGTATTCTGCTTGCCTTGCCTGCCTGTACTTCATCAGGCTTAAAAGCAAAGCACATTTAAGTTTCTTTACACGAGCACAAACAATACCTTGGAGAGGCACAAAGGACAGTATCACCATCAAGGTCTACAATTGCCTTTCACTTGTGGCATTGAGGAATTAAATTCTTAGTACTCTTAGAGGATTTTTTACGTTTCTCTAAGTGAAGCACTTTTCAGAGAAAACGTTCATTCCAGCCATCAATTCATTTAATTCACTTTCTTTAAGAAGAAAAGTTCTATGCAGATGTTACTACTGTCTTCATTAACTTCCTTACAGTGAAATTGCTCTTCCCCAAGTAAGCTGCAGTTAGATGAATATTAAGTCATGTTTTTTGACAATGAAATTATGTCTCACACAAAACAGGAAAGTTAATTTTTGATGTACAAAGGCACTTTGTGGGATCCCTTTCAGCAGGATGGACACTGAGTCACTTAATTAACTCCTGAGGAACCAAAATACTTCAAAAAAAGCACTTAATCCCCCTAGGCAGGGATGCAGAATTGCATTGCCTTCAGGTACACGTGGGTTAATATCTGTGCTTTGCACTCAGATCAATTCATTTTCGGATGCATTTGGTCATTATTAACTCTTAGAGACTGAAGCTGCTGGCAGACTGTGGAAATTAAAGTACATTAAGCACAAGCAACTCTCTCATGACTTCCTGTGGTTTTGAACACTCACAATACTTCACAAATAGACAACGCTGATGTAAACTTATTAGACCTTTGTTAAAGTAAAATTGTAAATATATTAATGGCAGCCTTGGAAAAGAAAAAGTAGCTGTAGCTAAGTAGGCTTTAAAAGATGAGAGAAATTAAAGTATCTAGGAATAATACATCAAATTTGGGGCTGATAATAGCATTAGATTAGGTTTTCCTTTGATGATAGCAGCTGACTTAATGTGCCATGTATATATTTTTCACTTTAAACCAAACACTACTTCATTTTTCTGTGAGCAGTTCTAGTGGCACTGAGCATCTCTCTGCAAATACCAGCCTGTCATACAACTTAAGCCAGTTGCACATAATTACTTTTCACATACACTGGATAATACTTTCATTAAGATTGTGATGATTATCATTACTGAACAATAAATTCAGAGACTGTCAACTCTACAATGTATTAGCTGAGCAATAATTTAAAAAATAAAAATATGCAGATCTCCTCTCTGCTGACATCATGGAGTGACACTTCTCAACAATAAGATGTGGAAAAGTCCTTTAATATTGTGTTTAACTGCATGTACCTTTCACAGGCTCCACATTAAGGTCAGTACCTGAAAAAGGAGAATATTTGGTAGAGTTAAATTATTACCTTAAACTATCACCCAGTAATTAATTTATTTAACCAAACTTCTGCACTGAGGAACTTCAGCTTGGAGGAATCATGTTCCAGTGGTTTCAGTGCTATCCCCAAGGCCTGTATGGATATGAGGGACTGTGGGGAAATCTCCCATCATCTCTTGGAGTGCTCAGTTTGAGGAGTGC
Organism: Acridotheres tristis; assembly: GCA_037013685.1. Classification (NCBI taxonomy): domain Eukaryota; kingdom Metazoa; phylum Chordata; class Aves; order Passeriformes; family Sturnidae; genus Acridotheres; species Acridotheres tristis. The sequence continues at coordinate 10,968,897 of CM072901.1, forward strand.
TGGCACTGTCAGGGGCTGTGTGAGCATCACTGTCTGTCAGGGCTGCCGTGGGTGTCACCGTGCTCGGCAGAGGGGAACAGCAGCACCCCAGGGGCAGCAAATCCCAGGATTATTTCCCAAAGCTGTTTGACTTGTCTGGATCCAACCTCACTGCTTTCCTCTCTGCACATCGTTTGTTTGCCACGGGTTTTAAACACACGTGTCGGAAATTAATGAATTCAGACCTCTCAGCTTCCCGGGTTGCTGTTGTTTGGTTTGGTGGAGGGGAGGAAGGCTGGGGTGGCACCTGGGGACCTGGGGATGCTGAGAGCAGAGTGGGTGGGAGCAGCACAGCCCTCGGAGGTGGGAGAGGGACAGCAGCGAGAAAACATTGCTGCCAAAAAAAATGCCTTTTAGCAAGGCTCATTTGGAAAGGGATTCTTCCCAGGAGAGGCACTCGGGCTGATGAGATGAGAGGCACATTTTGGGATTTGACCAATATGTTTCATTACAAATTTGGACCACAAACCACAGAGGGTTTTGTAATGTATGTTTTTTTCATAAGCCAGGGGAAGTTGCTGCCATCACAGTAGCGCTGTAAAATCCATATCTTTGCTAGAAAAAAGAGGATGCTTGGAACTAATATTGTGTTTTAATGGGCCTCAGCTGCTCACAGTATCTTCCAGGACAATCTTCAGCAGCCGTAAATTTCAATAAAACTTCAAAGATCACTGTCTAGGAGGAAAATCTGACTGCTGGATATTGTTTTTCCTATGATGATCACATATAAAGAACAAAATCATTTTATGTGCCACTACCCTTATTAATCATAGATTTGGAATTTGTAAAACAAAGGCAATGGAAGTGTCACTAGAAGGAAACCTTTTTTGCTCTAAGTATGATTTACTTATCACAGCTTGCAGTGAAACTGATTTATGAGTTTGTTGATTTCTGGGGACAAATGTACTTTGAGAAAGAAAATATGGACTGTGAAAGAAGTGTTAATAGCATTACTCTTTGAAAGTGAATTATATACTATTTTAAAAAAATCATCCTCAATCTAGAGGTGGGTAAATATGAAGACTCATTGTCATCGTGTTTTGAGGCTCACTTTTTGCATCTGCTGCATTTTCTAATCAGAACTACACATGCTATTAGGGACAAATCACGAATATAATCCTTTAATAACTAATGTGCTTTTGCAGAAAACCATTTTTCTGTCAATCTTTGAACTACTGTGCCTACAAATGGAAATATTTTAATATGCAGCCAAGATAAGACTATTTAAAAGTGTCGCAGTCATTCTTAAGAGTAGATATGCAAAAGAAAACTATTGCTTTATGCTTAAAAAGTGGCAATTGTTCACAAATCCCTGGGAACAATTTATCTCTCGTGGCCCCTCACATATCTCTGCCTTTATGGAAATAGATGCAAAATGCCTGTGATTTATCAAATATAGCGAAAGGTAATGTCTTATGTTTACCAGTAAACTTTTATTAATCAAAACTGACTGAAGTAAAATGTATCTGTCAGTACTTCTGGCTCTGTACTACAAAGGACTGTTAATTTTCTTTCTATGCAGGAAAGGACAAATTCTGTCTTGCCCCATGATTCCAGTGGATTTTTATGTGATGTGAAAAGGTGCTAACACATTTAAGTTCGTAGCTTTAAGATACAGGTTTACGTGGAACACTTTAAAAGCCTTTCATTTTGGCAGATTTACTTTTATAGTGAAAACTGCTGTATGATTCAGGAAGAAAAAAAAAAAAAGCAAACCCCAAAACCACAGAACCTGGCACTCTGGGGATGTATTGTGGCTTTTGTGGTTGATTTGCATCAAGTCTACTTTGTTAACAGTATTCAACTTGAATTTAAAGAATTTGCTACATGGGAGCAAATGCGAAGCAGTTCCACATTAATTAGTGCTGCAGGGAGAGGCAGGACTGGCAGCCTGTGCCTTATCCCGGGTGCCCAGAGTCGGAGTGGAGCTGCTTTGTGCTTGGCCTTCACCAAACAGCTTCCAAATGAATTTAAATCCATTGCAAACGTGCTGTCTGCTGTTCCATGGGGCAGTCTGATCCGTGTGAGACGAGGCATTTTTGGCTCTGCTGAAACTTTGCGAGGGCATCTTGCAATAGAAGTGAGAAAACGGTCGAATTCTGCCAAAATTTGTGTGAAATCGATTTATCTGCTGCTTGTTAGCGCTACCTTTTATTTCATAATACACACCTGTGGCTATTTTTATGTATTGCATAATACATGTTTTACATGAAAGGACCAATTCTAGACATAGACAAGGTAAATGTTTATTGGGTGAGCACAGCCATCATTTGCTTGCTCAGCTTCACTCTCTTTGCTTTTCTCTCTAAATTCCCTCTTTGCTTTTCTCTCTAAATTCCCTCTTTGCTTTTCTCTCTAAGTTCCTGGCCCTCGAGTGGGGAAAGAGTGGAATAGGTCAACCTGCTTCTCATCATAGCAGGGCAAAGGGAAAGGATAAGGAGTGGAAGTGCTGGAGGAAATCTCTTCCCTCACCTCTCGGGAGTGTCAAAGTCCCGGGAGTGTGGCCCTCACTTTTCTTTAGTTTCTCCCCCAAAAATTCTTGCTGAGCTTCTTAACCCAAACCCCCAGCAAACCCCCCTGTACTGCCACTCATCCATCCCACACCTGTGTCCCCCCCAGAGCTCCCCTGCTCTGGAAAACTGAACATTGCTGGCGTTTATTTCTGTTTGTTGTGGCTTATTTGAAGAATCAGGACCTGATGTGTCATTGAGAAATAACACAGGAGAATAAATATCCAGCAATTTCAAGCTTGTATATGCCTGGCTCGTTGAATTCTCAGAATTGAGGTCTAAAGGAGACCTTATTTAGGAGAAGCACTTGAAAGCATGGCAACTAAGGGCTGTACAACAACATTTTTTTATTTTCTTCTAAAACCTCAAAGCCTATTCGCTTTATAAAATGGGGTTTTGCTAGATTTTACTCAATGATTTTTTAAGAAACTGCATTTGCTGTTGTCATTCAGCAACCACGACCATTTGCAAGAATTTGAACAGCTCTGCTGCTGCCTGCCAGCTGCCACGTGCTCCTTCCCTGCTCCCTGCATAAAACCTCCCTGCTGCAAGAGGACTGCAATACTTTCATAGTAATCACCAGTTCAAATCACTGATTATTTTAAAAAATCAAATCTCATTTTTGGCAATCCATCATCTGTTTCCATGGGAACTGAAACTGGCCTCAGCAGCCACAAGAAGCAGAGTTTATTGGGATACTTACACATTTCAATGGCTGTTGTTAGACAGCTGCATTTTCTGTTTACCCAACAGATATTGCTGCAACAACCTCATAATACACTTTAAAAATTCTACATACATTTCATTTTAATGCATTTATGTCTTTATTCATATTTTTCACAACTTGGCAGAAATATTATGATGGGGGAGAAGGAAATGTCAGTAATTTTCATCATATGCAGTCAATATTGGATGTTCCCATGCAGTGTCTTTACTAGTGTTTTAACTAGGGCTGTGACAAAAAAGAATGGGAAAATGCCCTGCCTTGAGGGCCTAAAAATAGGTGCAGGCTCCCACTTTTCAGGTGCAGCATTGTCTCTTGATAGTCTTATCCCAGAGTTTCTGCTTTCCAAAGTCTGGTTTCCTCTATACCTTTTGCTCCAGAATAACCATTTCCCCAATCCTGCAGCTCATCATCGGCTCCAGAGCTCAAATTCTCCTCATTCCTGCTATTTCACCACCATTTTTAACCCCCATTGATCAAATCAGCAAAGAGTAGCAGTGTGGATTTGAAAATATTGTTTTGCTGTAGATTTGTGTGGAGTATTTCAGTATCAAAAGGAGTAACTGGGCAACTAACTGAGTATAGTATTGATATGAATATGTATCAGCTTTTAAAAATTTTCTTCCAAGTGCTTTTGAGTGGAAATCATTATTTTGGAGCTTGGCATTATTTTGGTTCAGAAGTGAGGCAGCTATTTAAGACAAATCTCAAATCTTGAGAAACTGTTCTACTCATGGGCCTTCCATCAAACAACCAACCCTCATCTTCTCCCATCTTCTAATTCTGATTTTATCATCACTGGGGGGAGCTGGCTTGCAAGGAAGCATCTTGGGGCAAAACAGACCATATTTACTAACAAACATGCTGGAATTAAATTCAAGATTATTTGTCTTGCAATACAGGGGGAGACAGGGCACCGTTACATGTTCCATCTAGTGCTGAGGTGCAAGGGGAGAAATGTTGATTTTTCCAGGCTCCCACATGATCTCTAAGGAGTTTCCACTAACATGAAGCATCTCATAAAGCTGCTGCAGAATCTGGCAAAGCCTCTGCCTGTCTCTGTTTGTCAGCTACTGAAGCACTGGATCTTGGTTAAGTTCAGTTAAATTAACTGTTTAATACAGGGAATTAGTTCCATGATTTGTTGGCTGAGCCCCCAGTAAAAGAATTTCTAATTCTGCTGTAAGTCCTGTGAGTCTTTGTATCTTTGGTTGTGTCTCTCATCACAAACTTCAGTGGAAGTGCCCTGAAAATTCTCATTCTTGCTTCTTTCTGTGCTTTTGCAGGGCTCATCTCAGATCATGTAATCACTCCCGCAGTATTTACCACAAAAACCACTTTCTAAAGAAAATATCTGCCCTCATATCTTCGTGTCAGAGTGTTTATCAATAATTTATTCACATTTAGCATAATTACGAACAAATTCAAGCTATATTTTCACACAGATGGATTTTTCTGCACTCATATGTAGTTAAAACCCTGCTGCATGAGGGGATGATGAATAACTGGTAAGAAATGGCTGAGGGTGCACAGCAAGAGAGATCTGGTACTGACTACACCCAACTCTGGTTTTAACAGCATTATTTCAACCAGCATTGTAAATTAATTTATTTTAAAGAATTTTTAATTTATTTTAGAAGAAGCAGTGAAAATACCTTGAAGAAATCCTGTAAATAGGTCTTTATTGTATGTTGATTTAAATATCCCAACACAAGAAATAAACTAACATGCCACTCATAATTTAATAAAAACAGGGAGTTGGCAAAATCTTCTCGTTTCAGATAAATAAAGAGAAGTGTCTCTTTAATATTAGAATGCTTGATAGCTTCTAATCCATAGCTGTCAGTGCTAATTTCACTAAATAAAAGACTTTATGGTGCCGAAAGGTTCACTAATCAAGATTCATAAAGCTACAATTCCAGTTGTCATCCTCTTGTCTCTTTGGGAAGCCACTTTCATACACGAAATAATTCCTGAGTGGAAAAAAAATGCCAAGCTTACAGTAGAAAATCGAGTGTGTAAAATACACTTTGTTTTTTTTCTTGTGAAGCTTTGAAGGTGATGCTGGATGGATGAAAGGTGTGGACATCATGCCTGAATTTTTGAATTATTTAAGCAAAATGATTTCATCAGTAGGAAAATTTCTGATTGAGGATCAGCTTTTAGAGCTCTCTTTTCCTTGCTGGGAGGTTTGTGTCAGTGAATTGTGGGGTGTCTGAGTGCTGTCAGTTCCTCTGAAACCTGCTGCACCCCATGGGATATTCCCTTAATCTGCTCTAACACATCCTGTGACTGGTAGGTGTGAATTTCAATCATTTCTGTAGTAAAATACTCATTTTCATCAAATGCAGCACATTTTTGCTCGTTCAGTAGGTTTGTTTGAGGTGGCACAGATGGATTTCTCTACACCAAGAGCAAAGACAACACATTCTATTGGTGCACTTGGGTTTTTCTGTAACTTGTGAGGGTAAAGAGCATCTGCACCACGTAAAAGAGTCAAACTGCAACACATCCAAGCTACCCAGCCACCTGCCAGGTGATTTCTTAATAATTTAGACTTTTTAATTTTCTAATACTTCATTTACACCTCTGAAAAAACATAGTAATAAAACGTCCCCTTGTATAACATCAAAGCACTTTCCACAGGGTTGCATTTTTTACTCCCATGCAGATCTTATAAAAAAAAAAATCATCCATTGGGTCGTTCCTCAGATGCAAATGTCGAATGTCTTTTTTATTAAATTGCAAAAGGGATTTACCAGAATTAAGAAAAGCACTCTGAGCTTGTGCTTTATAAATGCTAATATAAAATCTAGTATTTTAATAAGTTTTTTAAATTTACATTTTTGAGTTCATTGAGGGAGCTTTGAAGGCACCCTCTCCCTTTGACATTCACTTTCTGTTCCAACAGTTCCTACTCCTTTAACAGAGCCACACTTAAGAAGCTCTTTGTACTTTAATCTTTTAACCATTACAGAAAGTCACAGAAGATCTGGTTGCCCTCTGATTTACATCAGAATTGTCCTGAGCTATTTCGGTGTGTGAATGGCTCATCTTATTCTTTCCAAATGGAGCACAGGGTCTGCATCATGAATGACAAAAGGAAATTGTCTGAGCTTTGAGTTTTGGCTTGTTTGGGGTTTTTTACCCTGAGTTGTACCAGTGATGTCTTCGCTGGATTTACATAAATGTTCATTTGTGTGTTTGCACTCAAGCTTTGGAATTTTTCAGCTCCTGGAAGATTTTCAAATCAAATGCTCTGGGTGCAGGTAACCTCTTTTTTCTTTGGATCATTCTGTGTTACTGTGCACACTTATCTTTCTGAAAGCTGAAATAATGGCAAAGGTAATGAAATCTCATGCTTCAGGGCATATGCTAATGCCTACAAATCTATTTCCCATTTTGTGAGGTCAATTAGTTAATATGTGTACAGCATTTAGAACATAATTAATTTTAAATTTACACCAAGAATTGCTACAGACTGATCGTCTGTGGAACTCAAGAGTTAATTTCTTCTGTATACACTATGGAAATGAAGAACAACATTAATTTTTTACGTCATCTGTGTTTGTTACTGACAGATCATTTGTCCCACAAGAGTAATATCTGCTACATTTAGTTTGTTTAAAGAACAACTAATCCTGGTTAGTTGGATCATAAGATGACAGCTGCCTGATGAACTCTGGGAGACGCCTGGAGATGCTTTGGATTCACACTTTGTCCTCCCACTGGGAACCCTCACAGTGCAGAACTGGGGCTGCTTTTCCTTGCAAGGGTGATCTTCTACCCATCAATGGAACAGAAGTGGCTTGAGATGGATGCTGCAAAATTTCCAGTGCCTGGAAAGGAGGAATTGTATTGGGAAGATGAGAAGTGAAGCTGGAATATGTTTGTGTAGTAGAAGAGTGGATGTTCACAGACACAATTTTGAATAGTTGTGGTAGACTGGGGGAGGAAGTCAAACCCAACCAGTCTTCCCCCTGTGCTCCTTCTGTGCAAAAAGGGTTATTCCAAATGCACTGAGTGAATAAAAGCAAATAATAAGAAAATGCTTTCAAAAACTTGTTCAGGGATAATAACCTTGACTGAATTTAGGGGAAGAGCTGCACTGCTTTCACTGATAATTTTAGTTTTTCCTACTCAGGAGGTGCACATATCTTTGTTAGTCAATCTGTGTGCATTTGCACTAGAAAAAAAGACATTAATATAAGATTTTATTATTTTTAATTAGTAAAATGGCTCAGAATGAGATTTGTAATTACAAATTGGCATCAAGTTGAAGTATGTTGAAACAAGCATTTCTCTACGAAGCTTGTTTTCACAGAGCCCAAAATGGTTGATACTTGCATTACATGTTGTGCTTGTTTGTTTTATGATTTTTCCTGGAACTATGTTTGCTGTCATTTGCAAACAAGAGAGATCAGTCTGTTATTTACTGAGGCTGAGTAAATCACCGAGTATTATCCAGTTAGGAGACAGTACACAGAGTAAGCTGATCAGGAAAATGTATTTCAGAGCCAGCTTCATTAAGTCGATAATCATCTCAATATATTCCCTTACAATTTCAACAATTAGTAGCCATCGTTTTCTTCTCGTGATTATCTTTAATCAGTGTCACAAAAAAAAAAGATTCTCCAAGAAGAATTCCATGGTAATTGGAAGCTTCCAGAAAAATGTTCTTGATGTGTGGAGCGTTGCAGCAAGCAGTGCCAGGACCCAAACCTGAGAGAGGAGAGGAATTCATCCCAGGTGCTACAACAGCATCTCACCTCTGAGGAAATACCTTCACTTCTGTCAGAAACCATCTCTTCCCTCCAAAAATATCCTTGTTCCCAGATACCTCAACAGCAGGACATGGCCACATGCAGAGTGCCAGTGGCTGTGGGGGCCACATCAGGGTGGTGTTGGGATTTGGGATTCTGTGACTGCTTCTGTCCCCTGGCAGGATTATGGGGAACTGTTCTGCTCTTGAAAAACACTTGGTGTGTTCTTAGCTTTGCTCACACTTGTGACTTTTGTGCTGGGGTTTGAATTTCAGTTTCTGCTGGTTTAGCCTAAGTTTCTAAAAGTGGGATATTTTTCCCCCACAAAATTTCCTCAGAATTTTCAGGAATAGATTAAAACAAATCAATAAACTTATTTACAGAACATAGAAGTAAAAAAATGCCATGAGAAATGGAAGAAATGCCCTCTCTCCAAGTTGCCCAGGAGTGGGAGACAGTGAGGAAAATCTGGAGCTGGCTCTGCCTGTGTCTGTCTCCTCCCCAGCCCCGATAAATCCCCTGGCCACGGGCACCCCTGGCCTGGCCCAGCCTGTGCTCACAGGGATGCTCGGCTCAGTTTAGGGACTGGCTGTACTGGGAGCCCCACCCTGGCTGTGTCCAAAATCCCTGTGCTGAAGCCAGTCCTGCATCCCACGGGGCTTTGTGCTTGCAGTGCTAAGCAGCTGGTGTGTTTAGAGGAATCTGGATATTCAGAATGATGACATTTGTTTCGGGAGCAAACTTCGACAATCCAAAACTTCCTATTCACTTTGTTCCTGTCTAGAGATGAACAAGAACCTGCTATTCCCTTTTCTTTTTCATAAGTGTCTCACAACTGAAGTAAACAAATTTCAAAGGTGTCTAGAGTTGCACATACACGTTAGTCTGGCTTGAATAGAGTAGCTGGATTCTTGGTATGAATTTTCACTGAGGAATGAAGCTCCATGAACATCTTTTGTTCATTCAGTGTAGCTACTCAAGGTATATTATTATTTTTAGTTGACTTATTGATTTTAAATAAATGTTTATGTGAGATACAGTGTTACAGTATGTTTTGTAACGTGTCATAAAATTTGCTGAGAATCATCTGAATTGATCAGACTCAGAGTGAAATACACTGATAGAGCGTTTCCATGGCGATTTCTTGTTTTCCTGATCATGTCTTTTAATTCTCTCTCTCTCTAATATGTTAGACAGGTTGTTCTCACTGGAAGCTCATGGACTGCAAGAAGCTTCAGTATTTTCTTGTGCTCCCTGCTGCTTTGTGTATTCTGTCACTGGCGTAGTCACTTAATTATCTGACAGGCAATAACTGCTCTCGGAGGGAGTGAAAACAACTGTTGAATTCGTTTCTAAATTATATCATATTGCTCCGTTCCAAACCTCTTTTAAATAAATGTTGAGGATAGAACTATTGATGTCGTTCTTAAACTTTAAATTTCAGTTAGTTCAGATCATTTTAAATAGTCCTTCAGCAAGAATAAATCAGTTTTTATGACTTATAACTTTCAATTACCGCCTTCGGAGGGAATAACAGCGCGTTTGGAGGAGCTGTAAAGTACAACAACAAGGAAGTGCTGCTGCTCCATTTGTGCAGGCTCCGAGCTCCTGTGGAACCTCGACAGGAGTTTTTCGTGAGGAATCACACCCTGGAGGGATCCTCCCGTGTGCCAGGCTGAGGTGTGGCTTTGATCTCGCCTTCAGGCTCTTACCTGGGGGAGCTCCCTGCCCAACCTTGGGGGGGATGGATGATGCTTGACCTACTTTGCTCTGCTTCAGCTGCTCCCCAGAAACGCTCTGACAATCTCAAGCTCTCGCAGCCCTCCCTGATGTGCCCCTCAATTGCCTGGAAAGAAGTTTCCTCTCTGCAAATTGCCAGCCGGTGCCTCTGATGGAGAAATTTCGGGCTTAACTAATAGCTGACTCCATTGAAAGGGGTTGGGCAGTGCGAAAGCTTTAAAATCAGGTATGGACCTATTGTTAGATACTTATTTAGCCATCAGGGCTCTGTATTTAGAAAAAACCACTATGGCGTTAGTTAGATGGATAACGAGAACCTACACAATAGTGTGGAATAAATAGAAGCCTTACCTGCTAATTGATTCTAAGTGTGTTAAAGGACCCAGCTGATGGGTTCTTAGCTGAAAATGTTGGTTTTTAACAAATCTTTCAGAGCCTGGTAAAATCCAAAGGCTTATGTGACTGCTAGAATCCCAGTCCTTAAAGAAACAAAAAGAATGACTGGAATGGGAATCTCATTAGGGGCCATCACTCCTGGGCAGAGGAACTGAATGGCTCTGTTGGCACTGCAGCAGCAAAAAATGGTAAATTCATCCGAGTTTAATTCCTGGGAGTGTCATTTACTGATTTGTTTCTGCCTGAGCTCTGGTTTTGAGTATGCAGATTCAGCTAATAAGATAGAGTCTGGAAATAATGGAAAGACTGGGGTAATTTTTCTCTCCTCCTTTCCTGACTCTCCTGCCTGATGTTGGCACTCCCTTGAACAGCTGCTGTTGGGCACAGGGCACTGCTGCTGGCACTGTGAGGTTTTTTTTCTCTGGCCCAGGGCTGTTCCAGGTAAATTACCTCCCCCTGAGTCTCCCTTCCATCCACCTGATGGGTGCCAGGACAGTAAACAACACCCACGTTCATTTTTGGCTGCTTAGGGAGCTTTTCTCTGACCAATCACACGATGTGACTCCTGAAAGTGGTTAACTGGATTCATGGTTTCTACGATGGCTTTACTGAAGCAGAAATGGACTGTTTGAAAATCTTGTCTGAATTGTTTGGCTTGAAAACTTTTCTGAAGCATCTGTTTCTGGTTTGCATTCTCTGGCCTCCTTTGTAGCATTCAAAAAGTAGGAAACTGTTTTCCTTTCTGCTATGATAATGCCACATTCTATGATCTAAGGATTTTTTTCCTTTTAATAAAACCTTTACATCTTTTTTTTTTTTTTTCCCTAAAACAAAGGCAGATCAATGAAACCTATGAAAAAGTTGCTAAATTGGCAAATGCAACGTTAATTCCAGGGTAGCTGTGTTACAGATTGACCTGATGTTGTCTCAATTTAAACTTAAGAAAGAAATTAGCATAAGTAGCAACAAGATTTAAAAAGGATAATATTTTCTCAGGTGAAATTCCATTTGGATTGTCAGGCATACAAATTTAGTTAAGACAATACTGTCCTCTAAAGAAACTTCAATGAAATGATACAGAATCAGAAAAATAAAAGTGTTGAACAGTAGAAATATGAAGAATTTTATAATACCAAATATATTCCTTTTTCCTTCCTTCAGTGTTTCTGCCTTTCCCTTTTTCTTTCTCACTTGCAATACATGGATTGTAAGATTTCATCATTTTCTGCATAAATTGGCATTTTACCTTTTGTAGATGATTTTCAGAAATTTGCTGGCTTAGATTTGTATAATGGATTTCAAATTGTGTTGCCTTGTTGCTCCAGGATCTCGTTGCTGTTCTAAGGCTTCCAGTGCTCTGCACTTGTGGCCCTTGATGATGCTGTTTGCACAACCCCAGAAATTACAGCATTTTTGATCCTTTCTGAATGATGAGTTGGGAACTTAGGGATGTATTTCAGATAATTCTGTAAAATACTGCCTGAAGTAGGATGATATAAATCCCATTTCCCCATGTGTCTCAGGAATTCCCCACATCTCTTGTGTTTCCTGCACTGAAACCCTACAAGGCAAAAAGGCACCAATTCTCCACCTCTGCTGTTTGCTGCAATTGTCCTTAAAATACAGATTATGGGAGGGGAGTTTTATAAATGAACTTGGATAGTGCAGAAGGAAAAGCTGAAGAAAAATATGTGTAAAATGATACAAGGGAAACTAGTCATTTTACTTTGAATTTTCAATGAAGCTGAACACCAACTTCTAACTCACTGTCTCACTGTTCAGCATAATCCAGAATAATTGCACCTGTAATTAGTATTCAATTAACACGAGCTACATTTCTCTGACTGCTACTAACTTGGAATCCCCATTTACAAATTGTCCTAACTTGATAATGATATCTGTCTTTTGTAGTGTCTAATTGGCTTGTAGAAAGGATAAATTAGGTTTTCCCCTGGAATATAAGGAATGCCCTATTGGCTCAGTCTAATGGTCCATTGAGCCAAACATTCTGTCCTGCCACCAAGAGAATGAGATGCTCCTCACGGAGAGCAGGCAGTTGTTGTCCCTTTTTCTCCTCCAGCCTCCAGAATTTTTGGGTTAGGAATGCTGGAGGGTTAATTCCTGCCAGTTCATGTAGTGTTTGGTTACAGACTTACTGTCCATGAGTTTGTCTAAACCTCCTTTGAACCAGCTTATGCTGTCAGCCTCCATAAATTTACCTTGCTTTTTTTGTTTTCTGTCATTAAATATTATTAAAATTATAATGCACCTTTATGTAATCATAGATTTGATTTCTTTCGAACAGATCACATGAGGATTATTGCAAAAAGCCAAAGGATTGTCTGTACCTTGGGCACTGACAAAGCAGGAAAGAAACCCAAACTTGGCCAGCAATTTAATGATAAAGAGGTGGCACTTTCTCTGGTAGAGGAAGAGTGTTTGAGTCCAGGAGTTCTGAATGGCAAAAAAAGAAAGTAAAAACTTTTGTAGGAACTTTTATGATTATCATTGGACTCTCTCAACTTGATCCAGAAAGAGAACAAGCTATGCTTCTCTTATTTCTCTTATTTCTCTTATTTCTTACATCTTTGCCTCTGGGCTGTTCCACAAAGGACAAAGTTAGGAAAGGCTCCCTGGGTGTTACACTGAGGATGTCTCCTAACAGATACAGCTGTGCATTAGTGATGTGGGCCTGCTTATACCTGGATATTTTATACCTGAAATAAATTGTCCTTTCATCACTAAAAACCGGCCTTTTCTCAGGGTTAGGATTCACCCATCCCTCTGCAGATATTCCTGACAGAACTACTTACACATTGTGGCTTTTGCTGATACAGAAATGCCTTGAAATCTCTAAGCAAATTTACTGAGTTGGCAAAAGTTCTGAGCCTTTGCTGATAAAAGTGGCAGAAATGTCCCAAACTCTTTTACTCCACTGTGCATGGGCTGAAGCGTTTTCCCAATGTGCCCCTGATCACTGCTGTGAGCTGATTAAGGTTTAATGTGTTGTGAAGACACTTTTCCTCGGGAGGGGGATTAGCTGTGCATCAATCCATGGCAGTAACTCATGAATCATCAAAAGAGGCACTGAGCAGCCATGGTTAGGATGGGACATTTTCCTGGGTTAAAACACAGTTCATCAACTTCTTCTTCTTCTCTTGAAGAGATTTCCAACTTTTGCAGTTCCCAGGGTTATTTGAAGGCCAGCCCTTGCTTGGTCAAGGAAGAGCAGATGGAAATGTAAAACGAAACAAAATGGCATATTTCTTTGGAGGAACTTATTGAATACTTGTAAAAGTGCATCCAAACCAACCTGCCCATCAGGTTGAGGGGGGGATTCTGCCTCTGCACTGCTCAGGTGAGACCTCACCTTCAGAGCTGCCTCCAGCCCTGGGGTCCCAGCACAGGAAGGATGTGGAGCTGCTGGAGAGAGCCCAGAGGAGGCCACAAAGATGCTCCAAGGGCTGGGAGTGTCCAGCCTGGAGAAGAGGAGGCTCTAGAGGGACCTCAGAGCCCCTTCCAGTGCCTAAAGGGGCTCCAAGAGAGCTGGAGAGGGACTTTGGACAAGGGCCTGGAGTGACAGGACAAGAGGGCATGGCTTCCCACTGCCAGAGGGCAGAGTTAGATTGAATATAAGGAAGAAATTCTTCCCTGTGAGGGTGGGGAGCCCTGGCATAGGGTGCCCAGAGAAGCTGAGGCTGCCCCTGGATCCCTGAAGTGTCCAAGGCCAGGTTGGACAGGGCTTGGAGCAGCCTGGGATAGTGGAAGGTGTCCCTGCCATGGCAGAGAGTGGCACTGGATGATCTTTAAGATCTCTTCCAACCCAAACCATTCTGGGATTCTGTGAATATTTCCATGCCTGATGATTAATTTCCATCCTAAATAGCAAAGACATCTAAGATTTTATTAGGTAAAAAATTCTGGCAATTTTGTATTTACTACTTTCTTCAAAGGAAGCCTTTTGGACAGTGTGACTGAATTACAGTTTCTTTAAAACAGAGCTTGTGATTGTAATTAAGTGTCTGAAATTACAGCAGTCAAAATCCAATTTCATAAAACATCAGATGGAGTCTGCCTTAGAGTGCACTTACACCACACTAAGGGAGGGAGTGGAATGAACTCTTTTCCATTTTTTCTTCCCAGCCAGAATATTACAATGAAGCATATTTGCAAAATCTCATAGAGAAAAGTTCAACAGCATGTGCTCACATGACGTGTAACTCCAGTGAGTTCAGTGATTGTTCCTGCAGGAGGAGGCTTCACCAGAGCAGGGGAGACAGAAAAGGGTTTGATTGCCAAATGCCAGTATGAAAAAGGCTTTAGATCCAGAAGACATTTAGCAAAAAGAATGTACACTGATCAACATCTGGAGACAAATAGGGTCCTGCAGGAGGATGTTAGCTGCAAAATAAAAGCAAAGAGGATAATAAATGCAGATTATAAATAAACAATAAGATTAGAGAAGACATTTCAGCTGTAAGCTCTTCTTAGGGCTATGAGAAAATATATTCCATTTTTTTTCCACAGCCTGAAGATGGTCTCATAGCCCAAGTGTCATCTCTTATTTGGCTTTCTTTCCTTGTGCAAACTAACCCTTCATTCAGTGTTTTTATGCTTGATACTGACATTGAAAATTACATTAAACCATTCTATTTTTAATCTTAGCAACGATCTCACAGTAGCTTTCTGAACAGTCTTAAATAGTTAATGACTTCAGAGATAAATAGATTGGCTTACACCATTCATGTACAAATGTAGGCACGATCACTGAGATGTACAGCAGGATATAATTACCATCAGTGGCAAATGTGTACATTTTTTTATGTAGCTTCTGTTAAACTCCAGTGCAAGATTTTTTGGACAAATTTGTTTAGAATGAAATATCTTGAACAACTTTACTTCTGTCTTTCTGTGAATCTCTAACATCTTGTGACTCCCTTTGAGTGATCTGGGAAAAATTATTCTTTTATTAGAAAAAAAGGATTCGTTTGGAAGGAAAGTTACTAGTATGATCAAACTCAAAGAAATCACAGGGGTTTTTTGTTTGTTTTTTTTTTTTTTTTTTTTTTTTTTTCAAAAAGGAACATTTCCAGTGAATTTTGCTGTTACCAGGGGGTTTTATATTTATATACTTTTTACTTTTTTTGCTTTCTGGTAGAATAAACCAATCAATACCCTGGGAGACTTTTCTCAGTCTGTGAGCAGAATGTAAGAATGGTGTGTGAAAAGCTTTCTAACCTCTTTCTAGTGAAGGATCACTAAAGAGGTTTCCTCTGCTGACTGACATTGCCGGGAATGTGATTTTTAAGCTCTCCAAGAGTGTCATGGCTGTGATAAGGAACAGGAATGGGTCGTTTGCTGTGGTTGCAGAGACACCGATGCTCCCTCTGTTGAAGGGCATTGATTTTCCCATTTTGTCTTGCATCATAAGTAGACATTGAGAAAAAGTACCACTCAGTGATTGTTTGCATGGCAAAGCAGAGTTGAGATGCTTTTCATTTAAACAGGAATCTTGTTGCTGCATTGATTTTATCTGACTGCTGTTTGTTCCTGTGCACAGATCTAATGTATAATCAGAATCACTAAACAGGGAACACAGCAAATCACATTAGACATTGTTTTACAGTGGCAGAAAGTATAAGGTCACTATTTAAAACTGTAACAGAAAATTTGGCTTAAATTTGTCCAAATAGCCATTGAAAATATGAACAGTTTGACAGTGTGGTGACCAGGAAATGAAGATTTTAAGATATAATCAAATTTTTCCCCCTTAAACACCAACTGTAGATTTCTACGCCTTCTCTTCATGTCAAAAATGTCTGTTAAATTAGGAAGACTTTTCATCTAAATACTTTAATCATTATAAGTGTTTGCATTATAGTCAGATTCATGCTCAAATTGTCACACAGAATTATACTGCTGAGGGAAAACAGAACTTCAAATAAAATTTTGTAGCCATTTGCCATCTCAACCAATTCTTCATGGTTTTCATTTTAATCTCCTGGGAAGAATCTTCACTTGTTAAATAACATCTTCTTACTGTTGCACCAAAAATACTGGATCTGCCTTCGTTGAGAGCAAAATTATCCCTGCTCAGGAATCTGGAGAGTTATCTAGCCAGTACAAATGTGATAAGTGCACTAAATTAATTGTCATTCAGTGCCTTCTAATACAGAAAAGTCCTTGAAGGAGAGTGTCACAGGAGTAGAAGAATAAAGAACTGAAAGTAAGGAACTGCTTAGGAGACATTGGAGATGTATTTCTCATCCAGTTAGAAACAGGAAAACCTGTTTGCAAGGCTTCATTGGCTTTTAAGGAGAAAAGTCCAGAATTAGAATGAAAGATCATGTGTTAGGAAGACTTAAAGAAGTGGAAAATATTGAAAAGTGCAGCAAAAAAATACTAGGATTAATTTCCAGTGCTGATAATTATTTTTTATTAGTCTCCACCTTTTTTCTAGCCTTATATAAATATTTACTTCTTCCTTATTGATTCTTACATATCTCAGCTTTCCTTTACCTTCCACATTTTTTCTCTTCATCTTTCCATCTGTCATTTCTTCAGTCCATCTTCCCCCTGCCCATTTTAAAGCCATGAACTGGCTTTTCTTTCAGGAGGCCTTTCCATGGCTTAGATCAGATTTGCAGTAACCAGCCCAGGAGAAGTGGCAAAGGCCCAGCTCACCTGGGAGTTCCCTGGTCTATTTTTGTTTTGCCACAGACCTTTCAACACATATTTGGTTTCCTGAGCTGCTTTTCTTCCCCCAGCTAAGTCAAAAGACAAACAGATTATCTTTGTAAGACTTGTCATCGTTGTGCTTCCTGAGTAGTGATGTTCCAGCCACCCCAATGTCCCCAGAAGTGCTTTCCATCCATGTGCTGGGATCCTTCAGAGTGTGCACAGAGTTGGTCCAAAGCAGGGAGCAGCTGTGGGCTCTGAGTTTAGCAGCTTGGTCTCCAGAACGTGAGGTTTTGTGTTAAAGCAAAAAGGCAAAAACCCAGTCTCTGTGTTTCCTGAAGCTTCCCTTCCCTTCTCCTGTCATTCAGCTCCTGGCTGATCCTGGAGCTCCCTGAGATCCAGGCACAGAGGCCTCTCAGGATGGGGCAGGTGAGGAAAGGCTGGAGATAATTTGTGCAGCCACAGGTGCAGGGCACACCTCGAGAAACTCCCCTCGAGAGCTGTTGGCCTAACCTCACTTCACACTGCAGATGGTTTAACACTGTGACATAATCAAGGGCTGCTGCATTTCCAGTGGCTTCTTTGCATCCCTTGGGATGTCCTGTTCCATGACCTGTCTTGACTTTCATCTCTTACTGGCTCCCAAGCAGGGTCAGCAGTGCCCAGTGCTCTGCTCCTCGCTTTGCCCCCATCCCAGAACCAGCAGCACTCCTGCTTCAGTGCTCTCTGGCTTTGGGCAAGTTTATTGGAAAGTTTTCATCTTAATATTAGCAGTTCTGAATCCAAAACTACGACCACACTTCCCTTCTAGGAGAGAACAAAGCCACAGCTCTATGAGGAGGATGGTCCTTGTTAGAAATCTAAAATGGAAACTAAAGGTTGTTGTGAGATTTCGTAACGATGCATTTATTCTTTCCTCACTCCAGTTGCAAACTATAATGTGTAGCTTAAATTAGTTTTGTTGTACGTAATTATAAGCCTTTGGTGACAACCTTGAAGATAAATCAGTTTATATGATTTGCTCGGTAAGTCGAGCAGATTAAGAGGATTCTCAGAGTCAGCTGCCATGGCTCAGGTGACTCATGGAGACTCTCAGCTGCAGTAATTGGACACTTCTGATCATCTGTCTGTGTGCTGAGTGATTTGTGAATGGGCCCATTGAAACTGCAACTGTAAGCACAGAAGGATCAGGGTGACAATGCAAATATGGCGATGCATGAAATGACATCTTTGAGATCTGCATAACCAGAGGTGGTTTAAAATAAACACAATAACTCCACATAATTTGAGAAAGGTTAATGTTTAGGAATTGCAGCCACCAGCAGTTACAAAACCCAGCATCATAGATGGGTGAAGTTATATGGAAATAATAAGTGTATCAAAAGAGATGAGAAAAATACTGGTAGCTGGATCAGCATTTCTGGGAGGCTGTTCCCAGTTAAACAGGTTGCTTCTGGTTTTCTAATGGGTATGTTTATGATCACTATTTCATATATTTGGAAAACAGAATGCCTCTTTAATGGGGTGAAATATATTGAGTTCTGAAACAGGCCAACACGTAAATGATTTCACAGGGTGTTACAAGGTGCACAAAAGCCATAATTGAAATGAAGGCAGCCAATTTCTGTGATTTTAGAGGTCAGCTTGGCACAATCTCCTTGCTCCTCAAAGCAATTCCTATTTGGAGAATTTCTTTCCTCATATTGTGCTGGATTTGAAGCAGGAAAGGGATAAAACCTCATCTTCCCTGGAGACGAGCCTGGTGGCAGCAGAGTTTGGGGGAGGCTGTGCTAAGGAGCTCCTTGGGTCTCCTGTCTTGGGACAGGTGGGGATGGAGCCCCATGGAGAGCAGAGACACGAGGGGTGTAAATGTGTCAGCACCTCTCACTCCACGAAGGACATTGAGGAACTGGAGGTGTCCAGGGAAGGGAACAGAGCTGGGGAAGGGTCTGGAGCACCAGGAGCAGCTGAGGGAGATGGGAAAGGGGCTCAGCCTGGAGAAAAGGAGACTCAGGGGGAGCCTTCTGCCTCTGCACAACTCCTGACAGGAGAGTGCAGCCAGGAGAATGTCAGGCTCCACTCCTGGGAAAAGGGGACAGAACAAGAGGAAATGGTCTCAAGTTACACCAAGGGAGGCTTAAATTGGATATTAGGAACAATTTCTTCACCAAAAATTTTCCCAGGCACTGGAACAGGCAGTGGAATCCCCATCCCTGGAGGGATTTGAGACATGCAGATGTAGCACGTGGGGATGGGGTTCAGTGCTGGCCTTGGCAGTGCTGGGTTACTGGGTTGGGCTTGATGGTCTTAGAGGATTTTCCAGCCTAAAAGATTCTGTGATTCTATGATACTATATTTCTGATGGTGAAAGTGATGGAATGAAAAGCAGCACCTTTGAATCTTGCAGCTGTCACCATGACAGGTCTGCTTTTTCCTTTGCATGTTCTGACATGTTCCCTCACTGTGCTCAAATGCAGGATGTTTTAATTTACTTTGTTACTGAGATTCACCTTCCTGTGCATCTTCACAAAGGGTTTTATGTAGATGAATTTTACATCTTGCAATCAACTTGTCATCTCCTACAACAAGATGATAGAAATCACAGGAATATAAATATCACTTGAACGCTCTGTCTTTAGCTGATGTAAATAAAAGATCATGAAGATAAAATATCGGTACTAAGACATTTTTGTAAGTATGTATTATGGAGAAGGGGTGGGCTGGAAGGGTTGCAGGTAAAGGAGTGAGCCCAGGTGTGGATTTTAAGGAGAATGAGGATAAGTGTGAATCAGGCAGTGCTGTAACCTGTGCTGGATCATTATTGCAGAGACACCTGACAGGAAAGTGGCTGACCTGGTGTAGGGCTGCAGGGACCCTGAGTAGGTGCTGTCATTGAAGGCTATTCACAAGGGAGGAGCTTCTGAGAAGAGGAACTGGTTCAGAGCACAGCTGCCATCAAACTGCACCCCAAAGCCACAGTGGTCAATTAAACCAGCCATCCATTTCTGCCTTTAGTCCCTGTTCATGTTGGGCATCACCAGCTCACAGAGGCAGCAAACGCAGCTGGGCAGACACTGACATCAGTGTTGTGGCCAGAAATGTGCAAAATGCCACTTCTCTGGGAGTGATTCAGTAGAAATATTCTTCAGAAGACACTGCTGGTAAGTTCACAGTAGAACTTGAGTGCTTTTGTTGATGTGAAAAAACCACAAACTTCTTGACTTTCTTTTTTATAACTTTTAAAATTGGTTAAATTAACCATGATCAGATGCAGCAATTAAAGCAGATTTTTGGCATTAGTGTTCCTTCTTATGACATTCATAACCTGTGGGAAGGGATGGTAATTTTTTTCATCATAAACTCATTGTCATTCAGAATGAGGGAAAAAAAATCAAAATTAGTTTTTCAGTAGAGTGGCATTTGATGAGGCTGTTGATGAGCCTGTGTTTATCAGCAGCATCCTCTGCAAGCTGTTGCATCTTGAAGGAGCATTTTGGCTTTTGCTTCCTTTGGTTTTTTTTTAAGTACTTCAGATCCAGTCCAGTTTTAAGGTTAATGCTTCCTAGCTTGAAGCAATTGCAGAGCACTTACAAACCCTTATCTGGTGGCAGTTCATTGTTGGCTACTCCTACAAGCTGTTGAATGCTTTTAACTCACTCTAGAAGTTGAGGAGTTGAAGAATTTTCCGTGTTGAACCCTTTATTAATCAGTTTAATAGAAAAAAACCCCAGTGTTCATAGAGTTGCTGTAGTTTACTTAAGGGTAACAGAGCAGGTCATCATGATGTCAAAGAATAGAAAATTATTTCCTGCACATGGAACTTTTTATCAACAAAAAGGTCAATATATTATAGTAGTTAATATATTATAGTGGTTAGCACATTGCAGTAGTTAGTTTATTATAGTAGTTACATGCAGTCATCAATAACAGAATCAGCAAGAGCTAAAATTACTAAAGTGATGGATTGGTGTTCAGTCAACCAAAGTGTCCAAGGAAATCCCCTCTTTACTCTTCCTGATCCTCCAATACTCAGGACTGGAATGCAGACAGGACAGGTGGCCAGAGTCATTATTATCTCTTAAAACAAGAATGTCCTTCTTTGTTGCTTTTCAGGAATGTTTGTTACACTGAAGTTTACATCTGACTTTTGGAGTAATTTTTCCAGGTGAACACGATTCCTTAGAGGAAGATAGATCAGGAAAACTTCAGTGTCCTGTCCAGATTCCTATTCAACAGAAGAGAGCAAGCCCTGACTGCACTGAGAAAACACAGAACAGGGTCAGGGGCACTTAGGATTGAGGTTGGTGTAATTTAAGAATTCCTGATTACAAGAGCGTCTCTACCATGTGATATTTTGCACCTTCTTTTTGCTGCTTGTGGCTGTTGAGCTGCATTTAAACTCTGGGTTATTTGTGTGTGTTTCTGCTTTCTCTTGGAAACTCAGTTCTCATTTTGATATCGTATCAGGATCAGCAAGAAAAAATGGCAGTAAATTCTTACTTTTGTTAGAAAGTAGCTCTGAACAGATTACTTGGCTCCCAGGGATGTTCAAGCCAGAGGCCTTTTTAAGCAAGTGGAAGGACAGAATAAAAACATTCTATGTGCTGGCAGAAAAACTCAATTGATACTTCGAGATAGACTTCAAAAATTCACCTGCCTGTTAAAAGAATGTTTACATAGAAATAGAGGTTGGATTAATCCTGCTACTATCTGTAAGGACCCAAGAAGCATATCTAGAAAGTATTTATAGGAAAAACTGAATTAAAGGATAAAAATTAGAAATTTTGACAGTCTAATGCCATTCCCTGCTCTCAGTGCAATCCTTTCTGAGCATTGTTACACTTGGACTTGCTGCACTGCTGGGTGAGAGCCTGGCTGAACCTGACACCGACAAGAGCATCATCCAAGCAGCCATCAGATCTTCCCCACTTCGTGTCTCTTGCCATTAATCTCCAGCTTCTCTGGTTGTTGTGGGTGGTGACAGTGACTCAGGCCATGGTCTGGTGCTGTTGTAGACAACCCACACTGTCCCACATCCCCCAGCTGCAGCTCCAGGAGGACACAGCTCTGCCTTGTGTCATGTGCCCAACCATTATCATCATCCCAACCACCTCTCATGGTGCCAGATGCCTGGATTTAGGCAAGGGATTCACATCTCGAGGGGAAATCAATCCAAAACAGGTCAAGAAAGCTAAATCCAAGTGTCTGTAAGTATCCATACAAATGAAAGCTCCTGTTACAGATGCTGCAGATGTGTTCTGTTACCAAGCTGCTCGAACAAGTGAGCAATTAAGAAGCTAATTAAAGAAGAGGATGAGAACAAACAATGAGGGTACTAACTTCTTTAATCAGGCATTTAATTTGCCTCTTCACATGGGCCTGTCGTGTGTTACAACCATTTCATGTTATTGCACAGCTCACAAGGAACAGGGTGAGGTAGTCCTAAGGACTTTAGGGAATGTAATTGGCAACACTTACAATGTGTTAAATATAACTTCTGATTTGGCCTAAAAAAACCAAACTTGCTCTTGGAAGACAAGGTGTGTCTCCTAGTCCAGGTACACGAACAATCAGCTTAAAGGTGACCATGTCAATGGCTGCATTATTCAGTTTCATCTGCAATCAATTTTTTTTTCTCATTTCATGGCTGATATCAGGGTTGTATCAGGAATAATGAGAAATGGTCAATGTTTTTACCTCGTTTACTGCTGTAATGGCAATATACAGAAAGGATTCCTCCACCATTCCTTTCCCCTGTAGTTTTTCTTCCTATGTATGTCCATGTGTGGGTTGTGCAGAGAAGCTGTACTTGCTTTATCACTCTCAGCTCTTATTCTCTGCAGAGCAACAACAAATAGCAGATTTACAAGCATGTTGGTTAATTAGTTTAAATAAATGCATCTCAAATTGACCTTATGAGACAAAGTGCAGGTAGCAATTAAAATAAAATTACTTCATTGTTTTCCTTTCAGCTTCTACAGATATTTAACAGTTTAATGTTCTTACTTTTCTATACCATGGAAACCTCTTGGCATGGATGACACTGTGATCCTGCCATGGCATTTGTTATTGTGAGACTGCAAAACAAACTAAACACAATGCAGAAGGAAATAATGGGTACAGGCAATATTTTATAGGCCATTGTTTTATCATTCTGCACATCAGACCAGTGTCAGGTGGCCTCATGTAAAACTGTGGTACTGAAGGTCAAATAGGAGAACACCACTCAGTATCAGAAATGGGGAGAGCAAACAGGTTGCAATCTAAGAGGAGCAGTGAGAATCTCACAACAAAGCTGGTAAATAAAACAGCTCTCCGAGCACAGACGGTGATTTCATGCACTCTGCAGTTAAGGATCACCTTGTGGGACCTGCTCTGCTAGGAACAATTTCCCAGGGCAGTTGGGGATCTGTGTGATGCTGTGTGAGCAGGAGGTGCTGGATGCCAGCAAAACCCTGCGGGTGGGCAGTGGGAGCTGAGGAGCTCAGGGTCACAGCCCTGACCCAAACACAAACCCCTGGTGCCTTTGCTGGTGCTGTTCCAGAGACACTGAACCCTCCAGGAGCATCCCTGGGGGAAGAAGAGTCCCCCTGCAGGGATGAGGCTGCATCCTCTCTGCTGGGACACACAGCCCCATCCTCAGGGAAGTGATCCCGTGGTCTGTGTCTCAGGCACACCAGGATCTCTATTCCCAGTGTCACCTCTGTGTCTCTGAGCCCTAGGACTGGCCTGACATTCACAACAGCAACAAACTGAAATTCAAGCCAGTGGTCCTAAAACGTGTCTTCATCTTTATCAGAGCTGACAGGTTTGGTTTTTCACCCCTCTCACAGTTTAAACAAGAGCAGAAATCATAACAACTATTATTTCTTCTTATTCACTCTTTCCTTTTCTGTGGTTAAATGATGTGTTAAGAATTCTGTAAAGAAACATATTAACGTATTTATTCCAGGTTCCTGCTTCAGGTCACCATAATGTAATGTAGATACATAGGGGAAGCTGTGTTAAATTCCAAATACCTTTAATCTGCAATGTAATTAGTTTGATTAAGACTGGTTATCTCTGTTAATTAGCATATCAGTTAGGAGCATTGACTGAAGTGCTTTTCATGATCACAACCGGTTCTTTATGAATTTAGAAATTATTTCCTTGTGTCTGTTGCTGGGTTAACTGGAAAAAGATCAAATCTCCTCAGAGCTGTGAGACACTGTCAGTGTGGAGAGAGCAATTCTCCCAGAAGAACTGGCAAATGATGAAAAGATGAAGGAATGGGATTTGTTTAGTTTGAGAAGATTAGGAAGGAACATGATAACGTTTTCTAGCACATATTAGATTATTAAGTGGATGATGTTCAGTTCTTCTGTATAGCTGGTGGGGAAAGGAGATAGAACAAGAAAATAAATGAGCATAATTTATTATAAGGGAAATTTGGGTTAGGCAAGTTTTTCGAAGCAACAAAAATAATGGGTACTGATACTCTGCTGTGGGAAGAGCTTTTGACAAGACCTTGACTGGTGATTTTTGTAAGTATAAGACAAATTTCTCCTTGCCATAACCCAGGTCTTGCTGTAAGGCCCTAAACCGGAGGATTTATCCAGATGATCTCTTGTGATTGCTCCAGAAATAGCTGATTCTGTGATTCATGGCTCTCTGATGAAGAGGAATTGGTTATTATTCATAGGTAGTTCTTCTGTCGGGGTAGGAAATTTAGACAGGCACTCGCCTCCCAAAGTGCTGAGTTCTGAAGTTATTATTTTATTTATATCTAATGAATAAAAGGCTCAACAAGTCAACTGAAAGAAAGAGAACAAGCAGATCCTTTTTATTTTAAAATTTTCATATCCTGAGAGCATAATTAAATAAATGTGCTTTGGAGGAACCATATATTTTGTTCTTTTGGATTTAATAAAAACGGACAGGCTCGGGGCATGTAGCAAAAAGCAGTGCAGGATGGTACTTTGTAGATTATTGCTTGAGGTATTCAGCATGTATAGAAAGTTTTTATTTTTCTTCTATGGTGTTATTGAGAGGGTTTATGAGGTGCTTTACAAGTTTCTCATGGTTGAAGGGCTCAAATTGACTCTGCTAACTTACCTCCCATGAGATTTATTCTATACTGCATAGGGTAGTAAATTTTTACAATCAATTTACTTAATTAATTTAGTAGATCAATTTATTTTTTTCTGTGATGTATTCCTTCAAGGGCTTTAATTTTCTTTTCTTTTTTTTCTCTTTTCTGACTGGATTTTTTTTCCTAAAGCTTTCATGACTCTCACTTTGATATTTATTTACTGAATGTACAGACTTATCACTTTAATACATTATTCCTTTGTGGTTCTAATGGATTAAATTAAAAATACATGTTAAAAAGTGTTGCAAGTTGCATGCCTATTAGCATTGCCCATCAGGGGCTGGGGGAATTTTATGGCTCTACTTTGGAGTCACGGGTTCATGTTCAAAAAATTTGAAAGGCTTTGGGTAGGAAGTCACTTGATATGTACATTTTCTCAAATCTTTTTTCCTCCCATTTAATTTCAATTCTGCAGATATGTTCTGCTGTACTGTAAAGCTGCATCATCACCATTTTCCCTGTGCAGGCTTTTGGTTTTCCAGCTGTAGAGCAGTGATAGGAGAAGGAGGTCAAATGAACTCCTTCCATCAGATCTGGGATACTCTCACACATGAACTCTGACTCAAATGTCTCTGTTTTGGCTTCTCTTTCTGAGTGACAGCAGTGCAACTTTTTGTTGAAACTGTAAGAATAAAGTTGTTGCCTTTTAAACAAGTGATCAATTCAATATGGTTTGAGATTTGTAAAATAACACGCCAACTTCCTTGTGATTTCTTTACATTAATTCATGTTAAATCGCATCTTTTTTTGATCTAATTTGTTGTATCGTTTCAGTTTCTGTTGCTTCTGCCACACACCAGCTCTCCTTTCTTGTCCCTTCACTTCCTCCCTCCCCTGTCCTACAGCCCTGCTCCTTGTGTCTATTTCAATTTTACTTTTCTTACGATACCCAGGGCCTGAATGAAGTTTTGTTTGCTTGACTGGAAATTCAAACAACCCATTTAGCATCTCTTTTTTTTACCAGTTGTGATCAAGAGCATTTCTCCATAATTTTTAATTGCTGTGTTTAGTAATTACTGTCTTGAAGGTGCAGAGAAGATTCCTATTAATTAACAGACTAGATAAACTATATGCACGGCTGGACATCTTTTTGTCCATTTAAGAGAAAGTGGTTTTCATGACTTCTTTAAACCTTGCCTGCCCAAAATCATCAGGACATCATCCAAGGAAAACTTGTTACTTGGCTAAGCCTGCCTGGTTCCAAACTTGCATGTGATAGATGATGGCTTTCATATAACATTAGCTTAAAACATTAAAGGCTTGAGGAGCATTTCAATCAACTTCAATATTTCAATTTATATGCCTGAGTAAGCTGCCAAAGTGTATTATTTAGGCAAATCCTTTTTATTTGGCTACAGGAGAACGAGTGTCATTGATGAAGATGGATTTCCTGCTTTGTTTATGGCTTCAGAAGTTTGGAGTTTTACAACTTGTGTTTTTGAAGTCTGAAACATTTTTATAAAACTCAGTTGTTTTAAGGAATTCAGCCACAGATTCTGTGCAGGAGATTGCAGGTGAGGTTGGGCCCTTTTCTGTCTAAAGCAATACTGTGGAAAACCTTCTTGTCCCAGGACAAGAACAAGATAAGATTCCAGCATCTCAGTGGAAAATGATGCCTTGTAAATATAACTTCACTGCTATGAAAACCAAAAACCAGTTTACATAAAACAAACCCTCTCCTATAACAATCTTTCTACAAGCATCCTATTTGCAGAAAAAAATCCTGGTACAGTTTAGACAAGCATGTGGCTGAAAAACATTTATTTCTGAGAGCCATCTGTCCTGAGAGGGAGATAAAGAAACTTCAGAACAAAAATCTGATTCAACTGAGTTTAAATATTTCTGTGACTTGGATAGTGCTACAGCTCCTGGGGTGTTTTCATCACTGCATTCTGAACTGAAGGAGGGGAGTGGATGCTCCATTCTTTGCTTCCTTGGGCAAACTTTGTTCTACTTTTCTGCCAGAATAATTTTAAACCCGCATCAAGTAATTTAGCACAGATTAATCTCTCCCTTCTATTTAGGAATCTAGCAGACTGTTGTAAGTAGTGAGGAAGAAAAGCTTTTAGAAATGAGACTAGAAATGCTGGCTTATTATGGAGTGAATTGTTTTAATCAGGTGCTGGAAGTGTTCCACCAGCCCTCTCTCCACGGCCCTCTGAGATAAACTCACAGAACTTCTTTTTGCTGGGAGGAGGACATGGGAATAAAACAATTCCTTTCCACGGTTCCTCCCCTCTCCTGCTTCTCACCAACAAAGTTTGGTTATGCAGAGATCACTAGCAGTTATATCAGCATGACCTGGTATCCAGGCAACCCAAAACCTTGTCAGCTTAACAATACACAGTGAAGAACTCGGGGATGATGAAAGCTGAGAGGCTCGTTTGACAAGATAGCACCTGTTTCACTCTGAACAGCCAGTGTTGAAATAATGATGGCATTAGTCAGGGGAATACAAGAGGTTCAAAAGGGTTTTTGTGACTTTGAAAGCAAATGGCAGCACAGGGAGCTGTCACCAGTTTCCTCTTCAGGGATGGGTTGCTGTGCCTGCTATTTATTTGTGGCCAGGTTTTGTGGGGTTTATGATTTTATTGCTTCTAATGGCTCCGAGCTCCCGGCTCTGGCCAGTGGCAGGTGTGCACGGGCTGTGTCTCTGAGGTAAACAGAGCCTGCTCTGCTCTGAGCCCGTCCAACAATGTGAATTATCATCAGCCATGTGAGAGCTCTGTGTGCCATGACAAAGTGATTGCACTGTTGGCCACGGTTTTTAGTGAGTGCCTGTCCCCCAGGTGTGCCACAGAGCCCCTCAGCTGTCTGTGTTACATTGAACACTGACTTTTCTCCTGCTGGTTTTGCTGCTTGTGCCCGAGGTCAGTCCATGATCTCCTGCAACGAAGAGATGCAGGGGAGCAAGGGGAGTATCCCACAGTAGAAAGTGGAACAAGTGCAGAGGGGACTGAAATGATTCAAAAGACTGCTGGAGAAGCAGGAGGAAACATGAAAGCAATGTACAGCAAAAGAGATGGGGAAATTATAGCAGCAACTCAGTGGGGAAGCAAAATATGTAAAATTGAAATATTCAGATGGTGGAATAAAGCAAGAGTGGAACACTACAGTGGGAAATGATAGGAAAATGAATTAATCAGGCAGCAGCAGTGTTACCTTAATAGAATTTAGTTAGGGAGACTGGAGTGGCCATGAAAGATGTTTGATGGCTCACTGATTTGAGAAGCATAGATTCAGAAGGTGTATCACTTCTTGTCATTCACTGACGCTCAGTCAAGGCTGTGAATGACCAAAATCATGTCCACATGTTGACAGCTTGATAAACTGTGAGAAATGAGTTAATGATGTGGGGTTCTCCAGTAGATAATACTGAAAAAGGTTTAAACTTGAACTTGCAGCTATGGATATGTAGGGAATAAAGCAGCACTGAAAAGCACCACATTCCACCCAGACATTATAATCTATCTAATTACTTTTTTAAATAATTGAAAAGATCAGTACAAGTGGTTGTAAGCAGTGTACTGAATTGCAAATTAAGCATAGAATGGAAACATTTATTGAGCAGAAGGGTAAAAGAGTGATAATAAGCTCCCTTGTCTCTCCACTTCCCTTTAATGTGTCTCTTACTCAGAAAGGTAAATAAGGAGAAACTGTTTTATCTCCAAAATTTGAAATTGGGAGCTTAAGTAGATTGATTTATTTTTCAGACTGAAGGAATGAATGATTTTACAATCAAAAGAACATTGAGATGAAATAATAATTTTAAAATCCCTCAACATCCCACTTCCTCTCTCGTTGCCTGTCACCTCCTTTTGGTTCCTCCCTGTCCCACACCTTCCTGTCTGACTCTGCCCACTCCTGACCTTCACAGTCCCTCTGGAAGCTCATGGCTGATTTCAGCAGAAGTTGACAACAGGGAGAGATGTCTTGAATCCTTAAAAGATTTGATGATAATGTGAAGCTGGATGGAAGGGAGAGCCCAGTAATGCATCCAGTGTGAGAAAAGCTCCAGCCCTTTTTAGACATTTGAGTGTCCCCCTGGGAGCTCAGCCTGGAGCTGAGCTGAGCTGAGGCTCTCTTAGTTCCCTGCTTATGGAGCTGATTATGCCCTTTTCACCTTCTGTCCAGACTTTAACTCTCCTTTCCTACTTCAGTGAATTTTCTTTTTTCCTCTGTTCTCTGTACAGCCCGAACTAAAGTTGTCTTTCATCAAACAGGAACGAAAATGTAAGTGTTGGGCAAACAGAAATTAGAGCAGTCAAAAATTAGATATTGGCAGCCCAGAAGGGTCAGGAAGGTGATTCAGAAGCAGCTGAAATATTCCAGCACTGAAATATTCCAGCATTGAGACAATCAGGAACTGAAAAGAGTTTGGTACAAAATGATCCAGTGCACATATGAAGGAATGGCTGTGGGTCTGTCAGTTCCTTAAAGTTTGAAGTAAATGTAATAATAGGCAAAAATGTCTCAACTTTGTCATTTTACATCCATTGGTAGAGCTTCCACAATGAGCACAAATGTGTTTTCTTGCAACCATTATTTTGTATCTCTCCATCTGTGACTAAATTAAGCTTTAAAAATCCATTTGCCACACAGATATAATGGTAATTAGTGGCAAAACAGTTCTTCAAACTTTAAAAGAGTTGAAATTTAAGTCTAAAAAGATTATGTAGCATTTGCTATACTAGAACTTCTAGAAGGAATAAATGGCTGGAAATGAAATTGTTGCTTTGGATGATGTGGTAAATCTCAGTATTATACTCATTGATATCGAAGATTCCTTAAACTGAGCAAATTGTAAAGATTTACTTTTCTCCTAGAGGGACTGGATTATGTTTGTCTGCTATGTGGAGCTGGGAAACGCTGAACAGTTTCAGGGATAAGCAAAGAGAAGGGATTTTGCGGATGAGTTTGCAAGCTCTTCTGTCTTTCCTGGACTCAGTGGAGCTGCAGGAACACAATTCTTTGCAGTGTTGGGAGCTTTGAGAGCAGCTTAGGATCCAGCCAGCTTTATGTATCTGCATTAAGTTTCTTCTGATAGAGCATACAATGTAGAAGTCTTGTGGTAAAAAGAATTAATTTAATTTGTTTTGGAAGCCTGGCTAAAGAAGCTGGATGTTATTAATAAAAGTCTTTAGAATTCTAATTGAATTTATGGGATAGAACAAAAAGAAATTTCGCATATAGATTCTTAACTAGTTTTTTCCTTGGCTACTCAAAGAAAAAGAAAAGGAAAATAATTTTTTTAGAGGAGTCCACTGTTTCTACTGAGCTAGAACTGGGTCAGTCTCCTGACAGTATTGACCAAATGGCAGATGACTGAATTTGGTTCATTCAAATGGATGCAATGTAGTCTCTATTTTGGTAATATTGAACAAAGTCTGACACACTGATGGGCATCTTTGCTTTATTAAAATTATGAAATTATTGTCAAATAGAATTAGGTCAGCTGCTGAGTTTCACAATTTTTCTGCCCACTTTTTTGTTAGGTATGGGACTGTTAGAACAGTTTTTGGCTTTAGCTTTTACTACAAATGGGTTCTCACATTTTATGATGTAATTCAATTTGTAGGCATATAAAACTTGACTATCTCTTTAAGATTGGGAGAAACAGAATTTTTGTCTTTTTTTATAGCATTTTCTGGCATAACAGTATTTTTTCTGGTTCATTTATTTATAGAATCATAATAATCAAATGGGAAATCCAAAGTGGAAAACCTTGGAGTAAATCTTTGTTACTAATTTTCTGTAGGCCAAAGAACAAACACATCAGTTGACAATTAATAGACTGAAACTACAATTCTCAAACAATCCACATGCACAGTTTAGAGACATTACTTTGGGAAGGCTTGTGGGTGTTTGGCACCTTTTAGGTTTGTAAAGAAAGTTCAGAAGGTTGGAGTTTGTTCATCACAGATGTGATGACATCACTTTTCTCAGTGCCAGAGGTGACGTTCTGTATGAAGAGCAGCACCCTGCACTGCACAAACAAGGGAGGAGAACTTTCCTTGTACAGAAATCCTGTCAGTGTTAGTGACATCAGCGTTACCTCCTTGGTATTTCACAGATGTTGGTAATATAAAATATGCAAACTAATTTTTCCTCCATCTCAGTTTGAATGCTTGGTGGGTTCATGCTTCACTAATCTGCTCCATCTCAGACGTACACTCCAAATATCATTACCTGAAAACTTCATGTCCTCCCATTCCTTGGATGTTTTATTTTAAAGATTTAAGATTAGAGAGTTAGCTGGTATGGTGGGGATGGAGAAAAATGTTTTTTTGATATTCAAACATCTTTTCCCAGTGCAGCTGATGAAAGCTTTTTCAGAATCAGTTCTTTCTGCAAACTGCCTTCCTGTGAGCCTCACCTAATTCAGAGTGAGAAAGGACTAGAAATCTCTGACCCAGGAGTTTGCTAACTATGCTTTCATCTGGTTCTCTTTTGCACAAAAATAGCCCAGAAAAAAGTTATCAGATCTTTAAATCTGAACACTGAATATTGAAAGTTGCCCATGCTGTAGGTGTTGCTTCTTTTTGGCATCATCAGAAACCATTGGAAAGAAAATGTTTGTCCATCTTTTGGGATTTTTGACCCAGTTAAAAATCTGGGTTTTTAAGGTCAATGTGAAGAGCTAGAATGAGCCTGGGCAGTGCAGAGAGCAGAGTGGTGTTTCACAGAGATTTTATTTCTGTTGGTAAATGGTGACAAGGTAAATGCAGACAACAAAGAAGTCAGAGGCAGACACCTTTCCCTTGGCTTGTGCCCTGAAAGGGACGGTGTTGGATGGAAAGAGGTGTTGTATCAGAAGTGGGACTTTGAGGAAGATCTGAAGATGATTCTGTGTTCTCAGGAGAGAGAAACCAAAACTTGAAAACTTTGCTTGAAAACCTAGTATGTAATTTCACATCTGGTTTATGTCACTTTGCTGGGTTTTTAGTGAATAATGCTGCAATCTTAGAAATGCATTCACTGTATTTTTCTATCCTCTTGTTCTCATAAATCCTTCACTCAGTCAATACAGTGGGCTGGGAACACAGAACCATGGAATTGGGTTGGAAAAGACCTTAAAACTTATCCAGTTCCAACTCCTGCCATGCACAGGGACACCTTCCACTCTCCCAGGTTCCTTCCATGCATCACTGGTCTTCACTCCAGTGAAATACCAGCTCAGTTCTGCAAGTGGGCTTTGTTAGCTCAAGTCTTCCTTCCAATATTCTAATCCAGTTTGGAATCTCTATAGGGGACAAGAGTGGGGAATGGTGCTGGCTCCTGCATTCTCCTCCTATAAAATTATATTGTGCATAATGGAAAAACAGGGGTGTATTTATTTCATAGGCTTTTCTCTGCTGACAAAATATGCCTCAATATGTAAACAGGACTCTTGAGAGCGTAGCATCATATCTACAAATATTTATTCAACCTTAAAATTCTTTTTTTCTTCCTAAAGCCTTTTCCAAAATACATTATCATCTTCAGTAAAGTGTTCTGATGAGCTGTCAGTAAAAAGCTGGTTTATGATGCTTACCTTTCCACCCATTTATTCTAAATAAATTATTCTGATTTTACTGATAGTATGAATTTATTCAGAAGTGATCACTGAAGAGTAAGACTTAGTAAATATTTCTTTTTCCCTGAAAATGCTCATCTGACCCTTGTCATTTATTCAACTATTGATTCTGTCTTTTCTTTTGTTATCTGTATGTATTATTCACACAGTTACTAAGTCTCTGCCTGTACGCTAAAATTATTCATAATTAAACTCTAGAGAGTTGATGAAACTAAGGATGCCTAAATAGACGTGGTTTCCCCCAGTTAATATTTCCATCCTGATTGACAGGGATAAGATTTCTGCCAGGATGCTGATTACAGGCAGAAACAAGCTCAGAGAAAAAGACCCTTTGGAAGGTACCACAGTGTCAGCTGGGAAGTCAATTTAAGTTACACTTGTCTAAGATTTGAAACTACTGAAGTAAGCATTCTCCAGAGACTGACTGGGCTTGTTCAGAAATCTTTTGGAGTGCTAAGCTGTCCTGAGAACACAGAAAACATAAACTGACCTTAAAAATGGCTGGAATATAAACTGGATCCTTTTGTTGTCAATGGGACAGTGAGAACAGGGCAATTGTTGACAAATGGTATTTATGACTGAGAAATACATATCTGGGAAAGACTGGAGATTCTTTCCTGTGCCTGGGGTCTCTCCTGCCTGCTGGCTTTGCCTATGGGCAGGCAATGCTTTATCTTGCATCCTCATAGCTTTAATATTTCTTCCAAATCTTGGAGCCCTTGCTAGATGGACCTGTTTAAAACAGAGCCTTTAGCAGGCGATGCTGTGTGCATCCTATGCTCTTCCTACAGCATGAGTTCTCTTTGTCTGGGGTTAAAAACTCTAAAGAATTTTTTGTTGAATGTCCTACTCCCATTCTTTACTCCAAATTGCTTCATACCACAGTCCTCAGAGCACAGTTCTGCATGGCACAGGCAGCAGAACACTGATGTCACCATTGCAGTGCTGCTGTGTGTTTGCAGTAAGTGCAGCTTTCACCTCTGCTATTGTCAAAGGGACCTGGGGACACGGTGTGAGGATGGAGATGTGATTAATTAAGCTGTGAGAGTTCTTTCTGATGTCCTTTCCTGCACTCGAGTCACGTGCTGTCTAAAACCAGAATCAGATGTGCAGTCTAAAGATTGGACAGGAAGCCAGGTGGGACTGGAAATGTGCAGTTTGCCTTCACCCAGGACTTCAGGATGGCTCTAACATGTCAGAGAGAGACCGAGCTGATGGCACATCACTGCCTGAATCCTCCTCTAGCAGATACTTGTAATTTTATTAACCATTTTGCCCCAGCTGTAAATACCATCATTGTCAGAACAGCTGGAAGCATGAAGAGCAGCAGAGAAAACATCCTGTCTTCTGGAGTCTGAACAGAAAAGCTGTTGCTTTGAAACTCTGGAGAATACAGGCTTGTGTTGTATAACAGGATTACTCTGCATTAACTGAAGTGGAGACACCACTCTGCAGCAGCACTCTGCAGAACAAATAAAACATCATAAAAATAAACTGCTTAAAGTTCTTGCAAGAGAGAAGCTTTAAGATAAAAAAGAGTAGTAATATAGAGGAAAAATTTACTGGTCAACTGCATCCTTCTCCTTATTGAGAGTTGTCTCAGTGTGCTTTGACAGCAGGTTTAAACAGAAAAATTACATTGCTGGATAAAATATGATCTTGGCTCAAGGGAGCAAGCACAATATACTTACAGCAGGATACAGTCTTGTCTCACACAACTTAGTGTCAAAAAAAAAATTAGCAATCAGTGTTGATTACAGCAATGCTGCATGTGTCCCTTCCAGCTCCATACTTGTGTTGTCATCTTGCACATATAATTTGTTCCTAGACAAACCGTTTCTTCCTCACAAGCAGCTTTCAGTTTCCTGAAAGTTTACAACAAAAATGTTTTCTTGCATGAATGAGTAAGGATTTCTCATGTGGGATTCTAGCTGCTTTGAAAACAGATTTCCTTGTGCTGGTAGGTCTTGTACCACTGACGGCTCTGCTGCCATGGGGGCTTATTCTGCTCTTTACCTTTTCTTTTTTAAATGCAGTCAAGCCTAGAGCACATGGAGATTCTCCTTCTGAGGCTTAACTGCCACAGGAATGGCTGTAGTGGTGGCTCAGTCATTCTTCTGGCACAGTTGATAAGAAACTCCAGTGATATTAAACTGTTCCTCTGATAGTGACTGTGATGAGGAGAGAAAGAAGAGACCAAACACAATCCTTAGGGTTTTGTGGGCTGATTAAGCCAAAACACCACAGGACATGACTCTAAGGAGCACTGGAAATATAAGTGAAAATAATTCACTTTTTAAAAATTAATTTGGGTACATGCATAGTAATAAGGTTTCAAAGATTGATATTAATGCCAGTATAAGGGAGGGCAGGAATCAGGGGTTTTAAAATAAGAGTTCCATGCTCAGAGCTGGGATGTGGAGAATGACCAGGAGTGACCAGACAGTGGCTCAGGGGTTGTGCTGAGATCATGCACAGTGCAGCTGCACAGGTGGAAGCAAGCAGGGATCAGGTATCAGAGTCTTTATTGCTAGGGAGGATGAGAAAGAGGCAGGAAAACAACTCAGCTTCATGTTCAGTTTAATTTTTGAGCTTTGCTATTTATGATCATAAGTCATATCTCTTTTCCATTCCAAACAACAATTGTCATCAGCGTGGGGTTGACAGATTTATGTTTGGTTTGCAGGGTTGACAGATTGATTTGCTGTATCTTGTAGCATCCTTTTCTAGATTAGAATACCATTTTATATAAAAATAATGAGTTTATAATTATATAACATAAACAGAATAAGGATGAAGGGTCCATTGGGTTTCATTACTTCAAAGTGCTGCAATGCTTGCACATTATAGACAAAATTTTACCACTAAAAACAATTCACATGAGACATTAGCAGGCAGGAATACAAAGTAGCTAAATGCTCTTAGACAAAGGTATCTGTTTGTTTTGGAGGCTTAAACTTCCTTGACACTGAAGAGAATTTGGCATCCTTTTTGAAGAGGTGCTTTTAGTACATGACACTTTAATAGAATACCTCGGTGAGTTATTAAATTAACAAAGACAACACTAAATTATTGATGTTCTTTCCCTCCTCCCTTTCTCTTCTGTCCTTCTGCCTGAATTTACCCTGTATATTCACTTTTAGGAAATAAACATCCAATCTGTCTTGCAGAGGGGTTCTACGCCCATCGGTGAAACAGATTTTGAACAGAAAAAGTGCAGATATTGAGGCTGCCAAGTTGTCCATCTTAGGCTGGAGCTGTGTAAAAAGAACCTGTGATAAATCCCTGCTCTGGTGTGGGCCAGTGCTGGAGCCAAATCTGTTGTCTGTGCTGTTGTCTCCAGGGTCACAAATGATCCCGAGGGGCAAAAAGTGGGGATAACATCAACTCCTTTTGTAGGTGTCAAAGGTGGTGTGCAGTGATTGATAACACTAATCCGGTGTGTTGAAAGTTTTTAATTCAGGCTCACCTCCAGAAGCTGTTATTATTATTATTTATATTCTAAAATTATATTATACAGTACCAGAAAATTTGAAAACACCTCAGTAGATCTCTCAGATTCATAAACTATCGTCACTTCTTAGTAGCGTTCCTCCACTGTTATAAAATAATTCTGTGCAAGAGCTAAGCCATGTGGTGGAATCCAGTAAGTCTTTGATGTCTGTGAACTCAGCAAGAGCTTTTAGTCTATGCCAGAAGGTGAACAGTCTTAACACTTGGGGGAGGTGATGTGTAAAAATAAATAAAAGCACATTTTTTTCCATATGAAGCTGCCTTACTGTAGTAGCTTTCAAAGTGAGCTGCTTTTCAGTGCTGCTCATGCTATTTTCCCAAGTGTGTTCTCAAATTGGATGACTTTTAATCTCACATCAAAATACCACATTCCAATGGCATAACTCATCAGTGAGAGCTGTTTTTGCAGGTTAGGTACAAAAGGGGCTTTTTAAGTAGACAGAGCTGGTGTCGAAAGTCATCACACATTGGTCTGATGTGTAGAGAAAAAATTGGTTTGCCTTAAACATCTGGAAATTTCCCCCTCTTTTATGTTTTTTGTTGTTGTTGTTGTTGTTTGGGGATTTGGGGTTTTTTAACCCTAATTATTTGAGGATTTGTTTTACCAGTTGGAATTGGAAATTGTGCAGTGACCATTAGGACTTTGGATGCTCTTCCTCAAGGCATCTCAGCCTCCCACTCATACGGGATTGTTTATTTAAGCATCACCTTTTTATTTTAAAGAACTTAGATCTTGAGAAGCTGGTCTAGTTTCTGAAATGGAATTTTGATTAAATGGCCATATAACTTATTGAAGATTATGATATGGAACCATCAGAGGTGATTTTAAGAGAAAGCAGAGGTTCCCCACTTGCCACTGCAGTCTTGTGTCTGAGTATTCTGGCTTTGTAGAGTGTGGGGATGTGTTTAAGAAGAAAAATCAATGTTTTTTTGAATTAAAGTTAAAAATGAGAAGGGTATCATCTCTGAGTCTAAGATGTGCTTGAAATATCTGAAGTTTATGCAGCTGATTTTTTCATTCACAGTGCACAGAACTGTACCTTTGATAAGCAGACACTTTGAAACCAAAAGTTTCAAATATTCTTTCATAGGCTGGACAAGGTTTTTGATTTTAATTGAGCTGCAGTAAGGATGCAGAACATAACCCCTTATTTCTCATGTGTGATACAATCCTCTCTGATCATATTTGTTTAATATTCTGATCGTACAAATTGTTAAATGGTCTTGACTTCATTTAAAGTCGGGAATTGTAGCATCTGTCTTTAATTACTTGACAGCATTTTCAGAGGTTTTTTTCAGACTCTGCCTTAGAGGACTGGCAGTTTCCAAGCAGGTTTGGACTCCTTTGCCAAATCTCCTTCAACAAGCCACGTTCTTTCCTTGCACCTCAGCTTAGGAGATTGATTTTGCAGCTGCCAGGCTGAGTGTCCTGCACATGGCCCAGGCTGGGAATGGCTGTGCTGAGCGGGGCGGT
Organism: Acridotheres tristis; assembly: GCA_037013685.1. NCBI lineage: Eukaryota > Metazoa > Chordata > Aves > Passeriformes > Sturnidae > Acridotheres > Acridotheres tristis. Next base: position 11,006,441 of record CM072901.1, read on the forward strand.
GCCTCTGGAGAAATTCTCGTTCTGAAGCCAAAGGATGATCGAGGAACCCTGGCAGCAATTTAGGGAAGTTCATGTGCTGTGCCTCAGGCAAACACTGATTAATGAAATGGCCCCGGCCCTGAATCTGCTGAGGGAGGCTGTTTGTGGCAGATACGTTGTGTATTTGGGCATTAATTGTCTGCAGTAACCAGAAAGTTCCTGATACTTCTGTAATTATATATATGTATTATATTATAAATGCCAGAAAAGCCAGAATATGTTCAGTTCTTTCCATATGGAACAGGGTGGGACATGGAGGAAATGATGCCTTTATCTCTAATTTCCCAGCCCTGCCCTCTAGAGTAAATACACCATATAAATCCCATATATAAAAATATATATATATAAAATATCACATATTATATACACTATAATACACTATTACAGTATATTTTGCTGTATTCCCAGGGTAAGGTGAGTCTGACCAGTTAACTCTGGAGTCAAGCAGCAATATCTGCTTTTCAGAATCCAGATGGGCTTTTGGGGCTTCCTGGCAAGATTGCTGTGCCACAGTTGCTTTCCAAACAACTGTAAAAGAAACAAAATAAATGTTAGAAGAGCACAGGAAGCTTGACTTACTGCAATTCATTGCTTGTAAGCAAATGAAGTTTAAAAGCATAAGCTAAAAGGCCTAGCAGCTGAGGGAACTGTGATACAGGATTTATTCTGACTAACTCTGCATCTCTTAGAAGTAGTTCCTAAATTTGCAGCAGTGTGAGCAGTTCCAGAGGCAGAGTGAACTGATTCAGCAGCCAGCTCGATCCTGCATTTAACCTGAAGAGGGAATTTACTGGCAGTTATTGGTGAAATTAGGAGGAGCTGTACAATGCACACTTTCTGAAGTGCCTAATTAAAAAAGGGGAAGGGGACATGTCTTGATTTTGTGACAGCAATAATATTTTGGCTTGTCTGTAAGCCCAGCTCTGTGTTTGCCTTTCATCTGCATGCTCTGATCAATATCTGTGAGCCAGAGCAGTTACTGCAGAAATCCCCTCTGATGCCTCGTGTTTCAGCTTCCAGCCTGGAAATTGAATTCCTCTCAGCACCTTTAATAACTGTATCTCACTGCCTGCTTGTGGGCACGGGTGGGCTTTGCCTCTGTCCTTACACATTTGGGACCTTTCCTTTGCAGGCCACCTTCCACAGGATCTCTAATTTGTACTTCTTTGATTTTAAAGTTCTGTTTAAATCCTCATTAGTTAATTCTCCATTCCAATATTCCATTATTTTTTTTTTGTCAAAGAATTAGATTAATTTATACAACCATATATAGACTGCATATAGATCCATATTGCTGTCAGCTTACATGCATAAAAGGTGGCAAAAAAAGCCCAAAACAGGAATCACTGTGGTTTTGAGAGTAATCATGACTTTGTGAGGTGCTAAATTGAGATTCATAATTCAGGAAGCAAATACTTTTCCTTGAGAGAAAGAAAAAGATACTTTCCCTCCCTCTATTATTATTCCAAAATAAGTTTTCAATAATTTTTAATATTATGCTTAGGTAAATTTTCCCTGTAATAGTTCATAGATTAATTCCTTTCCCATGTAAAATTCCCAATGATGGCCCTTTTATGCTTTGGTGAAGGAACTGTTTCAGGAGACATGCAAGAGTGCTTTAACTGAAATCAGTATTTTTAATCAGGAGTTGTAGGGGGCTTTTTTGAGAAAAAGTTTGCAAAAGTTAATTTTGTCTAGATGGGGCTTCACTTCCATGAAACAGAATAACTTGGGCAGTATTGCACATTATCAGCTGTGGATGGAGCTGCTAATTTACCTGGACATTTCTAGTAACTCCACGCCACTGTTGCATTTATTCAGGCTAGAATGTACTGCAAAACCTGAGAACTGCAGTACCTGATCTCAATTTAAACTTATCTAATGCAACCTGTTTTCCCTCTGCCTAATTTATGTGTGTGACTTAAAAATATCTCCCCATTTGCCCCTGCTAACGCTGCATTTTTTTAATTCCAAGTCAAACCAGCCCGTGGGGGTTTATAGTTGTAATGCTTTGTTTGGATGTTGGAACTAAAAATAAATTTTAAAAGGGAACAATAAAACAGTGGCATTGACTGTATTAAACTGAGTAATTTTAAAGAATGAATGCATAAGAAAGCTACTCATTCAAGGCCTTCCAGAAAATGAACTATTCAAATTTATTTCCCACGGTAAGGATCTTTGAGCAGTATCTTCTCAGCAGCTCAATTGCAAATACCAGAAAGGGAATTGGAATCCTTCCATTTATGAAAACTAAGGATGGTCTTATCACACAAGATGCTTTCTGTGAAATGCAATGTTTACCATACATCATTTGAATTTTTGTAATCTGTGAACTATTTCATTGAAATTAAAAAAAAAAACAACAAACCTATATTCAAGCAAATCCTTCATTTTGGAAAGCTCCAGAAGGACAAAGTGAGCAGCCTCTGTTATGGCCATGCCCCAGTGCTGCTCAGTAAAACCAAACTGCCATGAGAGCAGGAAACCCAGAGCTCGCACAGACAATATCAGCAGTATCGAAAGCACTGGAAGTTTTACAGGTTTTTAACTGAGTTATCTCGGGTGTACATTCACATTCTGGCCCCTTGCTGCGTGGAGTTGGAATTCCTTAATTGGTTCATTGTCTCCATAAAGAGAGCAGCTAATGAAGATTTCCTTATCTCGTGGAGCCAGTGCTTTTGCAAAACAAGGATCCCGGTTTGGTCTGTCCTGATGCTTTGAAGTTCTGAGTGGTGCTGGTGCTGCAGAGTGACAAATGGGATATTTGAGGTGACTACGGATCTTTTCCATTAGACTTGGAGGCATAAAAGAGGCCGGGATGAAGCAACAAGTTGGAGCTGTTAGTTTAAAAATTGAGAGGGAAGGAGACAAATCAAATTGGCTCGGCTGAAAAAAAAATAGTTTTTCTGTATTTTTAATCAAATGGATTTCATATCAGTACACTGCATAATCTAAGAATTAGTTCTCCCTTTTTACATTTACTTCCTGGAAACCCCTGATAACAGAGATATTTTTAGAGCACTACCTTCTCGAATTAGCAGATTTTTTAGAGTTCTGAAATTACATTTTGCAATTTGCTCAGCTATGAGAAAGATTTTACAGAAACAAACAGTGAAGATAAATCACTGAAAGTGAAATATTCTACAGTTAGCTAATGCACGAAAGATAATGATGCCATTATTTTGTCAAAGGTGTGATTAGAAAAATCCCTTTTCCATTCTATTTCCTTTTTCATTTGCAAACTTATTTACAAGGGTAGGGTGTATGTGCTCGTAAATGCACAAATATCCAGTACAATTTTTGTTCTTCTTCAGGTAATTCTTAAATCCATTAAACTTTTATGACTGGTACACACACCGTGCCAGGTAATACATATTTATGAACAGTACATACAGCACCAAGTAATATGCAAAATATTCCATAATTATCCACAAGCCTTTAAATATCAAGTGGTAGAAGGCCAACCTTGCATACTACAAATACTACTGATGGAAAATGTTAAAACATTCATTGCTTTGCAAAAACAAAACAAAAATGGCACTTCTGTGACCCCAGACACCAGAGCTGACTGGGAAATGGAGAGACTTTGCAAATAAGATCGTGTTCAACATCCCTTTCTTAACACAAAAGAATTCCCATTCCTGGCCCCAGAGCACTTGGAACTTGCTTGAAGAAACAGCACAAACAACTAGGCTTGTGTAAATGGCCTCTTTATATGCATTTAGTTACTTTAAGTAGTTAATTCTACTGAAGGATGTCCTGAGTGTGGAGTTTGTATCAATATTCAGGGTGTGACATACCAGGTGTTCTGGGGGGGCTGTGCTGCTTCTCTGCTGCTGCTCTTTTCTGCCCAGAACTACATTTGTCAATGTTTTAATGGTTTGCATGACTTTAAAGGAGGACATCAGGTGGCTTTTTGGAGTTTGAGAACAAGAAATTGATGGTCAAGAGACCCCAGGCAACGCTAAGGAGCACATTCCTGCATGGATCCTGTTGTGTTGCACCATAACCACTGAAAACAAGCAAAAGTTCTCTTCATATCCCTCTGCCTTCGCCTCTGTCTCTCCATTCCTCATTTTGTAGAGCAGGGAAAGATAAAGTCTGGCTTCCAGGGTTTGGTGTGTTCTGAGCTGCTGGGTCTCCCAGGACACACAGAAACCTCTCCCTGGTTCTCCTCCATCCCCTCTGTCCTGATCCAGAATTATAAAGCATGGGATGAGGAAATCTCCTATTTTTATCAGCTGCTCTAGCAAGAATCTAAATTACTTCCTCAGGAGCTCCCAGAGCCTGAGATTTACCTTGGGACTTGTGTTGGATGGCTGGAGTCCTCCAGATGGAGAACTGGGAGCAGCTGCAGCCCAGAGCAGGCAGCAAATGCTGAGGGCTGGATTGCCACGGAGGCTTGGGAAGCTTTATCAAACATCATCGCCCTTGAGGTCCCCTTCCAACCTGGGAGCCTGTGCTTCTGTGATTTAGCTTCAGTTTTAAAAAGTGAGGCATGCATTGAGGGGCTTAATTTAGTTCACATTAATTTTCTTTTTAACTCGATATCCTTTCAAGGCCACAAACCATATCCTAGGGATCAGAAGTGCTCCCTGGCTAGCTGGAATGATAGAGCAGGCGGTGTTGCTGAGGTAATAAATTGGAAATAAGTAATAATAAAAACATGAGAACATCACGGTGCTTTTGAAAACAAGCAATATTTCATCTTTATTACATATATAACCATCCCTCGTACTTGATGTCATAGCTTAAATATTTCTTAATCAATTGGACAGGTGATCTTTATCTAGGTTACCTGGAGAACCCACAGAATGATTTTGGAATGGTTGGCAGTTATCCTGGGGAATGAATGCAGGATGTGAGCCTAGGATGCAAAACACCAAGAAATGTCATGCCTGCTTTTAGGAAGGAGAAGAAAAGAAATATGGAAATTAAATGTCAGTCAGCTCACCTCTCATTCCTGGAAAAATGTAATAAGCAACTAAAAGAACTAATTGTAATCTCCTAAACAAAAAAAAAACCAAACCAAACAAACAAAAAAGAAAAAAAAAAAGAAAAAAAAGAAAGGTAATTTAACAACAAATAGATATTTATATGTGTCAGAAATAGGTTGTGCTGACCCCCCTGTGGTTGGTAGATATGAGTGGAACAGCACAGCAGATGTCACACATCTGAATTTCAATACTGCACTGTGAGTTGTAAGAAGGTCTGGTCTGCCAGAAGTTACTAGAAAAGAGATTGGAAACAGGGAAACTGTTCTTTGAGCAGAGTTAGCAGCAGCAGTTCAGTGCTGGGTGATTTGCAAGATCCCCATCCTGACAGGATGAACCACCCAGCACTTCTGGAAGCTGTTTCTTCTGCTTTTATTTGCAGTGATTAAAAGGTGGCTGCTTGGAAAAAGTCAAATTTTGAGCCAAGCCATTAGCAATCTTACAACAGCCCAGAATGCTGACCCCCCCAAAAAAATCAATAAGCTGTTTTAAAAGTCAGTCTTTTCCAGTATAAAAACCCAGACACTTCAAGTTGTGCTCTCCATTCAGGTAAAGGTGGAACATACAAAATGCCATAAATTCATTGCCAATATTTACTGTACTAAAGCCTCAACGCATGCCAGAAAAATCTGGTAATTTTTGACTTATATCTTTATAAAATACTGAAAACTGTATGTCTGGCCCTGTTATACTGCATTACATACTAAAACCTGAAATCTTTTCATGGTTCCTGGGTGCATGGTTTATAGAGAGGCAGTTTTGTAGAAACTCCTGTGCTTTATGCTCTGTTGCCACTTGGTGAATCTTCCTTCCTGCTGCTCCTGACTGCAGAAATACATCTTTGGTTTGTTACTAGGAAGAATTTTTGCACGTATCTGAAGTTTTTCAGACTCCTTAGAGACCTGCTGCTACTTTTGATGGAAAGTTCTTAGAGATGACAAGACAGAGCAGCTGCAGCTGACCACTCACAGGTTACATTTTGTTTTCTTGAGGTCAAGATGGTGGAGTATTGTTCCAAAAACTACTGAAAATTGGTGTGCAGTGGCTGTAAACACACAGGTTCCAAAGCTTTGAGATTTCAATTTACAGAAGACTCACAGAGTGTTGTCCATCTCTTTCAACAGCAGATCCTTGGGAAAAAAATTATGTGTAATTTTTTCTTAATACATGAAAAATACCTGTATTTTAAAGACATGAAAGGACTCTGAGTAAGCATATAATCATTAAATATTCACAGTGTACAAGGTTTAATGTGCACAACATTGAATACACCAAAGAATAATGCCATAATTATAGCTCCTATAATAATTATGTTTTATTGTGGCTTCCTTACTTTTTATCCCACAGTTGGCATAAGCTTTTAAGCAGATGCCTTGGGTTTGCCCTTTGCAGCTTATAGGCAGATCACTGCTGTGTTGAATCTGCAGTCAGTCAGCTATTCAGCACTCTCATTTTTCTTTTACTGTTTTGGCAGACATGAAAAGCAAAGTTTTTAACCTTCCACTTTGCTGCTATTTATTTGACTATTGGAAGCCAACTTTAAAGCTTAAATAGGAGCACAAGTGTATCCTCACAGCAACACATTACTTTTCTCCCTGGAGTTCTTGAAGCAACCGACTGAAGAAGGAAGTGCAGGCAGTGTGAAGACAAAAATGAAGGACTAGAGTAAAATGTAATTTGAGTGGTGTCTTTTTTAATTAACAATGGCTTAGACTCTGCAACACAGGCCTTCCAACAGCAACTTGCCTGTAGATAGATATGTTACAGATTTCCTATTGTAGACAGAATGTCTATGGATATATCCTGTAGAATATAGAGTATATGTAGATATATTCCATAAATATAATCTGTAGCATATTACAGTCTCTCTCTCTACTTCTATATATTCCTGGTATAGATGTGGAATATACAGAGGTATACTCATTATCACAGGATCACTGGGTTGGAAGAGACCTTCAAGATCATCAAGTCCAAGCCATGCCCTAACACCTCAACTAAACCATGGCACCAAGTGCCACATCCAGCCTTTTTTTAAACACATCCAGGGATGGTGACTCCACCACGCCCTTAGGCAGACAATTCCAGTGCTTTATCACTCTTTCTATAAAAAACTTTTTCCTAATATCCAATCTGTATTTCCCTTGGCACAACTTAAGACTCATTCCATCAGTTGCTGCTTGGAGAAAGAGACCAACCCCACGTGCCTACAACCACCTTTTCAGGGAGTTGTGCAGGGTGAAAAGGTCACCCCTGAGTCTCCTTCTTTCTGTATGTATACAGAATTTATACCCTGGAATCAGAAGTCTGAACCTATAGCCAGGCACAAAAAAAAGTCATGTAGACGTGGATTTTGGTTCTGGATCTTTCTGCTCTGAGGTGCTGGGAGCACTGTGATGAAAATATAACTATCCACTGGACTCATTACAGAAATGGAGAAATGATTGGGGTCTTTACAAAGGCTCCTCCTAAAACATCTGAAGCTTATGTGGTATTGATTGTTCTGTTTGCCCACATCTTCTGGTTTCTTCCTGCAAAACCTTTCAGAATCTATGGGAGAAAATTAATCCCACTGAGCAGAGAGCACCTAAAAAAGTTCCCAAAATCTTTGTGGGAATCATGCTGGGTTAGGGGAAGCCCCAGAGAGGTCCCTCCCTGCAGGAAAGGGCTCAGCTGAGCTGAGTCCATCAGCTGCTCTTACCTCCAGACGAGCTGCAGGTGCTGCCACTTGCTCAGCCAGGGGAGGTCAGGAGCCCCGGGCTCAAAAGGTTTGGGATGGCTGCTGGAGACAGGATTGAAACCACAGTTTCTGGATTTTTAGGACATTTTGTGGCTGAAGGCAGCAAAGGAGAGAAGTGAGGCTGTGGGGTCAGTCTTAAAGGTGAAGGTCTTGCTTGATTTTATTTTATTTTATTTTATTTTATTTTATTTTATTTTGGTGATGATGTAAAGGTTTAGGGGCATAAGTTGGAACTTGTGAGAGAAAAGGCATTAATTCTGACACTCAGAGTTTGTCTCCTGAAGGTCGGTGCTGCCTGGCTGTGACTGTGTGGTTGCAGCCCAGGGCAGTGGAGCAGCTGCTGGTTTTTAAACTGTACCAGTTTCCCCTGTCAGGTAATTCCAGTTGAACAAGAAACAAGCATAGTTTTGTGTTTGTTAGTACTAAGTTAAATGGTTGCAGAAAATAATGAGACTGGAATTATGTGAAGAATGTCTTGTGTTTCAGCAAATTTTTATTGACCTTCCTTTTTTAAAATAAGCTCCTGGTTGAAGAAGTCCAAAGGACCTCTTAAATCTACATTAAGTGGATGAAATATGGTTTAAAGTAATACAGCATGGAAATGCAGAGTTTTGGGGTTCCTCATCCATCTTCACAGGTCATCTTATCACCATCCTTTACATTGTGGTGTTGGCTCCCAGAAGTGCAGTGGCAGTTTGTGCCAGGGTTGGGATGTGGAGCAGCCCGGGCTGTGTATGCAGTGTGTGTGCTGCAGGAAGGGTGATGGCTGCAAGAACAGCGTTTCATGGGGCTCAGTAACTCTAATAAACCTCCAGCTGCTCTCTGTGGGAAGAGGAGAATTGTGTTATCTAGGAAAATGCTTTATGTTAATGTTGTTCTTGCTATAGAGATTACCAACAAATAGTATTTTGATAAATCCTCGATGCACCAGAGATGCAGCTTCTGAGTGACAATAGAAACGTAGGAAAAAAAATTCTGTACCAAAGGGTTGGATTTTGGTGAAGAGTTTTTCCCTTTTTGTCTCTGGTACTGTTGGAGTGAGGAAATGCTTTAAAGTGAGACAGTCCCTCTGCTGCCTTAGAAGGGAAAACAGTGAAGTGGTGTTGGTGCTGCCTCTGCTCTTGAGAGGTGACTCGTGTTCTCTGCTCAAATATTCCTTTTCAGCTGCCACTCTGCATTGAAGAGTAAAGAGAGAGGGAGGAAAAGGAACACGTTCCATTTGTGACCTTTTGGGTGAAGTCATCTAAACTGAGCAGGCTGGAATTATCTGTAGAGCAATATTGTTAGGTCTTAAAGCTCGAGTCTGGCATGATAACAAACCCTACCCTCGTGCAGACACTACTGGCTCATTTGTGGCACCGGGGAACAGAATTTAAAGTATCGACATCAAAAACCTGGGCTGTTGAATGAGCTGAAGGAGGAACTTCAGTGCTTGAGTTGACAGAGGGATCAATCAAGAGGCAGCTCTGACACCTCTCCCGAGATGTGTCTGTGTGGTTTTGTGGGATGTGTGCCCTCTCTCCTGCTCATTCTCATACACAAGCACTCAATTAGACACGAGCCTGCCATGGCTCCCTTTTTCCCTGCAGTCTCTCTGACTTTGCAGAGCTGAAGCGTAGGCTTGTATGGATTGAGGAACTGTGAGCCTGCATGTCTGTGGAATGTAATTCTGAATTTTAACTTTAAGTTACAATCCCAGGGTACCTGTTTGACTTCTTTTCTGGGTTGAATATTAACTACTTGAACAATGTGCTTTTACTGCCTTGAAGCAAGGAAACTCTGTGAACTTGTTTGTGCCCTTTGCATGAAGATCCTTATCAAGAAATGAGACTTAAGTACTTCAAACCTGCAAGAGGCTGTATTTCTATTTCTTTATTATTATTAATTTAGCAGAACCTGATGCATATGGTAATTTTTCTGATTGATGTGCATGCTTGAGTAAGGGTTTCAGTATAACCAAATATGTATTTTATCTCTTAATTATTTGTTGAAGAATATATGGGAGAAAACTAGACATTTATCTCCCCATCCTGCATGACTTGTTTCTTATCTCCTGCTAGCTACCTCTGCTTTCAAGACTTCATTCTGAGGCTTGTGTATTGTTGTTATTTGCCTCATGAACCTGTCTCTTGTAAAACACTAATTTTTTCCTGTTTTGTATCATATAGTCATCTTAGGAGATAAGAGGTTAATTTTCCTATTTCCTTTAGCAAGGTAGCCTGCAGGGTTTATTTGGGCATTGTTTCTGTTTTCCATCTTTCAAGTTCAGTAACAACAGGATTAAAAACTTGGAAGTTAAAAACGTAGACGTCTGTCTAATTAAAGGAATTGGCTGTTGGGGCTGTATTTTTCTTTCTCATTAGCATTCTGTTCATTCTGTTTTCTTTCCCTATCTCCCTGTTCCCTACACACTCAGCTTGTAATAAAAGTTGGTTCTTGAATGTAAAGAGCATGTTAATGCACCTGGGAAAAACATGTACAGGAAGGAATTGGATTTGTTTCTATCTAACCTGGGTAAGATAGAATGGAATGTTCCAGTGTTTATCTTTACAGTAATAATCAAAGGCTCCTTTCAATGCTCATAAGGATTATTTAAGAAGAAAATTAAGTAAATGTATTTATTTGTTTGTTTCCAACAGAAAAACAATCTCCTATTTTAAGTTTATACCCCTGCAGCCAAGTGATAAGGGCATTTTAATGTTTTCCTGCATCTCTCTTTCCATTTTTATGTGTGGCAGGATTAGGGGAGAGCTGATGCTGCTGCTGCGTAAATGTGAGCAAGCAGAGATCCTCATTACAGGGCAAAGTGGATAAAAAGAGTCAGTAACTGAAGGTGATGGAACTGTTGTGTCTACTGGCCATTAACTGGGAAATAGAAGCTCTCCTCCAGATGAGGGGAATCGCAGGGAGCAGCATTTTGCTGCGTTGCAGGAGCAAATCCCTAAAACCTCTGCAGCAGGAACGTCTGCAAGTACAGAGATAAATATATGGAGACAGATTGCAGCAGAGACTTTGGGGGCATCAGAGGTTTTCTGCTCTGCTCCAACTCTTATGTGGAATTACTTGCACCAGCAGGGTGTGGAGCTCTCTGCTCCCAGCCCTGGAATAGGAGCTGGGCTGGCATCACTCACTCCTCTTCCCCAGGATTTGTGAGTTGTTCTGCCGTGCAACTCAGCCGAGTGTTTCTTCAGCACTGAGAATAAAAATGCTCTGCACAGCCTCTTGTACCATAAAATCAAAGAAACCACACCGTGTCTCCTGACACTTCAGGGTTTTCTTGGCCTGCTTGGTGGGCACAGTGTTTATGGATCATGCAGCAGATGCAAACAAGGCAGGGCTGCCCCTCATTAGAGGGAAAGTATGGTGCTTAAAGCCTCAGTATTGGGAGGGAGTTGAAGTTCCTCACTTTTTATTTTACCTCTGGGACTATTTCTAAAGTAGAAATCGCTGTCATTCCACCAGAGGACTGGCCAGATTTACTGCAGGAGCTTTGGCCTTCTGACTTCCTTAAGCTTTACAGCCAGAGCTCCTGAATGTATTTCATTGCTCTAGGGCAAGGAAATTTGTGTCATTAGACTCAGAAGTCAAATATGCAGTAAGTCATACAAAAACACCTGTGTCTTGATTTCAAGTAATTTAAAAATCAGTGGAGTTGAGAGAGTACCTGTGTGCCCAGATTTAGTAACACCACCCACGTTGAAAGCATAAAAATCTGTATGGTCTTTTAATTGCGTGTCATTTACACTCGAGTTGGCCACTGAAATGTTCTTGATGAGTTGGAGACAAGGCTGCCACAGGACATACAAATGGGTCCTAAAAAAGCTCTTTACTTCAGAATGTCTAAAACTCTATTCTGGGACACTTTATTCTAAAAGATTCTAATGTTTGCACTGAGGTCTCTCAGATCTTGCTGTAGGTAGTGCTACTTTGCCTGGCACTGGGATCATTAAATGCTCAGTTGCAGGTATGGTTGTTTTTATCTTTTCAGTTTCTTACATAAACCTTCTCATAACTTTGCTTTCCACCTTTTAGAATTCTGTTGTTTTGCAACAGAACAGCTTTGTGTATGTTTGGTTCGTTAATTGGAAAGAAATATACCTGCTTTTAAATCTGAAAAGTTATCCACTCGTATTTTTAGACTAGTAATGTACCCCTAAGTTAAAAGATAAAGTACTATTGATAGAACAATATTTTCCAGTAGTTTACTGTGCTGTTTCACACACTATTGACGGGAAATCGTGGTTGGGCAGAAACCACAACAGAAAATGCTGCTCTGATGTTACAGTTCTCTTTTCATTCCATAGTTTCCAGTTTTTGGCCTCATCTGTTTGTTCAACGTTTGGTTGAATGAATGGCTTTGACTTTGTGTCACTGCATGGCCTATTTGTGATAGAAATAAGGAGTTTCTCCTTCCTTTTAAATTTCTGCTTATTTCTTCTCTTTAGCCAGTGGTTTTTATGTTTTATTGTCACTAACTTGAAGTGCTTAGAAATGCTTGCAGGATGGACATTAAAATGTCATTAAAAAAAGTAAATCCGATTGACTGGCTTGAAGTTTCTACTGCTGAATCACTGTGAGTAATGACCAGGATTTTGTGGAGTCTGTGTGTTTGTTACTGAGTGCATCTGTACCCAGTACGAGGGGATTCTGCTGAAGGAAGTTGTGCAGTTCCATGGAATTCTGGAGTTTGGAAAGCAATATTCCCCTGCCTGGTGTGTTGAGCTCAGGAGGTGTTAAAGGAGTTGAACATCAGTGCTTTGCCTGCAGTTGTAATCAAATGCCTGACAGTCAAACTGGAATGCAAGGGGAAGTAAAGAGTATTAAGATTTAGCACTTGCATAATCTTCTACATCTTTTGAGTGCCACAGGTATTAACTAGTTAAGCCTCTAGATAAATTTTTTTCTGCCTAAAAAGAAACATATACATCTGCTATCCTTTTTTTCTCTGGGCAAACATAGAGACTGAAAGGCTTCATAACCCAACCCAGGTTTACCTGGTGCACTCAGTGTCTGCTGCACAGCAGCACTGTGTGTCCTAATGGTGTGTGACTAGAAATGACCCCACAAAATCCTTATTTTGATGTAGACAGCAAACCTGAGACACTGTAATAGCCCTGTATGATGGATCTGCAGCAGTAACACAAATGCTGGTCTTGGCAAACTGCAGTGCTGTACATAGATAGTGTTTGCTGTTGTATCGATCCGTGCCTCTAAATCTTTAATTATCTTTCATAGTAAAACTTGTCTAAATAAATTGCTGTAGTGCTGCTGCTCTCTGGCAGCAGCAGAGGTTGATGCTTGGGTCAGTGGCCATTTTTTACCATATCCTTTCTTTTTGTTTAAAGATTTGGTGCCATTAAAAGGAAGGGTAATAGATCTAAAAACTAAGGGGCTACCAGACTGTTAGTCCTGAGGTACAGGAGTCCCTCCTATGAGTTATGTATTTTAACAGTTTTTTCTATCCCTTGGAGTGTTTATTATCACCTGGAGGAGCTGAGTGGCCAGGCTGGTGCTGTTCCTTTTGCTTGTGGAGCAAGTGTGGTACACCTGGATATTTATTTCGCTGGTTTGAAGGTGGAGATGAATTTTTCTGACACTAAAAGGAAACCAAAGCCTTTGGTTCATACAATAAGAAAGAGCCACTGCAGGTACTGGCCTCTTGAGGTCTCTCACCTGTGCATTTCATCTTCGGTGATGAAAATCAGCTGCCATGAGGTTTGCTGGTTCCACAGACAGAGGATTGCTGTCTCTGCTCTGTGTACTCTGGAAATGAGTTTAAAATATACTCATGTGCATGTATTTTGCTGCTGAAGGAGTTTTTCATCTGAGAAAACGGAGCAAATACATTGCCCACCCCAAGATTTCGGATTTTATTTCCAAATGGTGTGCCTGTTTCAGTTGCTGTGATACAGATTTCTGAGTCCCTGAGACTAGGTGTTCTCAAATCTAACTGTGCCAAATCTTATTCTCAGCTACACCTATGTGAAAATGGAGACGGTTCTGAACGAGGTATGTGTGAAATCAGGAATTAAAAAGGCAGAGATGATGCTGGGGCAAGTTCAGGAACATTAATGAAGGAAAGTTGGGAGCATTTAAGTAGGCACAGTTGTGGCACATCTAAATATATGTGTTAAATATGCTGTTAAGAGGTTGAAGTTTCCTTTGTCATTGTTGCATGATCAATTATCCCTTCAGGGCATCGCCCTGTGACAGGGCCATGCTGCTGCTAATTTGTTTTATAGTTAGTGCAGTTCACAGCCCTGGCTTATGTACTCAGAATAAAAACAAATGTGTCTCAGTGAAGTAATGGTACGAATATACAATATTCAACAGGAAACCCTTCCACTCTTCACCACAAAGCACTAGAGCACATACCATTATGCTGACATGTTTTATCAGAAATGAAGATATAATTTAATAACACAAGTTTTCCTTCCACAGCGAAGGAAAGGGGAACAAATCAGTGTTTAAAAAAACCCACAGCACCTTAAATAATCAATTCAGGAGAACTATCATAAAGTGAAGCAATATTCATGTCTATCTCTGAAAATTGAACTATAAAATCCCAAATGATTACAAATAGTCTTTGTGCTTGCTGTCAGCGAAGTCAGCCAGCTGTGTAAATCAACAACCTGTGGTACTTTTTAACTGCAATGTTTTGTTTAAATAACCCATTTCTATTAAAAAAAAAACCACCCAACACTATTCATCCTGCCCGTGGTTGCCAGCAATGTCCATGGCAACAGCTGGTGACGGCACAAGTGGAGTTCAAAGTGTTGATTATACCATAAACTGGAGAGGGAAGAAAAATAGACACCCTGCTTACAAATATCTTCAATGCTGTAAGAGTTTTATAAGAAGAGGAGGCTGGAGAAAATTGACTTATTTTATTCTGAGTCTTTGCTTTCTGTTATTGACTGAGATGTGTATTTTGTCTTGAAAGTCTGTTTTTTTCCCTATTAGCCTGAGAAGTGCTGTTGCTGGTGTAGCACATCCAGCCACGCCTCGGTGTGGTTCAGCAAGATAACAACCAGGAGCTGAGATTTAAACATATTCAAGTTCTTATATCAGCTGCATTAACTCTTGCTACTTAAAATGTAATAATAATTTCCAAAAAATTAAAAACCCAAACAAAACCAAAGGAGCAAAGTTGTGTGATAATAATTAAGCTGCATTAAGTACGAATTGAAGTGGCTGAAAGCCTGGGGAGAAGAAAAAAAACATTTCTAACATAAATAGTGCACTTAGGAATTATTCCTTAGTTTATCGTTTGTAATTCTTTGCCTCTGGATTGGCATCATTGTCTCTCCCTGTAAACATCTCTCTCGTGATCAATTATGTGGTGATTATCTTGGGTTTTGTTTTCTGGGGTTCTTAATCTCTAGACAAGTAGTTGCTTGATATGGGCATGATTTAAAAATATACATTTGGGATAATTCATCTGAGCATCCTTTCTGGGAACTTCTGTCTCCAAAGACCTAAAATAAGCTTTCTGAGGGCGAGCTGCTAAGATTTTTATAACAAGACTCAATATTTGGTGATTCTGCTTAAATCCGAGATCTTTTTGGTAACAGTCCTGAACGTGTATGAAGATGCCTGTGATAAATTGATGGGTTATTTTTATTTGTTTTGAATGTTCTCCTGCACGTCACATTCTCTGGATGATTCTTTGGATCAGACGGGTGGGAGAGGAGGGGAGTGGATGGTTGTGATAATGTTTTGGTGCTGTTTCAATTCTTCTTGACTTACCCTCACATTTAAATCTTACAGCCAGGGCTGAGTGGAGGCCTTGCTGGGCGAGAAACAGGGTTATTTATTCCATTTCCCAGTGATACTGCTGTTTGCACACCCCCTTGTGAGGTTTGCATGTTGCTCAGTCACTTATTCTTTCTCAAATACAAGATTTTGAGCTTGTTCACTGAGCTGCAAACCTCTCAGTCAGTAGAGAGGCTTGGAGCAGATCTCCTGCATTTGTAATTCTGATTCTGTCTTTCAAAGTCTTTGGGACTTTATCAGCAGATTTAGTAAGCGAGATCTATATTCAGTCAACAAACACCAATGAAAATATTAAGCCAGGCCAAAGACAGACCCTGTGGGTTTGTACCTGCTCTCACTTTCCAGTCAGGTCGTGGATCAGTGATGATTTGTCAAGTGCAGTTTTCCATCCACGTCCTTTCCAGCCTTACACTTGTTTTACACGGGGCAGATTTAGTGTAATGTGTCCATGAAGCACAGGGAGGATTGTCTGCAGCCTTGTTAAACCAAGACCCTGCAAGCCCCAAAACCAGAGAATAGGGAAGCCAATTATAAAATGTGGAAATTCTGCTGTTTATCTCAATTCCTCCTGGAAATACATCTGCTAAACCAATCAATAGCTGGTTGTCCTTCATTTCCTGGTAGTGTTTGTCCTCTGCCTGGCCATTAGGACTGCCTTGGTTATTCTTGTGTAACCTTGGGATGTTTCCATGACTAGAAATCCCAGTCTAGAAACACCTGTTGTGCCCTGACACATCTAGAGAAGCAATATAGGAACTGCCCCGATTCTAAATTCACTGTAGTTTTACTTAATATTCAGAGCCTGTGTAAGTATAAAATTTTTATTAATAGATGGTTGATTTGCAGTAACAATATACCTGGAACCTGAATAATATGCCATGAAACTGCTATCCAGTCACAGCTCTTGGTGCCCTGTCCCTGTGGAGATGCTGCTCTGCAGCACAAACACAAATATTTTCCCCTGTGATTGAGTCCTGAGCAACACGGGCTGGTTGTGAGAGACATGTATTGAAATAATTGTGATGAATAATCCCCCCTCAGCACTGGGAGCCATGAGGGTGGTGAAGTGCTGGCTGGGTTAAGCTGTGCATGCACAGGGATCCCCTGGAACAGCTGTGTGTGCAACTGCAGCAGATCCCTGCTTTTCCAAGAGGGGAAACCCATGGGGGAAGTCTTGCAGTAATTATTTTGTTATTACTCCATAATCTTCCCCTTTTCTGTCAGCATCAGTGACTCTGTGCTGGCTGGGGCACGGGGAGATTGGGCTTTGCTGTGTCGTGTGGACAAAAGTTTTTGAAAGGGGAACAGAGGCTCTCCAGTAAAAAATATGTGGTATAGAGGGATTGATAATCATGTTAGCTGGAGGTAATATTGGAAAAGAGGCTTTATGAAGGCCTTTGTACTAAAATACTGCACACTGGCTCAGGGGCAGATGGTGCCTTCTGAGAGAGAGCCTAATCAGGTTACTCTGATTTTCATTTTATGTTTTTATAACCCGGTATTATCTACTTTTTGTGTAATCTGGTAGACTAATAACATAACAAATATCTAACTTTGGGGAATTATCCACTTGTAGAGTAGATTTTGGTATTTTCACATTAAAACATTATTAATCTAAATCCACCTATTTGAGATACTGAAGGGTTCATTTGCAGCATTAACTCCAAAACCTTTCTCTTAAAGGCC
This sequence comes from Acridotheres tristis, assembly GCA_037013685.1. Classification (NCBI taxonomy): domain Eukaryota; kingdom Metazoa; phylum Chordata; class Aves; order Passeriformes; family Sturnidae; genus Acridotheres; species Acridotheres tristis. The sequence continues at coordinate 11,023,673 of CM072901.1, forward strand.
ATAATAATGGCATCCCCTTTGAAAAATTATCTTCACAAGTAAAAGTCTGATTCATGTCCCACTGATTTTAACAAAAGAGCTCCCATAAGCTTTAGATCAACCTTAGAGATTATTTGCAGCAGAGTTTATAGTATTTGGACAACTTGAAAAGGTGCAATTAAAAATTCAGAGTGCACAGAATGGCTTGGGTTGGAAGGGACCATAAAGATGATCTATTTCCTGTGCCATGGGCAGGATGCTTTACTTCACACCAGGTATCCGAGTGCTTCATTCTGACTGCACTGAGTGCAAGTGAGGTTTCCTCAGAAGGTTCTGTGTTCTGGTGTTTAGAATAACGAGCTGTATCTATATATTGTGAGTATATATTTGTGTCCATCACTGCTGCCTGTTCCCATCCCCTCAGTTCATAACTTTTGATTAAACAGCTTCCCCTGATCACAGTTTGTCATCTCAAAGCCCCCCCTTGCCTTTGCTTTGAGATCAGTCTGGTTCAGCCTCCAGCTCCTTTTGTGGTGAAGGTGCCACTGAGATGTTTTTGGAGATGCTAACCTTGGATCCACTGTTACAGCCACCTCCCACTGCCTGCTGTGCTCCTGACAGGCCTCTGCTGGGCTCCAGAGAAATCCTAAAAATTCTTCTATTAACAAGTGTGCTTTAAAATGCTCCTTTCCTGTGCTGAAGAAATCCCAGAGGATCAGACTGCTTAGTTTGCTTGCTGGTTGCTCCTGTCTTGAAAATGTTAGATTGAGTTAAGTTTGATACTGCTTTAAAAAAGCAATATTTATATTTTTTCATGAGCTCCGCGCTGGGTATGAATTACTGACAGGTCCACTCCATCTGCTGCAGTCATCTTCATCAAATGTGCTGCTAAACTGAGCACTCAGGAATCAGATTTTCCTTGGAACATCAGAGTGGTGCTGTCAGAATTTAAAAGTTATCTCAGACAATGAAAACAAACAATAAGCCCAAGAAAACACGTTAAGCCAATTTTCGGGTGCTCTGTGCAGAAAGTGGCTGCAGCCCTGGTTAAAGGCTGGGGCCTGGAGCTTCAGATGATTTAGAAACAATGGAATTAATGAGTCCTTAAAACGTGACTAATTGATTTTCCTGATGCATGGGGCTCACACGTGGTCTAAAGAAAACTCCCAGACTCTGCTCCTGGCTGGCTCCATACCTGCCTTCACTTAATGGTCTCAGGACGTTCCATTTTTCACAGATCTATTGAGATATCAATAACTCATTGGGGGAGCTTTAATTTAACTTTGACCATGTAATTGATGACCCCTAAGAGCTGCCTTCAGGAGTTGCATTATCTTCTAACTCTTTTTTTCTATACAAATTAATATCAAACTTCTTTGCTTATGTAGATTATTTTCGAAAATTTACTTACTTCTCACTCATGAATGTTATGTTTTACACTCTAGTAAAACTTTGTATATCAAAATTTAAAAGCCCCACTTCAACAATTTCCTTCATAAATATTTTCATTTCCTTTGTTCTTGATTATTATATAATGAGCTTAATGGTTTAGGTGTTAAAATTTTCAGCCAATTTAACACAGATAGTAACTGTGTCCATCTCAGCAATATTCAGGCATCACCTTTAAAACTTTGGGTGCAGTTTAACTGAATTCAAATCAGTCTGAAATACATTTCAGTATTTTCAAAGAATCTTTCTAAGGCTGCTTTCTTTAAAATTAAAGTAGAAATGAGTGTGAATGTAATTGTCTCGTAATATTCAATTATTAGCACTGCACTGGAATGTTATCTTTATTTGCTCTATCAAATGTCTTATTAATTGTATTTCATATCCCCACTCTGTAAATCTATCAGTTTCTTTGATTAATTTTCTAAATCAATTAAACTAGTACAGTCTCATTGAATTTTAAAAAATGCTGTGATTTTTTTTTTAATAGTTTTTAAAATAAAAATTGTCAAGGAAGATGTAAACAGGATCTTTAGGTCATGTGTGATGACTGATTTCAGAGCTTCATTTAGCTTAATTTTTCAGCAGTTTTTAAAAATTATTGTCTGAAGTAGAAGTCTGAGCAGCAGCTGGGGGGGCTCAGCCTGGAGAAAAGGAGGCTCAGGGGGGACCTGGACAATAAGAAAGGGCCTAAAATTGCACCAGGGAAGATTTAGGTTGGAAATAAGGGAAAGTTTCTTCACCAAAAGGGTGCTCAAGCACTGGCCCAGCTGCCCAGGGCAGTGGTGGAATCCCCATCCCTGGAGGGATTTCAGAGCCATGGGGATGTGGCACCTGGGGACAGTTCAGTGGTGGCCTTGGCAGGGCTGCACTCCATGGTGCTAAACATCTTTGCCAGCTTTAGTTGTTCCCTGATTCCATGATAGCTTTACAGAAGTCCAGGTTTCTTTGTATCCACATCAGGAAACTGAAGTGTTATGAATGAAATGCTTTGAGCACAGCCGTGTTCTCACTGTAATTTCTTATGCCTTCCCTACCTATAAAAACCAGTGTGCTGCTCTAGGAATGTGTGATTTCCGCTGTTCCTTTAAATGGTGGGTTTTTTTTTCTTTCACTGCAAAATAGCTGTTTATTACTAAAGGTAACCACCCCATGGCAAAACAGGAGGATGGAATGCAGGGGTGTTTATTATTGACTGATTAGTGCACAAATGCTTTGACTCAGTGCTGATTCTTTTTGAGCCTATTGATGTGTGAACTTGTTCCTTCCAGTATAATAATTTTGTAAGTTGTTTCACCCTCGTGCTCAGTGATATATCTAATAGCACAGCTGAACTCAGCATGGCTTCTCATCAAGTATTAGAAGTGAAGGAATTTTCCTCCTCCCAGCCTTACACTCTGATTTCCAGGTCTGTGCCTGTCCCAGGTTGCAGTAGATGAGCTCTTTGCTCCACAGGCTTTCCCTGGAACTTTACATTTTCTTTTCTCTTTCTGGCTGAGCTGTTGGGCTGGGTTGGACTAGATGATCTTGGAGGTCTCTTCCAACCTTGTGATTCTATTTTTCTGTGTATTTGAAGCAGGGCTGGTTTTGATTCTGCAACATCTTGATTGATGTGACCAGCGAATATCAAATTAGGCTGTCAGGTCTGAGGTGTTGTGTGGATAACATTCTTCTGATTTCAATGTGATCTTTCTCTTCCCTAAACAGAGCCATCACTCTGGAGAACCAGCTGGTGATCCTGGGGGTGTCACAGACGGATGCAGGAGGTTACTATGTCCAGGCAGTCAATGAAAAGAATGGGGAGAACAAGACCAGTCCCTTCATTCATCTCAGCGTAGCACGTGAGTATCCAAATTGTGGAGAATGTGCTGGCACACCGAGGCTGCAGACAGGGCTCACAAAGAGCCTGCCCAAATCAAAAGAGTCTTGCTAGCAAAGGATTGGACCTTTAAAGGAGGTCAATGTTTCCTGCTTGGTTTGGAGCACACTGAAAAGAGGGACCTAAGAGAGGAGATGCCCTCCACAAATCACCCTCAAAGTCCTTTGTCTGGTGGTTTGCTTTGTGCAGGGCAGGTACATGATGATATCCCTCACTGTTTATTGTGAAGTTGTGGTTATAATTTCTTTTTAATGCAGGTGTTTATAATGTGTTGTTTTCCATTGTGCCTAAGTAAACAAGTCATCCTTCTGACTGCAAATTTATTTATGGATCTATTCCCAGTTTATGGCATTATTTTTACCTGGAGTTATCACAGAGTCCCAGGGAACATGCATTTCATTGTTATTACATATTAATTTACATTACATGGATTGTATTAACACCACCAGCCCAGAGATATTCCATGAGTGGGTTTTGCAGCAGAGCAGATGGAAAAGCAGCAGAGCACTGAGGTCAGGGAGATGGCAGAGTCTGAGTCTGCCAAGGTGCACATTCAGCAGAAATGTGCACGTGCAAACTCTTGTAAAACATCCAGTAAACCTGTCTGCATGAAAAATTAATATTCTAAACATGTGAAATGGCTTGAATCCTTGTATAAGGCACTCGATAAAGGCATTATTTATGTAGCAGTGAGAAGAGGGAGCATGTTAATCCTGTGGGAATGGGGAGGTTCCTCATTTTGCTTTTAGAGGCAGGGAAGAGGTGATGGAGTAAATCTCTGATGACAGTGGCAGCCCTTATAATTTGGGCTTCTAGAAGATGCAGGACTCAGCTCTAGATCAATGGCATGATGAGATGCTTCAGATCTCCTGACCTTGGGTACCATTAGATTTTGGACAATCCTTGGTGACTCATTTCCAAACTTTGTCACTCTGGGTTTCTGGGTAGGAAATCTGGGACAGTGCTTTTGGAACTGTGCTTGTGTTTGTCAGAAGTTTATCTGAAGCATTATGGTCCTGTGAAACATTCAAATTTTAAAAAAATGTCATTTTTCTGCTAAAATTCCTAATTTGGTTTCAAGGAAAGCTGAATTAGACAAACATGGGGAGCCTTGGCAGTGGGCTGAGATCACTGGGGCCAGCAGCTGGATGGTTTGACAGGCAGCAGGAGACACAAACCTCTGTTTTCTTCCAGACAAGTATCTAAACTAAATGAACTGCTCAGGGGGTTCGTGTGTATCTTTCTGAAGTGGAAATAATATTCCAAATCCACTTGTGAATTCTGACTGTTCTATGGCATGTAGATGGTAAACATTATTATTTCTGACAGTATGAAGAGGTTTGCTAACACTTTAGTAATTTCATTTTTAAAGCAAATTTGTGTTGTTTGTATTATGTGACCAATAGCATACTTCCCACTTTAATTTCATGTCTTAATTAATGCTGGAAATAGTCTGTGATCATGCATGCATAACAAGTGCTATGCAAAGCAGAAGGTAATATGGGCATATGGAAAAGAAAACACTCCAAAACGCTCACAGACTTGATACCATGAATGCAAAGTCTGCCTTGAATGTGGCAAATAGGAAAGATAAAATGGATAAAAGAAAATGAAAGATGAGACAAGATGGAAAGCCAGAAATGAATTTACTTTTAGAATTAATGTCAGCCAATGAGGTTTTCAAATTGACACCTTGATACCCAGGGTTATTAAAGCTGTGTGTGTGTGTTGGAGGAAGGCAATGGCTGTAAGGCATTGGAGTCTGTAAAGAAAATTGGATTAACGTGGTTGTTCTGAACTTTGATCTGGGGAGGAAACTTATGTGATACATTACATAGAAATGAATAAACATTTTTGGTCTGGTAACAGAAAATAACCAGGCAAAAATACAGTCCTGAAGCAATATGCAGAAAATGGTTGCCAAAAAATGGCGTATTTTGGAAGAGTAATAAAGAATTCAAGCAAGAGGTTGGAAACATTGTTAAAGGTAACACAGATGAGGAAGATACTGCATTGACTTGTCACTTTCTGAATCTTATGGGATGTTAGGAGCGATGACACTTGTAACTTTCCATTAGGACATGTATAAAATTTAAAAACAGTTTAATCAAAATCCAATAAACCCCAAGTAAAGCGGAATAGCCAATCTCTGTGCAAGTAGATTATATATTAATTATTGAGTACAACCTTGCTGCATGACTCAGCGTGCACACTGCCACGGTTATTGAGGGCAGGAGGAAAAAAACCCTATAGATAATTCCCAGGGCAGTGATTCTCTGAGAACAGTGTTAGATATGCACAGCTCGTTATTCCTTGAAGGAGACCAGTGTCAGATTTGCTTCAGCCTGTAAGAAAAGCATATTTGCAGAATCATTCTAACAGCTGAGAAAGCTGTAAGCTCTCCTGTTCTGCTCCAAAGTACAAGAATGACAGCAGGAGAAAGGTCTGGCTCTGAGCTGAGCAGAGGATGAGTTACAGGGCCTTATATTGTAGATTAAAGTCGCTGTTGAATTGTGGCTGAAGGTAAATGGAACTTGAGCATCACCTGGAAAATACACTGAACTGCCCTTCAATTAATAACTGTATTTGATACATGTGGTATAAAAAGATTTGCAGATGTTGAGCATGTTTTAAAAGCAGTCTAAAAGCCCCAGTCACATTGAATTCTCCAGAGGGGCTCTGAGTATTAATAGTAAAGACATTTTGTTTCTTGTCAGTCTAAACTGCAGCTCACTGAGTCCAACACTGTGAAGTCTCACACCCGCCCATCGCCCCTGACTGCAAACACGCACGGAGCTGGGAAACAGCTCCCAGGGAAAGCCTGCAGGTTTGTCAGGGCTCTTTGGGCTGTGCTTGGGTTTGCTTCTCCATCTTCTGACCACACATGGGAAATGAAAGCAGCAGAGAGCCAGGGCTTAGGGGAACACTCAGTTTTTCGGAGTATTTGGGTGTTTCAGGTACACACCCCGTCCCCATTGCTCACTCCTTACACACCCCTGGTGCAAAGGCACTAAAGATTTATTTCCCAGTAGATCTGGTCACTATGTGAGAAGATCCAAATATTGAGCAGTGTTTTCCCTTCACAGCTGAGTCCCCAGCTTGGCTGAGCACCCATGTTCACATGCCTGCCCTAAACCCATGTCTGAATGTGACACAGGGTGAGGTCCACCCAGCTCTGCTTGAAAACCATGGATGTTTCTTTCAAGTGGACTCATTTCCACTGATTTCAGGAGGATTAGATCATCTCTGAGGTGACAGGCTCTGGGGAAATAAAAATTATGTCCAACAGGCAGCATATTGGGAATAACGTCACATCTGAAATTAGTGTGAGGTGTCATAAATTAGTCCTAAATTTAAAATGTCTTAAAATGAGTTGAACTGTGTACTACACTAATGAAAATCTTGCCACTTTTTTTTTCCTCTTTTTAACCATATGTCAAAGCTTTCATGTAAATAACACAAAATTTTGGCTTGGAAAATCGGAAAGTCTGAAAGTCAAGAGTTTGGCAGTGGAAATAGTAACAACCCTCACTTTGGATTTTAACTCAAATTACTCACTTACTCCTTGTTGAGAATTCACTACTGCTGCTTGGGAGGGTTTCAGTACTAACTCCATTGCTGGAACTTCCTAACTTGATTGGAGTTGTGTGAGTATTAATCTATCTCTGGGTTGGTACAAGCTTTTGGGATGTAAATGCTGCTCTTCAATAACAACACTTGGAAAATCCTAAATGATTTATTCCTGTTTCCATGTATTGAGCAATAGGGTTTGATGATGGTATCGTAAATGGATCCTTAATTCTTTAGGCTTTTTCTTTATGCCCATTCTCCCACAGCCAGACATACCCTGCAGCACAGATGGTCAGGTCTGTTCCTAAGGATTGTGACTTGTCAGGGAATAAAGTGACATTCTTTGATCTTATGAGTGTTGGCAGGGCACCTAAAGATTGAAGTGTTTATTCAACTAAGGCCATCGTAAAACCCTCATTTCCTTGAAGGCCATTCTCAGTGTAACAGCTAAATATCTCTGAATCTGCATCACAACTCTTCTGGTCATAGTATGGAACTTAAACAAACAAAATCCAACCAAACAAAAAAACCTCAAATCTTCAAAAATAATGATAAAAAAATTCCCAGAAACACACACACACACAAAAAATATTAGTTCATGATAGTTTGCTGTTGCTATGCCACTTTTGCATTAAGGTTTTTTGAGGGTAAAGGGGGAGCAGGGGTGTTTAGAGCTTCTTAATGAAACCATGAGGGATTTGAGTATGTAAGTCAAGAGTTTAAGTGGGTTTATTAGAAGGGGGAGGAGGAAAGAAAGATTCATAAGGAGCTTTTTATTGCTGTGAGGAGCTGACTGAGCTATTCCCTGCAGGGCACTCAGTCTGTGTCCTTCCACTTTATGATGTGACACCATGGCCAGGCTCTGGAGCCACTTGGGAAGAAGTTGGCAAAGCCCTGGTGTGATATTTCCATTATTGACTCGAGTGCAACGTGTGAGCACCACTGCCCTAGTCCTGGAAACTTTTAATGGCGTGCTTGGCTTTTTCCAAGCCCAGCTGAAGCATTTTATGAAGAATGTGGGGCTCAGTAAATGATTTAAAAGGCTGGTTGGAAGGAGGTGGGTGTGTGTAAACTGTTGTGACAGTTTAGATGGTCCTGCTTCAATTGGTTTTTGCGGCGCTAATCGTCCGGAACTGCAATTCGGGGCCTTGCTCCTGCACCTCCTTGTTAGGCTGTGAAATATTGAGATGCATGTCTCTCCAATAGATTTATTAGTAAATTAGATAGTCCCCAGACCTATTGGTAACACCAAGAGATACAGAGTGTTCTGCAGCCTGATGTCATTTTCTGATGCAGGCTTCGTGAAAACAGAAAACAAGATTGATGAAAATTTTAAAAACCTTGCCAGCCAGCATTTCTGAAGAGTCAAAGATAATAAAGCCAATTATCATTTAACGAAGATAAATTTTTCCCTTGGGCACTGGCAATGCTTAAAAAAAAAGTAGTAGGGATAGAAAAAGTTGGGGACTGAAAATTAAACTCCTGGCTTGGTTGCATTGCAATTAATTTAAAGTATGAGGGTGTCATGTTGTTCTGCCCAACTTTCGCTTGCAACCAGAAGAATTTTATTCTGTTATGGCAGACATTGACATGAGGTTAACTAGACCCTGTTTGTCTCTGGTGCTTATTTTGTTATTCAACTTAATGTATCAAGACATAAACTTTACAGAAAGCAAAAGTCCCATTTCAGGCTCACAGGGACTGAATTTACATCAAAGTTCTTGTTTGTTTGGCCTTCTCCTATAAAGGAAGGCTGTCATGATTGCAGAGGACATTTAGGTCACTTTTAGTGTCTGTAAGAATGAAATATTCTTTATGTTGTCAGGAAAGAGAGGTGGGGGGAGTGCCCCATTATGTGTCTGTGTGTTTGAGAGGATGTTCCTCTTACCACACCTGACAGAAGGATGTCAAGAAGATAAGTTTTCAGAAGGTTCTGAGCAGACATTTTCCTCTCTGGAAGAGAGCATTTCACTAACATGATTTTCCATATTAACCATCAGGGTTCCTTCAAGTCAGCAGATGCTGAGGATCCTTCATGGAAACGTTTGAAGCACAAAAGGCATGAATTTTTCATAGCCAGTCCCAGCTTTCAGGTGTAGGCAGGAAAAAGGAAAAAAGGAATGGGCTGGCACCCCCAGGGAACAGAGATTTCTATTCTGACGTCAAATTCACACAAGCTCTATAGACTTGTCAGACTGGTTTTAGTTCATGCCAAGAGCATTGACTTCTTTTAGCCTCTCTGGGTCAGTGCTGTGGAGGTGAATTTAGTGTCTCTATGATGCTTTATTTTTACTTTTTGGTGTTATTTTGGTGAGGGGAAAAAGAAGGAATGTGGGATGAGGTGAGATTGCATTTCTGTGCCTTGACTGTACCCGATTTCCCAAGGTTGTGACCCAATACTGGGGAAGTCCAACAGAGCAGAGCTCAGCCCTCTGTGAGCTTTGAAAGGATCACATTTCTTCCCCATTTCCTCAATGGTTTTACTCTTTGTCCAGCAGGATTTCCAGGAAGGATATCATAGTGGGGTTCCATGAGTAAATGTGAGCCTTTGGCTTTGAGGGACACTAAACAAGCCTCAGTTGTCCAAGATGTTAATTGAAGGAGTCTGTGGAAGTGTCTGGGGTCTAACACTCAACCCTAAGGACACATTCTGTGTAAAAGCCATCTTTAAAACCCTTCTCAAATACTGTCAAAGTGCTTTTTCTTCTATTCTTGCTCTATATTCAAGGACATACATTTTAAATGGGGATCTTTTTTTTTACTTTCATAATAGAATGCAACTTACACACATCTCAAATGCATGGTTATGTATTTAAGTCAAACACATTTTAATAACAATAATAGCTGTAAGAAAAAGGACTAAATTGAGTTGTTGTTAAAGATTTGGGTTTGATATATTGGAACAAATGTTAGTTTAAGCTTTATCCAGAGCTGAGAATTTCAGTGGAGGCTGATATTCTCAGTGCTATACCCTATTATCTACTGCAAAAGTGACACTGTACTGCAGTGTAGACTGATTTTATATGCATTACAAAGAAGTAACTGATGATGTTCAGGATTTATCAGCCTTCTTGGGCTCCAAATTTCATTGTTAGGTTTTTCTAAAGCATCAGCCAGATCTCTTCCATAATTCTCTACCTTTCTTCTCCTTAAAGGAAAACTTTGCTCACTTTTAACTCCAGAGGTAGAGAAGGAAACCTGTGGTTAAAATCATAGATTGCTAAACTGCAGGAATAATAAAGGTGAGCCAAGAAACCTTTGTGGAAGCTCAAGCTTTTTTCCTTGGTTTTTCCAAATATTCTATCAGTGCTCTTCCTGTTTAAATAACAGAAATATTGGTGGGTTTCCAGTTTGATCTTCCTCTGGACTATTTTTGGTAACACTTAGTGCCACACATGGTGCATCTGCTGCAGCCTCTGCCCCAGGCAAGCAGGGTCTCCTCTGCTGGTAACTTTTGTTGTGGAAAGATGCTAAAATGAACTTTCTGTAAGATTATTTCAGTCTTCCTATTAAAGAGAACTTAAACAGCCTAAATCAGCATAAAACCTATTCAAATATCTGGCACTTAATTTTCATCATATTGCATCAACAAATGTAATGAAGCTTTAAATGTGTGGTTTATGGGAAGAATAGTTATTTCCTTTTCTCCCAAGTGCAACAGAACAACCCTGTTGTTATGGGGACTCCTCACTGGCTGGTGAAACTACAGAACTGCAGCCGAAGTCAGTGTTGTTCCCTCAGCAGATGCACATCCATTATGCATGTTGCTCTGAGAAAACGGCAAATGCTGAGGTTTCTGTAACCAAACTTATTATTTTAACACTACTTCTTGTTACACTTGTCTGTTTGTGAGGTTTGGGGGGTTATAGTGTCTGAGAGAGATCTGGAATGCACACACAAACACAGGCTCCAAATCCTGGTTGTCTCCTAAACCCTTTATTTATATCTGACACATGCAATTAATCTCTCCCTATCTCTAATCACTTTTGCTATTACATTCATCGGAGTGATTTGTATCCTATCTCTGTCACTGCTCAGTAATTGATATGTGGAGATAAGGGATTCTTAGAGGACACAAACAAGGAAAAGGGAAAATTGAATTTACCTTGCAATCATTTTATAAAATGTGACACCCATCAATTATACATGCCATCCAGGAAAATGCCATCTTGAACAAACGGCGATGATTTGTTGGAAGAGCAGCAGAAGAGAAATGCCAGAAAACTTTTTTAGATAGAAAAGTGCTGCTGGTTCAACAGACAGGCTTTTCAATCTCATTGGTCCACCTACAGTGTTTTTAAATAATACTGTAGAATTTACAACAAAAGTATCATTTTTGATCTGTGTTTTTCTCCAGTCAATCTTGTACTAATACTTCAGAGTGGAATAAGATGAAAGAGAGCTGTTGAAAAAAACCTTGTTTTGATCAGACATAAAAAGATGATGTTGGTTACTCAAGATTGAATCATCTTTCAAGGGCAGAAATGGTAAAATTGATAATATAATCCAATTCCAATTTAACCACATTCTATCATGAACATATTTCTATTTAGTTTCTCTTTTTCATTTCAGTGCAGTGATAAGTGAACTAATTTTCTCACTCTTGTGTAAGTACTTCGTGCTCATGATTAGTTCTAATTGTTGGCATGAGAGTAGTAGCTCCTGTCCATACTTGTAAGTTTAAGCACTACTGTGGGATCTTGGAAAAGCTTTTTAATATGTACTGATAATGCCATAAAAACGAGTATATAGATGAATAATATAATAACAGTAATAGAAATCATAAAACTGAGAAGATTTAAATCAAACAACATTCAGGGTTGGCAGCTTCCTGGGCCTGTCAGTGTGGCAAACACTCTTTTCCCTGGAACTATTTATCTCTTTATCCTGCACACCCCAGATCCAACTGCACTGCCCAAAACCTCCCAGAGCAGCCAGAAGCCCAGTGATTTGTGGGAATCTGTACAGGGCTTTGCATTTCAGTTCCTGTAAGGATCATAATGCTGAAGCTTTAGGAGGAACAGCTACTGGAGACTGCTGTATCAATTTACCCCTTTTGAACATTAACTCCTGGTTTCTTGTAAGTCTCCTTCTGCTGTGCCAAACTCCTGGAGTTTTCCAAGGAGTTGGCTTGAAGTATTTTGCTTTGATTCCCATCTTTACACAGTGGGATGGATTTAAAATGTAATTCTCATTTATTTTAAGTTGACAAACCCTTTTTGAAGGTGCTTTTTACTAAGAAACTAAGAACCTGTAACTTATTGAAGCAAGCTTGAGCTGAAAGATGCTATTTTAAGGAAAAGCAAACAAACTACCCAATTTAAAGAAAAACATCCAAGAATTGGACTTTGATGATCCTTGTGGGTCTCTCACCTCAGGATAATCAATGATTCTCTGATCTATGTCTGTGAGAGCTCTGTCCTGGTCTAAAGTGAAGCCCTGGCTGGTCTGTGAGTGAGAGAGTACAGAGAAATCAAGCTCTTGCTTAGGAAAACAGTGGCAAGCATTTTATTTCTTATGAACAGATAAATTTGCAGCATGTGTAGGGTGTTTTGAGGGTTTTTATTTTAGGCATAGAAGAATTCTTCAATTTGGAAAATAAATACTTTAGGAACTCTTCGGTAGTATTCTTTAAACTGCTGTGTTAGGCAAGCTTGAAATGTTTTTCAAATAATATAGATAAGGAATAGTAAATATGGTAAAAACAGATGTTTAGTGGAGTATGTTCTGCACTGAGTTACTGCAAAAGTCTAAATATATCCTAAAGATTCCTGCACATGCCAAAGGTCTGCGTGGCAAAACCCTCCCAGCATCTTCACAAAAGCTAATTTTCATCTCCAGCTTTCATAGACATATGGTTGCTTGAGGGTTATCATTTTTAAAGCTCTTCATATTAAAGATGTTTTTAATTTCTTCTCAATATACATCATAAAACAGGAAAATTGAATAACAATGAAAAGACTGGGATATCTGTCTCATCCTTCTGCCAGTGAGATGTGATTTGTCCAAGCAGTTGTGGGAGGGCATGCAACAGCCTGGATATGGAAAAAAATGGAAAAATAGTGATGACAACTGCAACCCAAGCACTGGAGAGAGTCAGGACAGGCAGGATTCAAGGTCACCCATACAGCTATAAATATTCTTTTTGGATTTTGAACTTGCTATGAATTTTAAAGTAATTTAAAATAATTGGTCCTTCCTACCCCATTTGTAATAGGAAGAGAAACTCAGACCTGGCCATAACCTGGGTTGCTTCACCTGATGTATGTAAAAGCTGCATTGATTTCCTGTCCCCTTGGCTGTACCATGGGAGCTGTAAATTGCCAATCCAGGGTGTTTGTTATCCTTTGGTTTTGTGCTGCTCAGTTTCACATATTGTTGTGTGCAGCTGGGGAGGGATTTAGACATTGGAGCAATTCAAAATTTGATTTTTTTCCCTACAGACTATGCTATAAGGTGATGGAAATGCTGTTTTCTTTTCATGTGCAGACTTTTGTCTACACTTACAAACCCTTAAAAAGGCAGACTTCGGGATTGTGGATTATTTTTGTGGGTGGATAAATCATTCTAGCTATGGAATATGGGGACAAAGTTACAGTTCCTCTAATACTGGAGAACATCATTGCTAAATAGCACGTCTGTAAAGGACTGCAAGGGTTCTGTGATAAAGGTGGGGCACAGAAACCTGTGCAATAATGCAACAACGTCCTGGTTTCCAAGGCCCTGTTTGTGCAAATTCATGACTAAATTTTATCCAGCCGTGTTTGTTGTTAAATATCTCTACGAGCTGAGGATGAAGTAGGTTCTGCTGTTTGTGTGTAGGGAAAATACTGCAGTGGAAAATGCGTTGGAAAAAAAGGAGAAAAAGCAGAGTAATTGTGTCTGGTGGTTCTTTTTTATTCCCTGCTCATTCCTTCTGCACTAAGGAGGGCTAAAAGAAAATTTTGCTTTTTCACTCCGTGTGGCTGCATTTTGATCTGCTCATAAACCTGACTTAGTAAAGACTTGGTGAAGGCTTAAAAAGCCAGCAGTGTTGTACCTTCTGCAAATGCTGGGAAAGTAACTGCAAAGCCTGTGCTGCCTTCAGCCATCCTTGTGGATTTATCAGGTATCTGTGAGTGATACTGTCAGAGCTATTAAAGAAAGTAATTGGTAGTGAGTGATTAAATTGCAGATGGCCTTTTCAAGGTGATTATGAATATTAAATCAAGTCAGTAAAAGCTAGCTGAAAAGGCCCATGAAAGCAAGAAGTGAATATGCTGAGGATAATGGCATGAAAAGAGGCTCTTGCAGGCGTGCCATGCTCATCCAACCAACCAAGAACAGCCCCAGCAAACAGCATAATTCAAGTGGGTGTATTGTGTCAAAGGAGGTGGAACTAAATATCTCCCTTTTTAGGCTTTGAATTCCCCTGTGCAGAGAACTCAGAGCATCTCACTCCTGTTTTATGCACAAGTTTCCCCCAGGTCCGTGGCTGCTGGCACTGAGCAGTGGTGGCTCTGCAGGGTCCCCTGTGCCAGGCAGAGCTGTGTCATTAACAGTGATCGTTTCCTGTTCCTTCCCAATTGTAAGTGATTATGACAAATGTTTCCTTGCCACATCGTCCTGGAGCAAGGCCAAAGAAACACTGTAAAGTGACTTAATTTCATTTGGTGATCTTCATCTCACAAAGCAAAGGTTATATGGGAGTTGGTTTTTAGCTGAAAAATCCAAGGTTCATTTTGTTCTGTGATTTAAACTGGAAACTTCAGATGCAAACAGAGATAAAGAAAACTGAAAAATAAATATCTTCATTTTGAACCCTGCCGACTTAATTTTAATACAAGTGCAGAGTGCTTTCATATAGGTCTAAATAGCTTGTGAACTTGGAGCCTGAGGGTTGTTTTTCTTGTGAATATTGTGATTATGGGCTCATCACTTTTGGACCAATTTCATGCTTTTAAATGGAATTTGGTACAGTTGCTTATACTTCAACATATTATTGTATTGATCTCCAACATCATGCTGACCTATCTAATCTGCTCTTAAACTGTAAAACACCATGGGATTGATACTGAAGATTTATATAAATGGGCTTTGCAATTATTATTTATTATCTTCAGTGCAACAGGGATCATTTGTTTAATCACTTGAGGAGCACTTTCCCCTTCAGACAATATTTCTGCTTACCTGAGTTTTGTGGTCATTTTAATGTCAGTGGCTTTGTTGCATATTGATTCTTCATATAAAATTAATATTCTTTCACTTGTGGGTATTCCCTTGGTAAATTTGATAGAGAATTCTGCTCATTTCACGACAATAACACAGATTTCTAACCTTGTTACCTTAGGAACCTGATCTATGACCTCTGTGACAAACATCTGTACCTTGCCAGTATTTTAAAAACTTTTTGTACTATGTGAAGATTTTTAAAACTTCTCTAAAAATTGTTCAACTTGATTGCTTGGTGGATTGCTTGTCAGTGCAACAGGTGTGGTTTTTAAGGGAGAGGAGGTTTAACCAGATGTTCAATTTCCCTTTAACTGTGGAAAGACAAGTAATGCAAATAGCCAGTGCCCAAGATGTCATGGGGAATTAAAAAAGAGGAGGATTTTTTTTCTACTTAAAGAAGCAATGAATTAGAGTAAGGCAACTTTATGTTTTTCCACCCTCAA
The DNA here is from genome assembly GCA_037013685.1 of Acridotheres tristis. Taxonomy (NCBI): domain Eukaryota; kingdom Metazoa; phylum Chordata; class Aves; order Passeriformes; family Sturnidae; genus Acridotheres; species Acridotheres tristis. The sequence continues at coordinate 11,039,201 of CM072901.1, forward strand.
GAAGACATTTAAATTTAGCTTTTCTCTAAATTTTAACTCAAGAAGTGTCGTGTAAGAAATGTGAGCACACTGCATCCAGGGTGCTTAATATCAAAAGCATCTTAACAGTTTGGATTAACAGTTGCCACTTGTTTTGGGGGAGGATATTGATCACTTCTTTTATGTGATTGATGTGGTGTGTTCCCACTTGGGAGGGCCTGGGGTGCTTTCAGAGGTATTACTGTGGGCCATGGCATCATCATCATCATCCTCATCAAAAGGGTCTAGAGGAAGACTCTGATTAAATTGTGGCTCACAGCTCTGGGTGCTCACTGCAGAACAGGGGGATTTGCACCTCAAAGCCCAGTGGGGTAAAATGTGGAACCTGGCAGATCTTGTAGGACTGGTGGTGACTGCTGAGTCGCTGAGCATAATGCAGAATTCATTTTGAGCAAACAAGTCCGGGGTGGTTGTGCATTTTTGTTATAGCTTGTAACTGTCACTGCAGTCAGCTGGGCTACTTGAGGAGTGCTTTTTTTTTATGATTTAAAGGTGGAGAAAGCAGTGGAATTCTTAAAACTCACAGATAAATCTATTTTTACAAGGTTGTTACAAATGCTTTCAGAGGGTGTTTGTAATGGAAGAAGTGACAGACCTCTAATTAGTGTGGCAGCGTGAGGCTGCGGCAGCTGTGAGGGATGAAGTAACAGTGTTTATCTCCAGTTTATGGCCAGCAGATGCAGGTAGAGAATGTTTTTCTTAGTTCATTCTTTCGCTGCACATACAAGAGGAGGTGTTTTTAATTTTGTCAAAATATTTCCAAGTTGTGAGACTTAAAACGTACAAGTTATGAGTTTACTGTGAATAATGACCAAGCTGTTTTCCTGCAGCCTTTGCACACACTGGTTGTTTAAGGCAGTGTCCTTTCAGAACTATATTTTGCTACTTTTAAAGCAATAAAGCTATTTTCTGTGTGTTTCAAGTGGGGGTTTATGAAGTCAGCTGACAAGATTTTATTGCAATTTTTAAAAGACTGGGTTTTAACGAGTCCATATTTGGTTTTTGTGACTCAGGTACTTGATTTCACTTTCACTTCACTATGTCACAAACAACTTTGATGACTTTTTAGGATCTTAATACCACATTTAGAAATGCTTCATGGCACACCAGAGCAGCGGAACGGGGAGCACAAACCTCATTTGTGTGTTAATGCTGGAGGTGGTGTGTTTGTCATAAATCCTTATCCTTAACTGAGTGGTGTTCTTTAAATATTTATCAGAAGTGAATATGAATTACCTGAGTAATATTTATGGCGTAAAAGTTTCTCAGTTGCATCTTTGAATAAGAATTTTCCAAAGTAAATTTAACCTTTCTGGTGAGGCATAAAGGTGTGGGATCTGTACAAAGTTCTGTCCATGAGTGCAAACTGCAAACACCAACCTGGGTGCTGCTCACCCTTCTGCCCCCAGAGGAAATGGTCCCTGGAAAAACACTGGGATACCTCTGGAATCCACCTCACTTCAGCTTCCAGTTCTGTTTGTCAGCACAGCTATTACACAAACACAGTTTTTATAGACAATGTTGTTATAAAAAAAACCAGGATTTTTTGGGAAATATGGCAGCTTTCCAAATATAGGACAGAAGCCCCTCTTTTTTCTTTTTTGGAAGGGCACAGTGGTGGGTTTTAAGTGGTCTCCATGTCCTCAAGGGCAGTGAGCCTATGGAGAGACTGAGACAAAGGTGAGCTGGATTGAATCATCAGTTCTGGGGGAAGAGAGACATGAAAGTTGTTCCCACTCAGCACTGGGAAGGGAGGGGCTTGTCCTTACAGCCAGAGTTGTTCCTTTTGATGAGCCCTTAAGAACAATGTCAGATATCTCTGCTTTTCATCCTTGATCACCAAGAGAACTTTAAAATCTCTGTTTCAGAAGGAAATCCTGGGTAGCAGTCTCTGGAAATATGCAAAGCTCACCAGAACTGCATGATAGGGAATATAAAATCTCCGTGAAAAGCGTGGATCCTGACTGAGGGAAGGAGTGCACTGAATCAGAAAAACACATCTGGCTTGGAATGCATTGGGTTGTAGATCACAGTTTTATGAGTTTGCAGAAGATAGGGACAGTTCTATTTTTTACATTTTTTTCCCCCCCTCAAGATTGTATCATTGCAATCCATTCAAAAATTGCAAAGTAAGCTTAAGAAGAAATAAGAATCCTCTGTAAGTCACAGCAGGTTGTATTTTAGGCAATTCTCATTTTGCAGATTTCCTCTGAATTTGTCAAACAGTGAATTTTGAAACAACATAACCAAGTTGTTTATGCAGTTAAGGATTTATGGGAATGCGATTCTCATTCACAAGGGGAGTGTGTGTGCGTTTGAATTCCTTTTTACAATATGCCACCATGATCCCGAAGTAATTCAGAGATTGATTTGTAAAACATTCTGAATCAATTAAGGCTTTAATCAGCAAGTGGCAAACTTCAGATGGCTCGTGGACTAATTTTACCATCTCCCATCAACAAGAACCTAAGCTGGAAAAAGAAAACAATTAAGAGGATGTAATTATCTGTCCTGATTACTGAATTAGAAGAGTTTGTGTTTATTCCATCCCTAAAAGGGAGAAATCTGCTTTGAAAAACAATTTGAGGCAGCTACTGAATTGCCAAGGGGTTGCAGGGTACAGTGTAGATATTTGCTAGGTCAGTTGTGGAAGAGGTTTGGAATCCACAGCTGTCAGACGAGTTCTGGCTGTGGAGCTTTGGAGGCTGTTGCCCCACAGCTGCGTGGAGCACCCTGCAAGTCCTTGTGCTGAGAGGATTTTTGCTCCCCGTGCTTAAAATTATTTTGGATTTTTGAGACAGTCTCATCGACAGTCACTTGTGGAAGCACATCTGGGGTCCTTATATCTGGTGATCAAAAAAAAAGAAATCTTTCTAGAAGGCAGGAATTGGTGTTGAAGTTGCCATATGAGAACAAAGGTTGCAGAAAGCAGGGATGGAAGAGCATCCCCGTGTGATCAAAGGGTCTCCTTACCCTGTGGTGGCACCAGGAAGAGTTACTTTAACTTATTGGTCTTTTGCTTGATATCAAATGAAATAAACTTATGGAAATACAGCAAACGATTACATAATTCTTTCCCAAACCCGACTTTGAGATTTGGTGGGATTTTTATTTTCAGCTTAGCTGAGAGATAAACACAGATTTGTGATAGACCTTTACTTGCCCTTTAATATTGTCCCAGATGTGATCAGAATCCACAAATTGCATAAAACCTCTCATAAACCCTCGGCTTACAACACTAGTGTAATTTCTCTTGGAATATTTAGCAGAATGTTAATCCTGACATATTTAGCTGCCATGCTGAAGGATTGTTGCTGCATTCTGTGCAAAGTTTAGAATAAATGCCCAGAACGGCAGTGAGTTATAGGTCAATTACAGTAATTGGAAGGAAAAGTAAACAAGAAACCTTAGTAGTATCCAGCAGGAGCAATGCCTTTATTTTTTATTAATGAGCAGTAAGCAAGCCTGTCACCAATCACTGACTTTGAAAAATGTGCCATATAACTTACTCCTATAAATGGTATCATTTCTATGTAGTATATGTGTCTCTGGGTAGTACTGGGTTTATTAAATACTGTTGAACAGAATTTTCAGTTGAATGAGATTAAAACTGTCATGTTAAGAAAAATGAACTTTATTTAAGCAGCAAGAGATAAAGCTGCCTCATCAAAGAATCACAGAATGGTTTGGGTTACAAAGGACCTTAAAGATCATCCAGTCCCAGCCCCTGCCATGGGCAAGGACACCTTCCCCTATCCCAGGTTGCTCCAAACCCTGTCCATCCTGGCCTTGAACACTTCCAAGAATGGGGCAGCCACAGCTGCTCTGGGAATCTGTGCCAGGGCCTCCCCACCCTCACAGGGAAAAATTTCTTGGTGTATTTGAAGGACTGGTGGAGTTCCTGACTGTAACCTGGTTTGGATGCACAGTGCAGATGTGCTTTGTTCTCAGGCCACTCAGCAGCCTGGCTGTTGCCAAAAGTATCTGGGACGATTGTGAAGGTGTTGTGGATTTACCATGAGAAGAGAGTTGGCTGTGCTGTAGCTGCAGTAATATTCTTATTTTAGTGTCATCCAAAGTCCCTGTTAGGTGTTGTACCTTTGGGATAAATATTTGAGAGGAATTCTTCTGTGAAGAAGGGGGTTCATATTATTCTAGCATTTTTGCATTCAGGTTCTTAATATAGAAAATGCAGGAACTGAGGAATCTCATTCCTAAAAAAATGAATTCTCAGGGATGTATCCATTGTGGATTCTTTTGAGTCATTGACCTGGAGCTCTTACTGATCACATCTATCTTGAAAATTTTCCAAAAGTTCCTCTACCTCTTCACAACTATAATTTCTCATAGGATTCAGAAATTACTGATGGAAGGGATCTATCTGAGGGTGGCTGTAGTGGAGATGAAGAAATGTCCAGAGCACATAGTTGAAGAAAGGGAGTATTTGCAACAGACAATGAACTGGTAGGAAGGGGGGATCTTCTGCTTCCAGTCCTGTGTAGATGGACAGGCAGTATTTCAGAGAAATGTCATCTAAAGAGATGAAAGTTTCTAAGAGAAATCAGCTTTGAAAGGCCACTTTACTAATGGCTTGGGGAAAAGGACAGTCTGCAGTCAGTCTGCTCCTCTGGTAACCAAAGGGCAAATAAATGTTAAATCTGATTTCCCCTAGAGACAATGAGCAGATTATTGAGAATGGGGACTTTATTCAGAGCTGCTACCTCTCCTGGAGAAATCCTATCAGCAGGGCACGTTTTGCTTACCACCACTTGCCAAGGTTTCTTTATTTACCAGCTGGGTCATGATGTATGTGAACAGACATCTTGTCTACAGGAAATCCAGATGGGCTCCCTTCTCTCTCCTTTCTTCTCCTACTGGATGCAAAAGGTCAGAAGTAAAGCAGCAACAGGAATTCTTGCTGCCAGCACAAGTTGCTCTTGACTATGCCTGCATCAGTACCAGAGACTTTAATTTCCTTTACACTGAACTAAGGTTAGACTCACTGAAAGGTCACTCTCTGTGCAATAGGGTTTGTTCTGCCGTTTGTTTTATTTATTGAAAACAGCCTCTTGCCTGAGAACAAGGTTGTTCTCCTGCTATTGCCTCCCCTCTTCTGAAGTTGCTTTTGAAAGGTGTTTCATTACTTGCTAAGCTCCAAAGTGATTTTTCTGGTAGTGATAATATCAACTTGCAAAACCTTAGAGCTGGGTGTTTTTATCTCAACTCCAGTGGTGCTTGTTGCATGGAGAGATGGTGACATTTGGAAGTGACCCTGTCTTTATTAACTCAGGCTTTGAGAGAACCATGGAATTACCCTTTCTGTCAGCTCCCCCAGACTCTGGGGATGAAGTAGAGACCAACTCTCATCATACCATTTTCCTTGGAAAGTCAAATCCTTTCTTTAATCAACTAATGTTTTAAAACTAAATTTTAAATCTTTCACTTCCAGTCGGTTCAGATTTTTGGCTTCAAAAATGCACAGGTGACAAACTATTCTAAAATGGATCAAACTTCCTTCCTTATAACTGTGAGAACTTCTTCTGCAGAACAACAGCTGCTGTAAAATGCTGTCTCCTCTTCTTGGCATTCATTTTCATCCTTGGTCAGACAGTGAGCAGACACTGTCTCTTACACCACCTTGGGTACCTGAGTACTCCATAATTATTAAAGAAACCTCACTTGTGCATAGCAAGATGTTGAGGACAGAGGTATTTCTGAGAAGATTTGAGGTGAGGCATAGGAAAGTGTCTCTAGCAGGTCTCCTTTCTCCTTGTTTCCTCACCTCCAAAACATGATTTTTATTTATTTTTTTCTTTATTGGACTAGAGCAGATATTTTTTGAGGTAAAACATATAGGTTGGTTATAAATAGCAGAAATAAAAGCAATTCAACATGAGGTTTTTTTAATGCATCTGGGACAAAAATTGGGACCAACAGAATATGACAGCTTTAGGATTAAGGATGAGTTGGGTTTTTGGATGATGGAGTTCTCTGGGCAGTCATGGGAGGATTTTGTTAGATATTGGTCTTATTGCATAATTCACTAAATTTGTTTATAGCCCCAGATGGCTGGATTTAAAAATAAAATTAATAAATTATCTTCAAACGGTTTTAGATTCCCTTGCATATAGCCAGGTATATCTAAAGCATTATATAGAGAAGTATTTATGGGCTGCTATGAAAGGAAATAGATTTATTTTACAGGTGCTCTTTGCTCAATAAAACACTGCAGAAGAGCCCACAAGAATTGTCAAATATTTTGGATGTTTTTGTAAAGAGGAGCTTATTTGGGACTGAATGATGTTCTTGGGATTCTGCCTCCCAATATGAAAGTGAAGGAACCTGGAAACTGTATCTGGCAGGGGAAGTGTGGCCTTGTGTTAAAGGGATGTCTGGAGATGTGAGGGAGCCTTGTAATGAGGATCAGTTTGGCTCAGGGATTGTTTTGTTCAAAGTTAGAACCCATCCATGTTTGACATTTTTTATGTTGCAATAAATATTGGCTGCTGGGGAGAAGTCTGAACGCTCTCCTCATGCTACCCAGTTTGAAAACATTTTAAATAGAATATAACAATGTCTCCGTATGCTCCAAAGGGAACAAAGACAGATTTCTCTCTCCCACTCCATTCCATGGATGGCGCTTCCTCCCTTCCTCCTGAGGACCAATATTCCTTAATTAAATGTAAAAAAAAGGCCTATTCTGCTCTTTCTTTTCAAATCAAATGCCCATAAATGAGAGATTTGTCTGTGTAAGATGCAAACACAAAACGCTGAACAGAGCTGATAATAACCCCGGCGAAGTTCTGAAAGGAGCAATCCTTTGTTCACACGTCAGGGATGGGAGCTCTGGCTCCTGTGATTCCCAGCCAGTCACTTCCATCTCTCTTCATGTGCCTTTTCCTGTTGCTGTGCAATTATTCCCCTTGTTTTCCTTTGCCTTTGCTGGGGTATCAGGCTCTGGAAGCAGAGACAAAGGTGGGCATGTGCTGGGGACATGCTTTGTCCAGGGTCTGGGGCAGCTCTCTGGGTGTCCCCAAAGCAGAAGGGACCTCGTGTCCCCCGAGTGTCCTCTCAGTGCCACTCTGGCAATGGCCAGGCTCAGGCCGTGTGCCAGCTTTGTTTGTGCTTAGTGCAGCATGTTCCATCCTCTTCCTCCCCTGGTTTAAAACAAACACTGCCAGGCCCAAAGGGCTCCACTTGCTTTTAGGAAGTTTCAGCCTGAGATGGAGCAGAGCAGTGATCTGATTAAAGTGATTAAAACCATATACAGAATGCATAATTAACCTCTGCCCTGGCTGTCATGGGGAGCTGGTCTGTCTCTCTCCATGGCAGCAGGCGTATGCTCCATGGCTATTTTATTTTAGTTTTTTTTTTTTTTTTTTTCCTGGAGGACTTTAATCGCTTGAGATAAAGAGCCAGGAGAGAGAGATCAGGGCTGTATTAATCCTCTCAATGGCTTTATAATTTCCCCACTATACTGCTGCTGGTAATCAAGAAAAATAATGCTGCCTTAATCCTGGACGCCAAGGTCAGTCATCCCTGAGGTTTTTGATAGGAAGGATGTCATTATGGAAAGATTTTTTTAATGAACGTAATTTTCCTTGTCTACTTTGGGTCTGGCAATATGGAGGTGATTTCTTATTCCTGGTGGAAGAATATTTCTTGGCTGGAGCAATAATTGGCCGATTTTGATCATTGCCTAACAGCTGGCTGGGGCAGCAGCACTGGCAAAGGCTGTTTGGGGAGGTGCTGGGGGACAGGGGTGTCCCCAGCCAGCCAGGGCTTGGCCACAGCACCAGAGGCAGTGCCTGGGATCAGCAGGTGAGCAGGAGGGCAGGAGGATTGGAACAATTCACAGAAAGAACATATGCCTGTCCTCATTAGGTCTGGCCTTGCCAGACAGAGGCACAAACTGGAGCCTGGAATGAGTTTTCTGGTGTGATTTCAACCCGTCACAGTTTTACTCCTAGAAAAACTCCCTCAAACTTCAAAAGTTTTCTTTTTCTGTTTCTGAACAGAGTTGAAGAAGTGTTTTAGCCATTTCCTGAAGGCTGACATTCAGAACACCTCACAAAGCCATCACTGTAAATAATGCTGCTCACCATCACATTTAACTTAATTCTGCAGTTTCCCAGATTAGAGATGGTGAAAGATACGCCTGTCACCCAGACCAGAGGCTAAAAGTGCTAAAAAGGCAGAGCTGACACACATCCAAAAGCTGATGTTAGTGGTGGGCTCCTCTCGTGAGAAAACAGATCAGCTGTGTTTGTGTTTGGAGAAAAAAGTGCGAGGGAATTTTCAGGTTTTTCCCCATGACCAAGGTTTGGGTTAATCCTGGGAGATTATTCTGTGTTCTTGCTTCTCACGTTCATGGTTGATAAAATCTGAGGGGGATGGAATGTGCAGAAGGTATTAACACTTCTGCCTTGTGCAGAACAAACCCTTTCTTTTGGAAGCCTCTGTAAGGAATTGCTAATTTTTTGACTCTGTTTTTTGCTGTGTTGCACTCCGTAGCATTCAAAGCACGAAGCTTCCTATTTATGTAAAGTCATGAGGAGTTCAGAAATAACAAACAAAAGGAAAACACCTTGGATACTCCATTTCATACAGATTCAAAATGCTAGTCTCCCTCGAGAAATCTCGCTGATTTCTTACAGAAAAATATCAAATGCAACTTAAATGTAAACACACGCTAAAGAAGAGCAGAATAAAGTCCATCTTCACATTTTTACTTAGAAGTTCAAAGAATTCAATGGAAAAGGCTTTATTGCACAGTTCTGTAAAGTTTTGTGCTGTTGTACAGGAGTTGTATCGTTCATGGTATTGATACTGCCATGATATTGCAAATATTACGCAATATTTTTGCCATTGTTATTAAAAATGCTGCATAATTACCCCTATCTTATAGAGATGAACAAAAATCATTATCCAGGAGACTGTTTGAGATTTAACCATTGGACTAAGATGAGGTGCTGTCAGGCAACTCGGGTTTTCTGGCAAAAAATATACATTGTTTTATCTCCCTGCTGAAAGTTTTTGGATTGTTTCACAGCAGTCATTTTATCTAGAGGCAAGATGAATTATATGTTCTACAACATCATTTTTTTTGGTCTCGGGGAGATGTTGTTTTACAGCATCACAGCCAGAAAAAAAAAAGAATCCCTAATGGTTTTTTGAGTGATATTTTGATGTGACCAAAACAAATGATAGTTATTCTGCACAATGCATTTTGAATGCAATGTTTTTGGGAGTAGATAGTATTTTAAATGAACCCAATTATAAAAGTAGCTGAAATATTTATATTGCCTGACTATGGCTGGAACACAGCCCTCTTGTATTTTTAAATAATGCACTTCTCATTGTCCCTATCCTTCCATCATTATTCTTTTCTCCACAAATGCATGTTCCTTTAAATTTGTTTTGGAAAATGAAATGGATGCTAGCAGTACTTAAGATCTTGTACAGGGCATGGAGTTCAAGCCTCAAAGAGTCTGTTGGCTTTGATTTGCAGGTTTTGTTGTAGAAGAACCTTAAACTATTAAAAAAAGGCACAAAATGCACAAGTCCTGAACTCCAAAATTACTTTCATTGAAATGTGGAAGTTGCACTGAACAGAAGTGACGGCTGGTGTCACAATTCAGATAAACGACAAAAAGGAGCATAATTAGTGTTTCATGATGGGGGGAAAAAAGAGCTTTTTACCTAAATTCCTCTGCTTGGTGATTTTCATTTTCTTCCCCATTGAGAGGCAAATATGACTGACAATTCAGCTCGTGCTCTGGATCCCTCCCTGCTGGAGGAGTGTTGCTTTAGGCCATCAATGCAGGTCGCTTGTTAATTCCTCAGAAGTGCCGGGGGCCGAGGCCATCACTGTTCATCAAATTGATTTGGTTTGTTATTAAACAAAACAAAGCATGTTCCTGTTTTCCCATGGAGTTCTCCTTGCTTCTCAGAGGTGTGAAGAAGCTGCCTGGGCTTTCTGCAGTTATTAATAGAGACTCAGGCAACCAGGGAGGCTTCCTCCTCCCATTCCCAGGCTGGAATTTGGTTTGAAATGAAGAAATAATGTTCCTGCAAGGGAACACTGTGGTAGAGTAATGGGCTCTGGCTGGATAATTCTGAGGAAAAGAGATATTTCTGAAATACCAAAAATACTGGTACTAAACTGTGTGACTAATGCAGCGCTCTGCTTTTGGCCTGCTAATTTCTGATGCAAACTGATTAGTAATTAAGTCAGTCATTAATGTCTTGCCAGAATTAGAGTGGCTAAAAAGAGCCATGTTTATGCTTTACTTCCCTCAGGTGGAAGATGAGTAAACAGGAAAAACCAAGTTTTCTCTGCAGCATTTTATTAGGGGACATATTCTTCTATCCAGTCCAGATTTTAAGTGTTTGCAGCTGCTCTCTTTAATTTCCAGTAGTGAATATAGGTCATGCATCAACAACCTGGTGATCTGAGAGGAATTATTAGTCACAGAATCACAGGGTGGATGAGGCTCCTGTGGAGCTGACCCCTTGCTAAAGCAGGTCAGTTCCAGCAGGCTGAGGAGGGCTCTGTTCAGGTGGGGTTGGAGCATCTCTGAGGATGGAGAGTCCACACCCTTCTCCAGTGTGTGACTCCCCGGGCAGTCAAGGAGTAAATTAAAACTCCTTGTGCCTAAACAGAATTCCTTGCGTTTCATCCCGTGCCTGTTGCCTGTCTCCGTGTCAGGGCACTGCTGGGTCGATGATCTCAGTTTACAGTTGTTTTCCCTGCAGTTTGTGATGGAGGCACCGGGCAGGCTCCTGTCGGTGCTGGAGATGTTTTCCCACTGTCACCACCCGCCGAAGCCTCTCCTGTACCCGGATGCTGCTGGCAGCATTCAGCACTAAAAGCAAAAAAAAAAAAAAAAGAAGAACCATAATGAGCCGTGCCATGCAGAGCAGTTATGTGGGATAATTGCACTAATAGACACTGGGTTTTACAAAGGCTTTTGCAGATGAAAATATAGGGCACATTAGTGAATAAATCAATGGTAATACTTTAATAGACTGTGGCTCTGATCTTCCCTCAGTAACACTACTTGATAATGACATTTTGTTCCCTATATCATTTGAAAACAACAGTGGTTTCATCACAATTGTAATGACTTTGATAAACCATCGCATAAATGGAAGGTTTGAAGTTGGACTGTTGAAAGAATTTGGGGATTTCAGCATTTCCATTAATACCCAATATCCCAGCAGCAGCAGGAGATCTGGATGTTTGCCATGTGGGATCTTGAGCAGCACAAAGCAGGTGCTCCAAAGCCTTGGAAGCTGCAACAGCAATAATGCAAGGGGCTCACACATTTATATCTTTGTGTATCCACTCTGATAAAATTTCAGTTCAATTTACCTGTCAGTGTGTGAGTAAGTAAAACTGGGGTGGATCTGAAAGATGAAGCAATTAAAGTCCCAATATTTTCTTTGAATTTAAATAGCACTTATCATCCAAGGATCCCAAAGCAATTTCCTATTATTAATAATAAGGCCTGATTCATATCTAATGCCTTTCATCAGTATTCCTCGAAAGTCTTTACCAAGATGCAGGTTATTAATTCCAATATCAAAATGAGAAAACTGATACACAGAAAGATAAAAGTGATTAGCCTAAAATCACTTAGTTAGAATCAGGGGCAGAAACAAGGTTAGAAATCACATTTTGTAATACCCGGTCCCACGTTCTTCTCACTTAACAAAATTGACTCCTATATGCAACACAAGGATAATTATTTTATGGAATTTATAAGAGCTGTGTCAAATAATTTCCATTAAAATACCTCAGTATCTGTCTTCTTTAGGAGACAGTGTTGTAATAAAGTAAGGCAGAAGCACTTAACAGATCAAAATTGATCTACATTGCTCTGTTGAAGAATGATTATCAGCAGTGATTGATTTGGGTGGTAGACTTGAATCCCAGGTGTGCTGATCCTGGAATATCAGTGCAATTTGCACATATCATGTATTACCTTGAATTTTTTTGTGTTCTCTTAATGAACAGCCTTCAGAATTTTAGAAAGAACATTCCCTTTCTCCCTGATCCAGTAATCCTTGGTATAGGACGTGATGCACTAGGCTTTCTTATAGAAAGAAAGGGTCAGATTATTTAAAAACAAATATATAAATCAAGAGAAAAAGAAATGGTGTTTAGATTTTATTGCAGATAAGATATTTTATTATGGACATTCAGTTGAACTGCGAGCACCATACCTGGTGCTGTCCACGAGGTCTCTGAACAACTTTCCCTGATGCTACAGAGAGAGAAGAGACAGATCTTGCTTCATTTCCCCTCCCAGAATGCAGAAAAATACACACAGGTCTTTGTTCCTTAGTTTTAAAGCTTGCCACAGCTATTTTTGTTGACACAGAATCATACTTTTCCTTACTATTTTGCTGGTAATGAGGAGTCATAGTGGAATATCTGTATTTTCAGGAAATATTTGAATCAGCTAATTTTTTGCAGTGTATTTTCCTCGTTTTTTCCATTGCTGGACTGCACTGACTGGTACCAACCAATTATGGGAGAAATAGATATTCCTAAGTTCATCACAGTGCTATTTACTTGCAAGTGGCAGCCAGCACACAATGAAGCTTTTTGGAAGGATCTAAACACTGCATTGGAAATTATAGGGCAGAGAGCAGAAACTAGAAGAATTACAATGCTGGAAATTACCTAATGAGTAGAGAAAAGCATCAATGACCTCAGTCTTTATGGGTGCAATTCCCATCAATGCTAATGGGAATTGTTGATATAAATCCCATCTCTGCTTTCCACCCTCCCCTTTCTCTCTACACATATCACCCAAAGTTGAAATTGCAAAATAGGAAGAAATTATTGGGGAAGAACATTTTGTGTGTGCTGTCAAAGTGTTCACATTTTCAAGCCATTTTTAAATTGTTTTTTGTGAAATTCTGAGAAGGTAAGGATTACTGTCCAAGCCACAAATTTTGGAGATAAATGGCCTATTTTAATATGCCAAGGTAATGAGGTTATAATATATTATATGGTAGTGGTGTGAATATTAAACCATTTTGGCAAGAGGTCACTATATTTCAGGTGTTGACCCAGCTGGTGTGGCCTGAATGGAAGCAGAGATTCACTTGTGGACGTTTCAGCTTAAATCTCGTTCAAACCCAATATTCCAGCATAATTCCTTTGCTCTTCTGCTTCTTCCCTGGGACCCAGTGATCCCCACAAAGTGACGATTCTCTGCTGTAGCTCTTTGCTAGGGAAATGGGGAAGTTGTGCTGCTTGCTCCTCTTCCTGGCCTTGGTGTTGGTACCAGGCAGGTCTGGCACTGCACATGCCAGGAGGGTTGTGGTGTCTTGGTTGTCTTGGCTCCCCACTGTTTCTGAGAACCCCTCCCATGTAGGAAGATGGTAATCTCAGGGTGCTAATTATCATCAGTTCAGGCTTTGAAGTCTCTCACAAACACAACAGTGGGGAGAGCTGCCTTGGGTAGGGACGTGATGCTCTGGATGAAAACGTGTGATCACCCCCCGTGGTGAGTGTGCTTTGGGAGATGATGCTTCTGAACATCTTCATACACAGCCTGTACAGAGGGAAAACTCGAGAATGGAAAGAATAAAAGGTGAGAAAATATCACTGAAAACTAGGCTGGAAACTGCCTCTGGGGTTTGGTTGATACAAGGAGGTCATCAAGGAACTTGTTCTCCTCTTCTTTGTACCAGTTTAACTTTATTATCCTTGTTTGACTTACTTTATCATTTAATAGAGAATGGTTTTTAGCTGAGTGTTGTCTGGGGTCTGGCAGTTGCAAGGAGAGGTGAAGCTGTGTGCATCTCTTCTCTAGTGCTGTAGGCCAGAATCAGCATCAGGATGTGATTCTGTCAGGAGACCCTGGATAACTGTAGGTCCCCATTTGTTTTTTGTCATTAGTCAATACCAGGCAGCAGATCTGCTGAAGCAGCCTGGGCTGAATGAAATTTCTAAGAGAATTTCACCCCATTCTTTGTAAAGCTAATTGCCTTGGAGTAATTGGATACAAATTAAATCAAAGGCTTGAGAAATGGGGTAGCTGGAGGATAGCTTTTGTTTTCCTGCTTCTGAGGTATTCTTATTCCACAAACATGCTTAAGAAACAAGACCCAGTGTGTCTGTGCTATTTGTTTACCTGGAGTGAAGTCATCCCTGTTAGAAGCTCTGACAGCCTGTGTTCCTTCCCAGGTGTTCCCCTGCTCCCTTGCCTACCCATCACTGTGCAAGGAGTTTGCTCCTAATTGACACACTAACTTGTATCCTGGACAGCTTTCATTTGGTGGGGCTTTGGTTAGCATTTTGAGACTCCAGCAGCTTGTTTCAGCAGCTCTTGCACTTCTCCCTGCAGAGCATAACAAATGCCTGGCTATTAAGCTGGGGTGGTTTCTGAGCAGGGAGATCTGGTGTGTGTGTTTGGGCACTGGGGAGAAGCAGAATGCTCGGGGATTCTCAAATCACAGCAACAGCAAATGCTCGCAGGTTGCTGTGACAGGTTCTGCAGATGACAAGAACACCAGTTCCAATGAAACCTTGCCACCATCATTTGTGGAAATCCTGATTACAAATTTCTTACACGAAGCCCTTGCTGTGAACATTCATAGATTAAACCAGACAGCTCCTTTTCGAGTTTTACTTCATCTTTGCTGTGTTTGCTCCTGGGGCCATCTACAGCACATTTTCTGAGATTTAGAGAAAGAGTGAAAAATTACAGTGCATGTAGTGCCATAGGAACATTCTTCAAGATACTGATTTTTATGAAAAAGGGGAGAGGATGGATTGAATGCCAGTCTAGTTATAATTGCAACCACAATATTTTTCAAACTAGGCGTATTGATTGTGTCCTTGAACCAGCAGTGATTGTTTTTATGAAGCTTTATGTTAACCATTAAAACTATTTTAATATTTCTTGGTCTAATTAGATTCTTCTATAGATGGCAATTAAGCAAAAGGGTTGCAGTCAGTTATATTGATGTTAGATCAAAGTCTTGCAGCAGTGCTGAAGTTAAATGGTGTCAGCAGTGCTAACCTCAAAATTGTGTGCATTATTTATTGTGGGGTTTGTGTATCACTTGCAATCCAGAATTGCCCTAATCATGCCATATATGATTATAAGTAAAAATGTTTTACCTTCTCTTCAGTACAGGTACTGTTCTAATGACATTTTTACAAAAAATTGAACAAGAGTTGAAGGGCTGAAATGAGGAAGGATTGTGCATCTCACTGAACTTTCATGTGGACTTTTAACTGGCTTTTAACTGATTAACATTAATGTTAGAGCAAGAAATGTTGTGGGAAATGAAATTAACATTATATCATGCTGTGCTGTTTTCTGTTCAGTCTTCAATTGTACTTCCTGCATCCCCATTATCATCCAGAGTGTGGATTCAGTCCTCATTCTGAAAGAAATCTCAGTGCACCTATGCTGTAGTTCTGCTGGATTTTCTAGGGGTCACTTGGATGGGCACGGGTAAAACTTACTAATCCTTTGCCATTAGTATGAAAAGGTTTTATTTAAATCAAGAATTTTGGAAAGATGTTCTATGCTATCATCCAGATCTTGTGAAATAACTTCACAGCATTTTAAAGAGTTGAACTAGGCTTCTTTTTTATACTTTTGACTGATATTAAAAAATATGTGCTGAGGTGTTCTACAAACATGCTAATTTTTTCTTCTTTAAATGAAGTAAGATAATGTTTAGAATATTTGTAGAACAATTAATTATTATAATTAATATATTACTATTATAATTTATTATAATAATGTTAATTTGGGAAGCAATGTGAAGTCTTTATGACTGTCAGGCAGCCTCCACCATCAGCAGGTTGGAATGGTGATGTGAGATGGTCAGGAGAGTGAAAAGCAGATTCTCTTTCCTTCCAGGGTAGCTCAGTTTAAAGTTGTGGCTTCTGTTTAGTGCTGAGGACAGAAATGTGTGAGACTCTTCTGAGCCATCAAGGGGAAAATCTCATTCAGTATTTTGGCAATTGTGAGAGGATCAGGTGACAGGCATTGGGCCCCACAACAGTTTGATTTCCATGGAATAAAAATGTGAGCTTTGATAGCAAAACCAGGCTGTGCAATCTGTATCTTAAATAATGATAGTTAAGCATTAAAGAGCCATTTTTGAGCAAGGCCTGGCTTTTATTTTGGCACTGACACCAACCTTTTTAAATTAACTTTTACCTAAGGAGTGTAGAGGTTTAAAAAAGCATTGCAGGTTATATTTCTTACTCACAACATCTCTAATCTGCACGATGAGGGCTGGGCTGCCTCACTGGATATTTGTCCATTGTATTGAGCTGAGCACCTTCTCATGCTTGATAACCAAACTGCAGCTTCCTCTTATGTTCTGAGATGTAATTTTATTTTTTTCTTATTCCCTCTTATTTACCTGTTTGTAACACAGAAGCTGAGCCTGTTTTTTTAGTTATAAATGCCTCTCAGAGGCACATCCCAAACTGTGCTGTAGGTACACGAGCCGGGAGGTGAAATTTCTTTGAAGGCAAAGGAAAAGAGGAGACTGTAAAAAGGAATATTTTGGACAGCTGAAGAGCTGCCCAAGAATGTTGTTAATTTTCCCTGAAGGTAGCAGTGGAAGGAGTGTTTGTTTGTGTGCTGTAGGAGCTGTGCCTGGCTCTGAGCTGTGCTGCCTCAGCAGCTTTCTGGGGAGAGTGCAGCACTTTGTGTCTGTGTTCAGCAAACAATGTGCAGACTTGCAGGATTAGTTTTCCTTCCATTTTAAGAGGCAAAATAAGAATAGACTATTCCACTGTATTGGTACTTCACCCCCCTGACAAAAGCATTTTGTAGCCACCTCTTACAAAAAAACCTTGTTTCTTAAGCAGGCTTGCAGACATCCAGACTGTTCTCTGCCCACAGAGGCGTCTGTTTGCTGGTGAACTTGCATGTTTTAAAGCCAGTCAGCATCATTAAAATACAAGGCCCTAGGAAGGGAAACTCTTGATATCCTATTTTTTTTATGGCATTAATTTCTTTGTTGTGAAATGATGGTGTTCCAGTAAGATTCCCTGTCACCTCATCCATGTTTCACCTTCAGTGCTGTTTGCTCCTTGTTTTTGTGTCCATTTCACACTCGAGGTCCTGTGTTTCAGCCCTTTCCAAGGACTTGCTTTCTCTGCCTTTTTGGAAGTGCCCAAGGCCAGGCTGGATGGGGCTTGGAGTGACCTGGAAAGGAGGAAAGGTGGCCCTGCCCATGACATGGAATAGAACTGGATGAGCTTTAAGGTCACTTCCAACCCAAACCATCCCGGGATTCTCTGAGTCTATGATTCTTCTCCAAACATTTCATACTGCTGTTGGATTTCCTAATACTCAAATGCAGGAAAAAATATAGAGGAATATTGAGAACTTCTTGGTGTTTTAAGTACAGAACTTATCAAAGGTTAATTTTATATAAAAGTTGATAACACAGAGGCTTCCTTTATCTGATCTTTTGTTTTTTGCTATTGGTCCTTCACACCAGTTCAAGTTACAAAAGGAGTGGTAATCTCCTTGGATGCTTTAGGAGATATCCTCCTTGAAATCTCGACCACTTCTGCTTCCTTGCCACTATCCTTGTTTGATTTCCTATCAGTGTAATCGCCCTTTCAAAGAACACCCACCTTATCCCTATTTCTTGGGGTATCTTTTTTGCCTTTCCTCTAAATCTCTTTGATATATATCAACTGCTTGTCATCCACTTACAAAAATTCAGATTTATCTTCCCATAGCAGTCCCTGCAGATCCCACCACACCCTTTCCTCTCATTCTTTGCTGACTCCCCAGAGAACATAAACATGCTGCTTATCCCACAGGATGGCATTGCCTGGAAGTTACTTACTGTCATCTTCTGAGATCCCTCATATTTATGTTGTGCCTATTATTTACAAATTCTTCTTACTTTTAATAGTCTTGTGATGATACAGCCTTTCCAATAAATCCAAAACTCTTGTCAAAGCTCCTAACAACTCATATTCCCGTTACTAAAATACCTTCTCAGGTATTGCTTTGACCTTGACCCTCCCATTTTGTGTCCTGCAGTTTGTCTCCCTCTTCCTCAGTTTTGAGGAGATTTATGACCTCTCCCATCTTGGAGGCAGCAAGGAGAGATCAGCTCCTGGCTCCCCTCAGCCATTTCCCAGCCTTTTACCTGCTTGTTCTGTTTTCAGAGTCTCACCCGTGCTAATTCCTGTGCTGCTCCTGACTTACATTCCAGGAAAAAACCCAAATCCTGTGAATCTGCCTCATTAGTGCTACAAAACGCCTTCTGGAAGTGTCTCTGTGCTGGGATGCCTACAAGAAAGTTTGAGCGTGATCCAGCAAGTTAATCTGCTGTCAAATAGAGCTGAATAATTTCCTTCTGCTTTCTTGTTTGGCTGCATCATCCTTGGGAGGGGGAACTTCTGGTTTGGAGCTTGCACTGCAGGATGTGTGAGGCAGTGACTGTTTGATTTTGTGTGATGAGCTGTGGCTCAGTGAAGCCCTGCTCTGTGTCCTTGACAAGCCTCCATCCCAGTCTGAGTGTGCCCTGTGCTTGGAGCTGGAATCGCCCTGCTTTGGGGAGCACAGCTGAGATAGCCTCACCTACATGCAGCTTCCTCTCAAATCCGCGAACCATTTAATTGCTCGTTCTCTGCAAATCCCACCAATGCAAATTCCTTGTTATTTCGGGCTTCTGATTTACATGAAACCTCAATTTCTATGCCCACGTTCCTAAATCCTTTCTTTCCCTTTTTAATCTCGTGTCCAGGCAAGGCTGAGTGTGCTACTTAGTGCTTCAAGTTCTGTGCTTCTGTACATGCATCTGTTTCTTATTATTGTGTAGCTTCTACCACAGACAAGATTTTTTAAGATTTATTTAGTTTACTTTCTAAAATATTTTCTGATGTTTTCTGTGATGGAACATTGTGTAAAAAATACGACTTGAATAGATTGTATACAGAAGTAAAGAGAAAATATGAGGCTGTGACAGACTGCAAACAGAACTTTGCCAGTTTAACTGAAATTTTACAGTTCTGTAATTCAAGACATGCTTTGGATCTCAAAACTGAAAGGTTTTGAATAGCTCCATAACAGCATCTAATTGCTCCAGCTATTTATAAAAAAGAGAAATTGTAAAAATCAGAGTTCAAAAGCGAGCTATTGCACATGCCCAACAATCTTTTTCAACAATAATTTCATAATGATTTTTAGCTTGAGGACTTTGTGCTGTGCATTTGTAGCAGCCAAATTGACACAATGGAGTGTAATAGCTCCAGAGCAGCCATTACAGTCTGTTGGGTAATTAAAAGCTAAATGGAACGTTGAGAAATGATCCATACAATGGGACTGGCTAATTTCTTCACTTTTGTAAATTTAAGTCACTCAAGATGATGTTACCATTTTTTTGAAGTGGGTTTATATTGTTTGAATTACTATGAAACCCAGTTCAACCTCAGTATGGTATTAAGGAAAACATCAAACTTTCTTGGTGTAGTGAATTTCATATACATTATCTTCCTCCCATGAAATACTTTCACACTTTTGTTGACCACTGTCGTGAAGAAGGTATTTTATCTGGAAATTCCTAAGAAGTATAACTTATTTATCAGGGATATAGCAGCAATTAGAAGCTTCCCTTTGGTGTAGACAGAGCACAGGCAGCCAGGAGCATTCCTCAGTCGTTCCAGAGTGTGGCTTGGGCAGGGCTAGGAATGGAAGAGGTGGATGTGATCCCCTCATTGCCCTGGTTTCGTGGTGCTCCATCCAGCTGCAAACAGCTGGAGCACTACATGGGGAGATGCTCCAAGGGCTGGAGCCCCTCTGCTCTGGAAATAGGATGAGAGAGCTGGGGGTGCTCAGCCTGGAGAGGGGAGGGCTCCAGGGAGACCTTAGAGCCCCTTCCAGTGCCTAAAGGGGCTCCAAGAAAGATGGAGGAAAACTGACAGAGGGCAGGGTTAGATTAGACATTAGAGTTGCTTATTTTTAATTGGTTTTGAAATAGCATTAAGTTTATGCTTAACTTAAATCTCCTTCCAACTCCTACACTTTTCTTCTCCACAACTTTACTTCTCCTAACTAAGCAGTTCTTGCTGGCTGTTGTCAGTTCATTTTGTGGACCTGTCTGTCTCAACTCTACCCACTGAAGGGCCACGTCATGTCTCTTCTGTTGATTCTGGGGTCCCCTGAGACATGCTCACCCTGGTAATTCAGCAGCAAACATCCTGTACCTCCATCAGAGTTTGCCCAGAACAAGCTGTTTCTGTTTTATTAAGCTTTATTAAGCTGCATGGTTTTGCTGATCCACAGCCTGGACACTTCAAACAGGCGTCACGGTGATGCTGCCAGAACGGGACTTGACAGGTATTTTTCAACCTGTCTGGTGTTAGCTTGGTTTTCAGGATCATTCCAGACAGCTGTTGTAGCAAAAATTACGCTGCAACACAGGCCAGTGCCTAGAGAATCCATATTTCAGGTGTAACAGTGTTAGGTGTGCATTCAAACTTGTTAAAACTCTTCTTGACTGTAACTACATTTAAAAATGGTTTCAGCCCAGTTACAAACCCCAGAGGGAGCAGGGCTTTGCTGTCTCGCTCCTTCAGGGCAGCACACACTACCTGCTCCCCGAGTTCTTGCTAGCCTCCAGAATAAATGGTGAATTAATCTTGTGTGACTGAGAGAAACTTATGGTACATGAAATTTAGAATGCTGTCCAGACCCTTTCAGAGAGGCTTCCATCTCTTTCAGACCTCAGGCTTTAGAAAATTGAACCAAAGGAATATATGTTGTACCTCTGACAGAACTCCTGTTGTTAACTATTTCTCATCCTTTAATTTCTCCGAGTCGATAGCCTGGCTTTTGTGGGGAAAGCTGCTCTGAGGGATGTGGCACCTGTGCCACTGCGACAGTCACCTTCATCAGCCTGGCCCTGACCTTGATCACACTCTTGTGTGAAACTTCTGCTCCAGCAAGGGCTGAATCCCTCCACCTGCATTACCCTCTCCTCCCTAACAGCAGCCCTTGAGGAAGCTTTCTCCTCAGGCAGGGAAGGGCATTCTCACCAACACATAACCTGCTTGTCTGCTTCTTCACTCACAGTAATTGCTAAAGTTGTAATTTTAAATTTGACTGGTGGTATCAGAAGGCCAACTACATGGTGTTATGTGGGTCAGGACCTGCAAATCCCAGCATCTTAATTTGACCTTTGGCAATTGACTCTGTGCTGCTTTATTCCCCATCCTTTCTCCTTAATTGCAGCTGCAGCCGTGTCTGGCTGCTATTATAAGAACTGAATTAGAAAAATGGAAGAAGTTATTCCGTGGTGCTTTGGCTCTCAAAGTAGCTGTTTAACCCTGTGATTTTGTTAGAGCCATGCATGAAATCTATGCCTCTGATGTCTCTTCTGTCATATGTACTTATAATGCTGAGAAAGAACACTCTCAAAATGATGATAAAGGGAAAGCTTCAGAACTGTGATAATTTTGACACATCATTACTATGATTGACACGATAAATAAGTCAGGTCATAAGGAATAATGCAGTTCTAAATCCCCAACCACATAAGCTTGCTGAGTGGGAAAAAAGGGTCTATTAAATTTTCTGTATAGAGATTGCAGTCAGTGGTGCATAAACAATACATTCTATAGCAACCTGTTCATTGCTCAAGTTGTTATTGGCAGGCACTGTGACATCTCCACAGTCATTAAAAGCAGCTATCACTATTAATCTCCAGTCTCAAGGCAGACAGGTTTAACCTGAAGCTGATCATCAAATAATGGTAACAGATATTTGTGCTTTGGTGAACGTTCCCTTTCATCTTTGGATGCCTTTCCTGTAATGTAAGGGGAAGGGTTGAGGATTGTCACCTTATTATAAAAGTTAGGAAGTTAATAATGTGTCTTTTAAACTGGTTTCCTCCCTCAAACCAAGGGTATTTGTGAAGGGAAGGAGATTTTAGAAAACTTAGCAGATCATTCTATGCATCCTCAGCATTTGGGGTATTTCTTACTCTAATTTTCAATAAACAGTCCTTGGTTTCATAAAAACCTCATCCTTGAGCTGTCCAATGTTCCTCCATTAGAAGGAAAGGCTTTTTTCAATCGGTGAATCGAGTCTTTAAAGTGATGTCAAAGAGTGATGTACTAACTAGTAATGTATTTATGTTCCCCTTTTCCTCCTGGTGACCCGGGGAATTCATCCCACCCTGCAGGTACAGAAGCACTTGGGAAGGGCAGCTGTAAGGATGAATTCAGCAAGTTCCTTCCTTAGAAAGTGGCCCTTGAAAGAACTGAAATAATCAAAATATTTTGACTCGTGTTCTCTTTTGCTTCCCCTTACTCAAGGAAAATTGTGTTTCCCTCTGGGAAAAATACAGGAATCTGTCACCACAGACAAATGGGAAACTGTGATTCATAAAGGTTAAGGGGGAAAATTCAATTTATTTTTCATTCTTCATAAAGAGAAAGTCATATCCCTTCTCAAATATCCCTTAACATCCTCACAGAAATAGGATGATATCTGTCATTTAGGCTCTCTGAGTACTCTTGTCCCAGTTCCAACTTTTGGTTGTGGTGATCAAGTGATCAGGGCAAAACAAACTCATCCCGAGTTACACCTTCAGAAACCATTTTTACATGCAAATACAAAAATTTAATTCCTGCCCTGGAGACTTTCCTGGTATAAATGATCTTCAGAGCATCCAGTGTCACTGAGACATGGAGCCCCAGAGGTGGGGACAGCCCTGCCCTGTTGTACCCCGTGTGCTCATCCACTCAAAGGATGAGCAAAGCAAGAGCAGCTGTACCCATCCCCTCCTTAACCTGCTCTGCTCTGTCGTCTGGCATCAGTCACAATGATGGACATAGGCTGGAAAATCAGTTTAAATTAACAATTCAGCTCACCCCAAAAAGGGCCATAGTCCCACCCTGTCTGAGGAGGAGTGCCCAGTCATGGACAGTGACAGGGTGGGTGTGAGCACAGCCCAGCACCCCTGGCAGGGAGCAGGCTCTGGGGTTAAGGTGCAGCTGCTCTGCAGTGGGTGAAGATTGGGGTGAGGTTTCTCAAAGCTCCTTCTCACAGAACTTGTGGTTACTGTGCTGCAAAGAGAGAGAAAGGACAGCAGCACACACGGAGCTCTTTGGGGAAAAAAGGCCAATTTATTGTACAGACAGCCCGGATTTAAAGTGTGTTCTGTGCAGCCAGGACAGGACAGTAGTTCATTGGACAATTGGGAAAAACATCCTTGGGACAGCATGTCTGGATGTCCCATGGGAAAGACACCAGGTGTTAATCTTTATTATGAATTCCACTCTGTTTTTCACCATGTTATCACTCTGGGAGATTTCTTCCCTAACTGAAGCTGCAGTCAGCTTGTCAGCCTGGGAATGGAGCTGAGAGTCAGGAGAAATCCAGGCCTGAAAGGAATTGCCAAGCTGGAATTCCCCAGCTCTCTAAGTGTGTGTGTCCACAAGAACTGTTTGGGATGATCTACTTAAAGATCACCCAGTGCCACCCCCTGCCATGGCAGGGACACCTTTCACTATCCCAGGTTGCTCCAAGCCCCCTCCAACCTGGCCTTGGACACTTCCAGGGATGCCACAGCTTCTCTGTGCCAGGCCCTCCCCACCCTCACAGGGAAGGATTTCTTCCTAATTTATAATCTAAATCCACCCTCCTGCAGCTTAAAGAGCAGCCAGAAGTTGACTTAGAGTATAACACTGACCATGTTTGCATCCAGAGGAGATTGGGAAGGCAAAGATGCTGTTGGTTTCAATTTTGGAAGGACTCAGCTCAGGGGAATGAGAGGATCATCCCCCTGCCCAGGCTCCTTTCCTGGCTGGTTCCCTGACACTTCACACCCACTGAACCCATCCTCTGCAATGCTTCAGATTCCTTTTCATCTCGGCCTTTTTCACTTTTAAATTTGTTGGATTATGTGCATTTGGTCTCTGAAAAGGGACAGAGGAAAGATATGGTAGAACATGACTGTGGAGATGGAGGGGCAGGAAAGCAGGTTTTTAACACTGGGATGGAACCTGCTGTGTGAATGGCCTTAGCATATGTTTTGATCTGAGGTTTAGGCATTCATTTCTAATGCTTTGTACCAGCTCAAGCTCAGTTAAATTGGTGTGGTGACAATAACTCTGAGAAATGCAAATTGCCTGGTTTGCTCTTCCCTGTGGTACAACCTGGGAGAATACTCTGCTTTTCCCCCTCTCTGGTCTGCTGTTGACCAAAGATACTGTAAATAACTGTCCAGCAGCAGAATTAAATTTAGAACACCACATCCCATTAAGGAATTTTCCAACTGAGAACTGGCCTGAAAAGGAACTGTAAGAAAAGGGGACAGCTTCAGAGCCTGTGAGATCCCCATGGAGTTGTATCTTCTTGCAGTTGAAGACTGTAAAGAAAAGAAAAAAATCTTCCCATCTTGTATTTGAGTGTAACCTAATGTGTTAAAAGGTTGTAATAAACAGGTCAGATGCACCTGGTGCAGCCTCATTTCAGTAATGTTTGTCCTCGCCTCATTTTCACCTCACATAAAATGGAGATAATGGTTCCTCCATCTTCTCTAGAGGTCTCTGGTGTGCTGGGAGAAGCAGTTATTATTTTTCAAGAGCACTTTCTACTCCTTCTGCTTTCCAGTGGTAATAAGTTGTACTTTTTAATGGTAGGAGTAAAGGATTTATACAGAAATAAATCAGCTTTTTGAAATTTTCCACTTTCCCTCTTTGCTGGGTTTTACACTTTATGCATTTGTATGCATAGAGAGGAACCAGAAACAGCAGAAAAATTGTTAGCAGTTAAAAACATTTGTTTAAAAGCATTTTTTGTGACTGTGGTTCTCCTACATGAAAAAAAGAAACAGATTCATTTGCAATGTACTATTTTTTCTTGTCCTTTACATTGGCTATTGCTATTAATTATTATCAGTGGTGTTTGTGATTGACTATAAAATGCACAATTTTATGTCCACCCTGCCTGTGTTGAGGGGAAGGTTCAACCATTTGCCACTTTCAAAGTGAGTAGATAACAATGATTTGAAGAAGCTTCTCAATGCCTCTCAGAAATTTGGTCATTTTTGTCCTGCCTATGGTTGCACACTTAAAATTTGTGACCAGACAGAAATTTGAAAATGCAGAGAAACACTTAAAAGCCCACATTTTCAGAGCTTTGGGTACACACTGGAGTTGAAGCTTGTAATGTTTTCCATGCATGTTATTTAAAATAAAAATCTGAAAGCAAATCAAGCTGCCCCCCAAATCAACAATAAAACCCCACCTGAGATTTGTGCATCACTGCTTGCTGGATCAAGGCTGAGTGGGAAGCAGAAGCCCAGTGCAATATCCATGTTTTGGGCAATAAATGGCTTTATTCAATGTATGAAATGCTCAGGAGGGATGTCTGAAGTCTCTGTCTCGTGTGTGGGACATGGGGCAGAGCAGCCCAGGTTATGAACCCTGGGACCCCAGGGCTGCTCTGCCCCCCTCACTTTGGGAGCTGCTCCCTTGTCCCAGCTCCCCTCCCAGCCCCTAATCCTGGGGTGCAGTAGATGCTTGAGTGAGAAGAGCTTTATTTGCACCTCATAGTGGGCTCTGTTACAGAGTGGCATTAAAGCATTTTGCTGAAATACCAAGTGATCCTTTTCTTTTTCAGAAGTGCTAAGTGAAAACACATTGATTTTTATTTTCTTTCAGCAACTTCAATAGCTCAAGATTATTACTATTTTTAAGAGTGATAGAGAAATGTCAAAAATGCTTCATCTGTACTTTTATTTTTATATATCACCAGGCTTTGTGTTTTTCAGGGTTTTTTTTGTTTGAAGTTGCAGACTTTGGGAACAGGACAGAGAGATTATGGTTTATTTCAAAAAGCTGCTTCTATTTCTGAGTCCTCTCAGAGATTTCGTGGTTCAGTGGGTAACACATTTTATTGTCTTAAATTCAGTCTATGCTGCAAAATTCTTTTGCTCCTGAATAGCCAAATGGCCTGGCACACATTAATCTCTTATCTATAATAACATTTTTTGAAAGGAAGGAGGGGAGGGAGATGGAGCAGCTCGTGACACTCCGTAGGGTGCTGGCAGTAGCCTGCAGAGAGGCCAGCACCAGCTTTTGACACTGCACATGCTTTATTCATTCACTATTTCCTCCCACTGAAGCTGAGTGTGGATGCACTGAGTTTTCACAACTAACCCCACAGCCAAAAAACCTGGAGGGAAGTCACTGAGCAGGAGGTGGCAACAGCAGGTTGGTGCTGCAGGTGTTTGGGCATCCCCATCAGCATCCAGGACCAGGTGCTGGCTGCAGGCAGCTCTTCCAGCCTGCCTTGGAGTAATTTGAATGTCCTCTGGATGCATTTTATGGGTGTGTTTAAGTGATTCATCCTTCCTCGTTCTGTGTAAGCACTTTGAGGGGATGAGTGTGTAGGAGAGAAAACGAGTGACAGGTTTTGGGTTTCGAGTGGACCCTGCAATGTTTGGTTTCTGGCTTAGCTGCTCTGACAGCTGATAGTTCTGCTCTGACACAGCCCATCACCATCTGCAGAGCAGAATCGTATTGTTCAGGGTTATTTTTGGGGCAAATCTGAATAAAATGGGTTAATTAAGTCGAAACAATGCAGTTGTGTTCTGCCTAATGACACGTTGCCAATTTATTTCAAACTGACAACTCAAGGACGTTTTGGGAAGTGACAAAGAGTGTTTAGAGTGTTTCTAAACCTAGGGGGGAATTGATTCTTTTTTAAAACAAAATGAAATAAATGTTACTTGTGCCTCAACAATATAGAAATTCATGTCTCAGACGATGGTGCATTTTCTAATGTGCCACTTTATCTTTCATTTATTCCCCCTAATTTTCCTTATTAACTGTAATTCTGTTGTGACATCCGAGTGTCATATTATAATGATGAAAATTTCAAATAAGAAGCAGCATGAAATGCGAAGTTTTAGATGAGCTGGGAGTCAAGAGCACCCTGTGGAAATAAGCTTGTGGTTTTTATCACAGCAGTGAGTCCCTGTCATATTCAGGGGAGGCTGTTTACCATCCACACAGCCAAAAACTGTGACCAACCCTCATCTGAGAGGGCAGGAAGTCAATGCAAGATTGAGCAGATATCACACTCTTCAGCTCTTGACTGGGCACAGCAACAGGAGATCCCAAATATATTAATGCAAAGAGCATTTGTACAGGCCAAGCAAGCTACAACCAAGAGTTTGTTTTTAACAATGCTGGCACTACCCAGGCTGCAGAAACACCAACAAAGAGCCTGGAGTAATAACTTCCCTTTAGATTGCTTTTTACAGGACTTGCAGCATTCTCTGAGCAGCATTTATGTACTGGGTATAAATAGGCAAGTCCAAAACTCCATTCCACATCCCAGGAAAGAGAGAGGCTGGTTTCTTCTCTCTTTAGAAAATTAAATGCTTATCCAGCTGTAGAATTATTTTTGAATGGATAAGTTTGTAGACTTTCTTTAGCTGGGTTACTGTTTGCTCTTTTGGAACATTCTTTGCTTTCAGAGTTGTTTTGTTCTTGTGACAGAGGAAATGCAGCAATGTGTATTTTTCTCCCTGCTGAGGTCTGAGGCAACCTTATAATATAAAATAACCTAAGATTGATAATCACAAAGACTGCAAAGGGGAAGATGCACTTTATTTAGGAAAAAGAAAAAAAAATCTATGCTAGAAAGGGGAAACAAAGTTCTTTCTTTTGTAAGAAAAATATTTCTTTGGATTCTGAGCTCTGCTGTGTTCATGGCTTTGTCCTGGTTTTTAAAATTTTATTTTACAGTACTCTAAATACTATAAATTAAATTTTATTTGGTTCTGAATGTCTGTGACCTGAACAACTCTACTTTTATTAAGAATTGTTTCCTTTTATAGAAGACAGTGGAGGAATAGCATGATGTGGTCAGGGGGATGGAGAACTTTAGACCATATGGAGTGGACCTGAGGCCCCTGATAACCTATTTCTCAAAATATTATTTTGACAAGTCATTCCATATGTTTGGTTGAGTTAGCTGCTGGAAGGAGGCTGTGGGGTATCTTCTTGTTTTTCTGATCTGTTCTTTTTATGTAAAGATTTGGAAATAGCAGACCTTTGAGAGCAAGGTAGCAATCTGGATCCCAAAACATGTTTCTTAGATGTGTATGTGTGTGTATAAAAATATAAAAATAGAATGTAGTCAGAGTTGACCTTGAGCTTAAAATGCTGCTCAGTGAGTGCATGTGGGTTTGAAGAGTTAAGTTCAACAAGGCAAACCAAGAATGCCTGTTTATTTCAGTGTTATCCTCTCTGTAGAACTGCTCTCCTTTGAGCCTTCATGAACTGTGCCCAGCCTGTGGTGTCTGGGATCTGAGGACAGGCTGTTAAATTTGGCAGGGTTTTTTTTATTTCTTTTAAAGTTCAAATTATGTTTATATGTGGCAAGTTTTAATCTCAGTTCTTAGAGTGGATTTTCTGGAGAAAGCTTTGACCCACACTTTGCTTATTCACCACCTGCAAAAATGCTCTTGCATGGCTTTTGTTATGAATGATGCTAATATAGTTACAATTTAATTAGCACAAATCATATTTATCACTCTTTGGTTGAGTATTTTTTAAGAATATGGGAATGGGGCCCAGGTGGTGGCCTGGACACGTGTCCCAAATATCTGTGACACAAAATCCCCTCTCTTCATTGTGAAGGGCAGATAAACTATGGAACTCTTGTAAACTAAAAGAGATTTAGATTATACAGGAACTTAGAAGGAAACTCTTCTCTGTGAGGCTGGGGGGGCCCTGGCACAGATTCCCAGAGAAGCTGTGGCTGCCCCTGGATCCCTGGAAGTTTCCAAGGCCAGGCTGGACAGGGCTTGGAGCAACCTGGGATAGTGGAAGGTGGCCCTGAACTGGATGAGTTTTAAGGTCCCTTCCAACCCAAACCATTCGGTGATCAGTGTGTGTATGCAAGTCTCTGCTTCCCATGTAATGCCCCACAATATCAGGTTCATTTAAAAAACTGCTGCAGAGAAATAGATCTTGGGAACTCACATGTGATCAATTGTACACATCTGCTTTATGCTCTACGGAGCGTATTTAATCTAAAATCTTCCCTCTGAAAATAGTTCTTCTATTATTGTTGTCATAAAATAAATTGTTGAAGGTATTTCTTAAAGAATTTCCCCCAAAGTCACTGCAAATGCTTTTCTTTATTTAAGTTCAGTGAAGGATAGATGAGATTTTCTTCTTTAGTTGTTTACCACCCTTTCATTTCTAAGTAAGAGTTAAAACTTCTTATAAGTAAGAAAAAGCAAAAGTAGACTGTCAGTTGTGTGATTTAATTTGTGCCAAAGTAAGGAGTTAAGGAATGCATTTATAAAAAAAAACCCAACATGAAGCCATATGCAAAGACATATTTGTAAATAGAAGGCAGCATTTTATTATCTCCCATTTCTCTCTCTTTGCTGCTGCTTGACATTAAACCAGGATCTGCTGGTGAGAATTGCAGCCCCTGAAATGACAGCAGCTCTCTGATCCCTGTGACACAGCCATGTCCCCAGCTCAGCTTTCCTCCTTCATTTCTCCTCTCAGCTCATCTCACCACTGAATATGCATTGCTCGACATGATTATTAAGTAACAGTTTTGGTTTATTTAACATACAGCTACTGATGCGTGGTTTATTAACTTAAATTTCCCATTATTAAGAAAGCAAATTATAAATATCCAGGTATGTGAAGCACCGAGGCTGCAAGGCCTCAAAATTTTGGGTTTTGTCCTTAGGAGAAAGTGAGTCTTGCCTTGTGCTGCAGAAACCCTGCAACCCCTGCCAGGCCCCTCAAACCTGCTTCTTCCTGCCAAATGAGGGTCTGTTTATGGTTAAAAGGATGCTTCTCATGCAATGCACTAAAGTACATCATAAAAATATACAGCCTCTTAAAAGTAATTCCTGCTAATGAGTTATTTTTAAGTCTTCTTAAGCATAGCCGTGTTTTGGGAGAGATTTGAGGTTGTTCAGCCTGGAGAAGACTCTGGGGAGACACTGGAGCATCTTCCTGTGCCTAAAAGGGTTCCAGGAGAGCTGAGAAGGGACTTTGCACAAGGGCTGGAGTGCCAGGACAAGGGGGAATGGCTCTAAAGTACCAGAGGGCAGGCACAGATGGGATATTGGGGAGAAATTCTTCCCTGTGAGGGTGATGAGACCCTGGCACAGGGTGCCCAGAGCAGCTGGGGCTGCCCCTGGATCCCTGGCAGTGCCCAAGGCCAGGCTGGACAGGGCTTGGAGCAGCCTGGGATAGTGGAAGCTGTCCCTGGCCATGGCAGGGGTGGCACTGGATGGCTTTAAGGCCTCTCCCCACCCAAACCATTCTGGGATTCTGTGATTCCATGGGAAGCCAAAGGCTCTGGGCCCTGGCTGCAGTGCAGCTGCTCTGCCTTTCTGCCTCCTGCATCCCTTTGAAGATGACTCTGAGGCTAATAGATTCCACTGCCAGACCATGGATATTTTTCCCCCTTTTAACTGCTGTTGAATAAGATTACACACTCTATCCACTTATTTAGCTGGTATTAAAGCGATCTGGTGAATTGAAAAGCCACCTGAGTGTTCTTTAGCTGGAATAGCTTGAGGCTATATATTTTTTCATGTTAAAAGCTCTAATGATGGTCTGGATGATAAGTTTCCAGGCAGAAAGAAGCCCCTCACTGTGCATGGGGGAAGGTCAGGTCAGTGACAGAGACTGAACTTCCAAATTGCTCTTTCTGCACGGGGAGTTGTGAGAAGGGAATTTCAGAGTGTTTGAGCAGAAATTTGGTCTGCTTTTGAATTTAGCTGTGGATTCACAGGGAGCTGTGTAACTAAGCAGTGGTTTAATTTCCTTAAAACTACATGGGACAATGCTAGAAATCTATTTCTGAAGGAGTCCTGTAATACAAAGTGGGTCTGTAGGCCTCAGGAAGTAGAAAAAAAGAAGAATTCACCCCCCAAAAAGCAGTTGCTAGGTCACTCGCACTTAATGGTCTGTCGAAAGAGAGCAAAATCAAGAAAAAAGCCACATCTCCCATCGCTGTCCCTGTCTTCAGAACAAAACTGGTGAAAGACAGGCTGGAGAGACTGTGTCACCATGGCCATCCTGGCCTTGCTGCCTCTCCTGGGGCACTTTGTTGGTTACAGAAATACATTTTCCATCTTTAAATTAACTGTATTTAGGCCCCAGCCTCTCACTGCGCCCAGGAATAGACCTAAGAACTCTCTGTAAGGTTTAAGACCTTTTCAACCTGTGTTTTAGACTCAGTTTTATCCAATAAAATATATAAATCTCCCCTTTACTGGACTATCTACACACAAAGGGCTATAAATCGTCTTGTGGCTAGAGCTGAGTTCTCCATTAATCTTTCTCTAGGGCTAAAACTAACAGCACTTGCAGTGTGTGAAAGCCCTTACAAAGAGGGGGAAAAAAGCTGTTTAAAACGTGGCTGTTATTTGTTTAAACATTTGGAGGCATTTATAGAGTGATGCTGGCTTGGATTTTTACCCTTGCTCCTCGTCTTTTGTGTGTGTTTTTTAGTGAACCTTTCCAGGCAAGAAAAGTTTTGCTTGTTTCACTCAGTAAAATGAAGACTGTGAAAGAATAGGATTGTTTTCTGTACATGCTTTAGGATGTAAACATCTCAGAGGGAGAGAGAACAGCTCTTCAAACTACAAAGGACAACTCTGGCAGAAGAACTAATGGAGTGCATTGGCCATTTAAGCTGGAAATGAGGAGTGTTTGTAGCAGATTGAACAGAAAAGCTTTAGGAAGCTTTCCAACCAAAAAAAAAGATCTGGACTGGCAAAATCATCCCTTGTATGGGTTAATTTCTGTGGGTAGCTTTGGTTTTCGAAGTCAAATGCATCAGAAATGTCATTATGACATATTCAGACAATTCCACAGGCCCAGGAGGGATGGATGGAAAAGGAGAGAGGGGAGGTTCTCAGCCCTTATGACACGGGGAACTCAGGCAAAATGAATTTATTGCAAGGCTTCTTCAACAGGTGCTGATGAAATCTTTTCTAATTGTTCCTTTACCATTCTCTCTTCAAACTCTGGGGATTTAACTTGGGATCTCCTTGCTCTATATTGTTCTGAGTTGTATTATTTTATTCACCTATTTTTCTTTTTTAAATTTTTTTTTTACATTTTCCTTGCAATGGAAATGCCTCCTGTGTTTGTTGTGATGTGGACAAAGCTTAGTCACAGTGACAAGAGTGTAATGAGTCAATAAATACAACCAACCTAAATCATTCACTTGCTTTGCTTGTGTTTTGTAAATCTTTTTCATATCTGGTGTTTTATTCATATGTCGTGATGTCTGATGTCTGGTTCAAGACGAGGGCTGGATATATAAGAATTCACTTGCTCTGATTAATTCCAACAACTAGGCTGTTTCTTCCCTATAAATTTGATCCACAAAATTCAGTTTTTATGTTGCACCTTATTTATTTTTTTAGTCTGGGTTCTCAAAAGTTAAATAAATTATGTTAATTCTTACATTTTTGAGAAGTCTGAAGACATTCTTGGGTACTGAAAAGTCATCATTCTTGATACACCAACTCTTCACCATTACTTCGCTAATTATTTTATAACTATGTAATGTTGGCTCAAAAAAAACCCCATCTGGAGTTTTTATGTTCTTCATCAAATTAAACAAATGTGACCAAGAAGCCTGATGGAAAAGTCTGTTATTTTTCTTTATGCCTAGAAATCAGAGCAGAGACCTGTGCAGTGAGAGCAGCGTCCTATTTCCCTTTTCTTGAAAATAAATAGTCCTTGGTAGAATCAAAGTGGGAAACTGAAACGGTAACTTTGATTATCTTAATTCTCTTTTATTGTATCAGCTCTTAATAATCACTCTAATTAGCAGGGAACCAATAGACATGGTTTGGGACAGAGGTTTATGATTGACAACGCACTTTCTTTTCATTATTTGCATAATGTTTCTCTCTGGTGCCTGCAGGTGGTTGTCAGCATTTGCTTTTCTGTTGATCAGGCTCCAATTCCTGTTGTGCATCTTTTGCTCTGAAGGGAAAGGGAAATTAATCTATTATTGATCAGGATCCAATTCCTGTTGTGTGTCTTGTACTGGAGAGAGAAAGGGGCATTAATCCACTCTGGGTTCATAATTCAAACCATCTGCAGGCTGTACCTGGCAACAGGGAGTGTGTTCCATTAGGTAGTTTGTGTTTGTAAGGTTGATTTGGTTTTTTTTTCTCCCCCTCAAGCAATCTTGAGATACCCTGTGATTGTCATTTCTCTTCTTTTCTCACATTCTGTGTCCCAGGCAGAGACTGAACATTCCTGGTGCCATAATGTTGTACTATATATAATATTTTTGCTATTTGTGTCGGACTCTTATCTCCTATCCTGCATTTTTCTAATAGAGGCGTCCATAATTTGATAAAATGAAGCTTTGCATGTATCCTGCATAGTAATTACCAAGGCATTTCTGCATCCTGTGCAAGCCTGGAAGTCTGTGAGAAGTTTAGGGTGAAATTTTTCTAATCTTTTTCTCCCAGGATAACATAAATTGTTTCAAAGTTCTGTTTAAGTACTCAATTTCTCTATTAGCTTGAGGGTAGGGTACTGGTGCTCCTTTCTGTGAAGAGTTTTTCTCACATAGACAAACTTCATGATATGAATAAGTGAATTTATTTTTGGGTACTGGTTCCTGTGGGATCCCTTCTTCACTGCAAGCTGGGCATGGAGCAGTAATTGCAGTAATTTACAGTAAGGGTAGGGATGAGGTGCAGCCAGGCTCTTGATTATTTGGACATTCCTCCCCCTCCTCCTGCTCGTGGTCACCTTGTTTGGACTAAGCTTCTTCAGAGAGTTGGACCTGTAAGAAAGCCTGAAAATTAAACCTTATCATTGTGCTCAAGTCTGAACTCAAACTTTTCCTTCTTTTCAGGAGATGAACAGTTTCTCTCCGTTTGTGTTGAGGCTGGCTTACCTCATAACTCTGTCACATTAATTTGAGCACCCATTGAAGTAATACACTTAATATTCTGCACTGCAAATACAGACATAGATAAACTTTGCATGTCATAATGTAAAATCTTAATGTTTATGCATTTCTGAAGGGGAAAGAAACTATTGTGTCTCCAGATATCTGGCCTGGGTGAGATTTCAGTTCTGTTGGGAAAATTAAGCACCTGAGGTGGCTTTGATAAAGTCTGTGATCTTTATAAACTTTAAATTACAATATTTAAAATTCCCTGTACCTTACATGTCAATATATGTACAGAGATAAAAAATACCGTCTTTTCAGAGATGATAGGGCAGTGTACATAATTATTGTATTTAAATAACAGATTAAAATTCTGCAGCTCATCAGTACTAAAAAAAGAAATCAGTGTTAGAGAGGCCTTGGGTGGGTTTCATTCCTGATCAGGCAGGAGGAGGGAGGGGGAAGTTCAGCAGGCTCGGTGATGTGCAGCCATTCACAGCCACAGGTGATAAAAACAAATAGACCATGCAAAAGCTGTTCACTCTTTCTTCTTCTCTCTCCTCTCAGTTTATCTCTGCTTTGTGGGGGATTGCCAGATTCCTGAATTCCACAGTCTGGAGAGGAGTTTATGTTCAAAGAGATGGAAAAAACCCAGTTCATCCCTTTCCATTTTCTTTTGTCTCATTTTTTTCCCCTTTTCTGGCTCTTAAAAAAACCCCAAAAACTAAACCAAACCAAAGTTTAATACAGAAAACATAATATCAATGCCAATTTACTTTAACATCTGCAAGTGGCAGCAGTTCAACTGTTCCATGAGCAGCTGAGGATGGCAACCACTGGAGGGTTGGAGGACAAACTCCCTCCTGTCCAGAGTCCAAGTCTGTGGTGTCCCCACAGTCCTGCTTCAAAAACTGTTTGGGGTCAGTCCTGAAGGCCCTGCAGGTCCTGGGCCCTTGTAGGTGCTGGTGGTGGCTCAGGCAGTGATAAATGAGAACGTTTAGAAGCCAAGGGGAGATTGGAAATGCTGGGAGAGCAGTGGCAAAAATGGATAGAAAGGAAAATAAAGCAGTGTGAACTCTCTTTTGGAGAACAGTCCTTGTTGGATTAGGACTCTTGCCTGTGGCAGTCCTTCTGTCCAGCCATCTATTAGGGGCTAAAATCAGATTAAGAGCACATCCCTTAAGTGTTTTTCAGTGTCACTCAGCCTTGTCTCTGCAGCTTCCCACGGGTTCCCCCCAGTTAGTGAGGCATCCCCTGGCTCCAGTTCTGGGGTCAGTGTTTTCCCCTAATGTTGCTTTGCTTTCTTGGCTGAGAGGAGGGTTCAGAAAGCAGACAGAAAGGAAAGG
The DNA here is from genome assembly GCA_037013685.1 of Acridotheres tristis. NCBI lineage: Eukaryota > Metazoa > Chordata > Aves > Passeriformes > Sturnidae > Acridotheres > Acridotheres tristis. The sequence goes on from CM072901.1 coordinate 11,074,548, forward strand.
AGGCCTTTTCTTTCCAAAAAGATAGAATATTGATGAGGGTGGTGGTTCCCTATTAGTGGATTCATCTCACTGTAGCTCTGTTCCCATATGCATTTGTGTTACTTTCCCATTTCAGTGTATTTAATATTTCCTTCAGAGGAGCTGAGGTTCAGTCATTAAATTAAAGGATACATCAGAAACTGAGCAGTTCTGAAACACTGGGAAACTTCTTTAGGGGATCATGGGATGAAAAAGGGGGAGAAATGGCCAGAGATGAATGCAGAGAAACTGAGGGAGGGGAGGAGGAGAAGGAAGAGGTGATGAAAAGCCAGAAACAGCAAAGTGCTAGAAAGCTCAGACAACAAAAAGTCTGATGAAGTAAAAAAAACCAACAAAAAAACACACAAAAAAAAACCAGTGAAAAGGAGAAAAATTCAATTGTTTTCGACAAAGGATTTTAAAAGAAAATGTCTGTTTGCTAACAATGACATTCTGCATTGGATTTTTGTGTAACATCAGTCAAGTAAAATCACATCTGTGTGGTGCATGTGGAAGCAGGAGAAGGATAGAGTGGCTTTATTGACAGGCAGGATGAGAAACTTGGGAAGTCTGGGTAGTTGTTCATTATCTGATTATTTGCAATAATTTTCTGCCTTCCCCAGCCTGATGGGAAACTGATCAACCACATCCCATCATCCAAACAAAATCCCAGGGTTGCTTATCTCCATTAGGATCTTGGCTACTCTGATACTCCAACTTGTGGATTTCTTACAAAAGGGTGAAGTTGTTAAAGGCACAGATCCCAAGTTACAGCCCTATTGAGATTTTTACTCTAAAGTGAAGCTAAGATCCACTTTTGGTGTTTCAGTTAGCCATAAAACAAAGCTGCCCTCTGCCAAGGGAGCCCTGGGAATGTGCCTGTGGAGTCTGATTTGGCAAGATTGAGGCCAGAGTGAGTTATGGGAAGGGGTTTCTTGGTGCTGCAAAGGGAAACTTGAGCTGCCCTTGAATATAAAATAGGAATATTTGTGCTGCCTTCGTACTGTTTAGGTAATACTTGGAAATTTTGTTGTTTTCTCTATATGCTTGTTATGTCTGTAGCTGATCTTTGTAGGTGTATTCCTGGGAATCCAAGTTCTGACCATTTTGATGAGCCCTCTGTCCCACACCAGTATCAGTACACTCAAAACCTTTAGCAGGAGCCTGATTTTAATAATTTATTTTAGAGATGGTACAAAATAACAACAAACACATGCTTTGTTTAGATTTTTGTTACAGTCACTAAGAAATCTCTGCCTTTTCCTGGTTGCAGGATGGGGAATGTGCACTTTTATTTCCTTTCTTATCTGCTGGGTGCACACAGGGCCACTCCTGTGGGGTGATGGGGATCACAACAAAGCTGACTTCTGCTCTTTGCCTGGTTTTAGTGGGGAGCTGAGAAGTCAAGTGGTTTTCCTCTCTTCCAGATGGAGATAAGAAATGATTACTGCCTAATTAGTCACTGGTTTGTTGATCTTTTAGCATTCACTGTTGTAAACCTTCATCTTGGGCAGAAGTGGTGGGGAGCAGTGATGCTGAGGTTATTTCTTCTCATCAGTAACAAGCTTCTAATCTGATCAGCTCTTGTTTTCTGGGTTTTTTTTTGGTTGGTTGGTTAGTTTTTGTTTTCTTTTTTAATTACTATCTGGAAAATTTCTGCTATGAATACCCACAAGACCAGCATGGAAATCTTAGAAAATTGATTTGCTACCTGATGGCATCGTATTTCCAGGAATGTTGATAGGGAAGTGTAAAACCTACTAACAGCTTGTGTTTTGAGATCCTGTGTGTGTTTCATAGAGATGCTGTGTCAGGTTGACAGAGCATATTTTGGGGAAGAAATAAATATCTGCTTACACTCTAAGTACTATTCTTGAATGCTTGAATTTATTCAGAAGTGTGGGTGGTATTCTTTAAATTTTAAAAGGATGCTCCACGCTTCCCTCTCCTGTACTACACTAACTGCTGCCAATCACAAAAACATCCAAAGGTAAAAGATTTTTCATTGAGGAATCTGAGCCCCATGACCAAAGCCTTTGTCTAGCCAACAAGTGAAATCCGATGTCAAACGGCTTTTGGCATGCTGGGTATGATCTAAGCAAAAACTCTTCTGACTATTTTCTGTTCTTTAGGGAAATACCTTAAATTTTAGGGTCCATACCTCGCATTTCCCAATTTCCCCATGCTGCTTAATGGGCATGGACTAGGCTCCTGTGCAGAAAACATTTGATGAACGGGCTTGTTTTTCCATCAGTTTAGTTTTATTTTCATTACTTCTCCCTGTAATTTGTTTATTGGTTTCCATATCTTTGAAAATTTTATTACTCTGTTATTCAAGCTAAAAAATAGCTAATTTTTCTTTCCCAAATGAGTTGCTTGAAGCAAAGTACCTATGAATACATGGGTATTTTAATTCACTTACTAAATGCATACAGAGAAAATTTACAAGCTGCCTTTTTACCATTTTTTAAGTGTCTGCTGACTGTTGCATAAGCTAAATTATTTACAGTATGAAGCCTCACAAAAGAGTAACAGATTTGGGTTATTTACTTTCCTGATAAGAAAAGGGGATTGAAGTTGCTGTGATATGCTGCTTTGTTAATTTTGTATTTGTTCCCCAGTGTGTAAAATCTTTTTAAAGAACTAACATGAGCATTGGCAGACTCTTTTGAAATGGTGTGGAAGGGGTAAGATTAAACAAAACATGAAAAGGTCTTAAAAATATAAGTCAGCAAGCGTTTGATAAAAATAAAAGTGCTCAACAATAGAAAACCTTTAGGATGCTTAATTTATTTGCTTGTCTGTGAGAATATTCTGGGGTGGAGGGCAGGGGCATTGTGGGGTTTAGTGATGGGTTTGTTGGAGCAGTGCAGGGAGCTGGAGGTACAAACCTGTGGGGAGGCTGAAGGGTGACGTTTGCAGCAGTGGCATCCTCATCTGGCTGTCACCGGGGCCTCACCAGGTGTGTCTGTGTCCCTGCAGGTGCCACCAGCCCCTCGGACAGCTCGGCTCCTGCCATGGTCATCCGCCCACACAACACCAGTGTGGTGTCAGGGAGCAGCGAGGCCACCCTGGAGTGCGTGGCCAGCGCCAGGTAAGGAAACCTGCACAGCTCTGCTGGGACTCTGTCCTTTCCACAGGATGTTGTTTTCATTTTTTTTAATTATTGTTATTAATTTGGAGATTGAAGCGGGATGCTCACTCTTGTGAGAAACCTTATGAGTGGTCTTGTTTGTCCAACGTTACTGAATTAAATGTATTTATTTTTCTGGACAAATGGGGGTACAGGCAGAGGTGCTTTCCCACCTGGTCCTCACATGGAAAGGCAAAGAAGTGCTGTTCAAGCAGCAGACATTATCTTAAGGAAAAAAATTATGGTGAGGGTTAATAATATTTCAGCTGTTGCCTATCAGCAGCAAAGGTGATACTGTTGAACAGTTGATGCTTCCTAGTAAATAAATTTAGTGAGGATCTCCTATGAAGTAATTTTTTCAGACACTCTCATTTTGCAGTGATTATTGTTCAGCTGTTCATAATGCACTGTAATACACAATTCACAGCATTCCTCCTATGTTTCCATCTAGTTGGCCTAGAATAGCATTGAATTTCAGTAGAAGTGAAGAGTGGAAGTCCTTGGGTGATAAGACCAACTGATTTACTTTCCCCTCTGAGGGCAGAGATGTTCTTGATATGATTAATATTGTTTTGGTAATTGAGTTGTAATGAAAGCACTTCCCGTGCAGCTGATTCCCATAGCAGTATTTACTCCTTTTGCTTGGAGAAATCAAATTATTAGCACTTAAGTTCTATTGCTGTATCAATTAGCTCTACTTGCATAATGCCACTTGAGTAGTCTGTAGTCCTTGATGTGTAGAAGTTATACATGCATTTACTTTCTAGTGTGTTTTGGGGATAGAGGAAGACTTAAAGAAGTTTTATAATCTATAATATTAAATTCCTCATGTGTATAAATATATATATGCACACAGAGATTATTCTGTAATATGCAATATGCTTTATGATTTTATTCTTGTATTTTTTTGCAGACCTCTTGAGAGGCTGAGTGTGACCTGGAAGAGAAATGGAATCAAGATCACCAGTGGCATCAGCAGCTTTGGGAGACGCCTCACCATCACCAACCCGACCTCTGCTGATGTGGGGATGTACTTCTGTGAAGCCAAACTCAGAGAGAGCACAGAGGAACCAGCAAGAGCAAAGGCTTTCCTTTCTATATTGGGTAATTCTCAAGGCAATGTGTTTTTTAGTAAAAAAGGCTCTGGGTTGTGGTATAATAGGAAATAAAATTGATATCTTAATATTTCATTGACCTTACATTTGAACCTTTCTTCAGAGAACAGAACAAAGGAGGTGAAGGAGGGCTATCTTCCAAATTAATTCAGCAGTTCTTCCCTGCTAATATAAATTCATCAAATAGATTTTTTTAAACACTGCTGTGATTGTAAATCCCCTGTGAAACTATACATTTAATGGGAATTTTGAGAAATACAGTAGTAAAATCTGTAATGGGCAGCTTCCCCATCTTGGCTTTTAGGTGCATGAAATCCTGATTAACTCCTGACTTGCTTACATCCAGTTTTCATATGTCAAGTGCCTGTATTTTTGAAAGAAGGCTTTTAGGAACACTCTTGTGTCTCGTGTGCTGCAAGTGCCAGTTGGGTCTGAGGAGGTTCTGCAGGTACAGAGCATTGCTGGGGCAACAGGACAGGGAAGGAAATGCCATTAAAGCAGCTCTGTTTGCTCCCAGGGAAACTTTGGAATTAACACTTTTAAAGGGGCTATTGCTGCCCTTTCCCTGCCTGGTTCCACCACCACCTCCCCTCTGAGTGTTGCTGTAGGGAGGAGGTGGGAATTTGGAAATGGTGGTTCCTGACATACCTGAAATCCTGCACGTTAGCACAGTGCACACAGTGTGGAGTGGTTTAGGACTTTTAGACTAGAAGAGGTGGTTTAGACCAGGGACACTGAGGTGTTTTGAGCCAGAGATGATTGTGAAAAGTCAAGTTTTTATCTGTGAGAGTGTCCTGGGGAGGTTGCAGCCCTGGCAGTGCCACCATTCTCAGCTTTGCTCAGGGTTCAGGCATGTGCACCCCTGGAGCTTTGCAGAGGGAATGCAGCCCACGATTCTTTACAGCTTTGAGCCTTCTGAAAACATGATTTTAACGACTGCTGTATGATCTGTATTCTGCTAAAGCAATTTGAAGTAGCTGCTGTTAAGTGAGGAAGCAGAACTTCCCTCTGCAAAGGTCCATTCCAGATTCATTTGGAGCACTGTGTGTCTGTTATATTTATTGTCTGCTGGACAAAGTTTGGTTCCAGTCTCTTTCCTTGCCCTCTCTTTCTTGGAGTTATTACCTTCTCTTTAAAGGGCAGAGATGGATTTCACTTATTTATAGGTTTTGTTTAAACTTTTCCTTATTCATGAGATTTTATTGTAGCTGGTTTGCCTTTGTTGCTGTGATGTCAGATCCAGCCTAATGCAATACTTAAAGCAGCCTCTTGGTTAATGTAAAAGATTCTTAAATACAGTTACAATAAAAACAAAAAATAATCACTGGGGAATCATATTAAACTAGCAGTGCTTTAGTAGCTTACCTACTCTCTTATTTTTAAATGTTTTATTTATTTCCTATCCAGTTTTAGGAGGCTGTCAGGGAATGAAGTTATGAAAAGGTCTGTAGATAAGAACAAGCAGATGAAAGAAAGCAGAAACAAATTGGTTACCAATTACTTTTATTTCCTTCTGATGGAACACGACACTTCAGATGCAGGTGTTTACTCAACGTGTCAGCAAAGCCTGATAGATTTCTTTATTTATGAGTTTCTTGAGCTTGCAGGATGGATCTCTAATTCTAAACAGGGAGCCAAATCAAAGGATTAGTAGTTAATGCATAACTTATATTCAGCTTTAGAATTCTTGGGTGGATCTGGCTGTCATTTAATTAGTCAAGGGACGAGTTCTAGAGGAAAGTGCAGACAAGATTCAAACCTAAGGCTTTCTGCAGTGTATCTCTCCTAGTCCATGGGGGCAGTACTTAGAGAGAATCAGGAATGCTTGTCCATTTGCATGCATAAAATATTTGCAGTGTAGATGTGTAGATTGGGAGCTGATAATGAGTTGTACTTCTTGGGAGAATAACACAGTGTGGACTTAATGAGGGGTCTCGACGAATAGAAAAAGGAAATTGGCTTAAAAGAAGAAGTTTGTTTGCAGAATGGGAGAAATCAAATGCAGCCCCTCAACAGCATGGCTGAGAGCTTCTGTGGATCAATAGAGAAAAATATATTGCTATTAACGGGTAGAACAGGGGTAGCAATAAAAAGATGCATCAAAGATGTCACGAACACTGAGTTAATCAAAGCTTTTTTCCAAATATATCAGTGCTTGACTTTCCCAGCTAAGAGAAGTCACACAATTTGAGTGTGGAACAGATGGTGACCAGAGCTCTATTAGAAGGTAATGAAACTTAGCACAAAGGCATCTACTCAACAAATTGCTATTTGTGACCTACAGTATTATCTGAGAAGTTTATCTGAATGTTTCTGAAAATATATCTCAGTGTGTAAATTAAAATCACAATAATATTCAAAAAACCTGAATCTCCAATGCATTAGAGTAGTACAGCATAAACAAGAAGAAAATCCTCTAGTTATGTGCTGCTGCACTTTTCTTCTGAATATGGCAAAGAGCTCCCTGACATCTTCATATTGTTCCAGAAAAGATAAACTGAGGTGGTTCCAAACCTTGGTTTTATTAGCTGCAGTTGTTATAAATTTTTAAAGGGTATCATGTTCCTCGCTTGGCAGAGTAACAGTTTGGGAAAGATTTGTTGCAGATTAGATAAGAGCACATTTGTTTTATCACTAACAGTTTGAAGATTAAGTAATTTAAAGAGTCTTCCCATGAACAAACCAATTTGAAAGCTGAGATAATCTTAAATTCTTTTGCTCCACTTCTGCAAGTTTTAGTGACAAATGGCAATAGTCATTTCTTAAGTGACTGTTCTACGGGAAATTATGAATTTTAGGAGCTTAAGAAAATGGGGAACCAAACTCTTCCACTGTATGAAATCCAAACTGCTCTTTAAATGAAATGCAGTCAGAAAGTAAAAGCTGAACAAAATGAGAAAAACAATTAGAAAGAAGGGCCTGGCATGATGCGTGGTTGTACAGAACTGAGGATTGAAGAAGCCTTGTTGATCTGTCAAAAGGAATCAAATGAATAAAAGAGAGTCAGAAGAGAGAGCTTCCCTTCTTTTGGAGCATTTCTGTGCCCAGAGATCAACATTAAAAGACATGTTATTTTCATCCTGGGAGAATTCAGCTGTGTGGGACCACCGGGTTCAGGAACACATCAGAAAAGTTCCAGTGTTTGCCTGACATGGACTGGGGGAGTTTCTCCCTCCCTGTTCTCCAGGAGTGTCCAGATGCTGAAGGGTCTTCTTTGTGCATTTCTGCTGCTCAGGAATTTGTGTTGTGTGTACAGAACTGCCAGAGCAGAAGTTATTTCCCTCTGTAGCTACGAGCACCTCAGTGCTCAGACCTCTGGGATCAGCAGCCCTTGTGGCTCCAGCTTAGACACTTTGAAACTCTGCAGATGCTTTCTTTGAAAGCAGTGAAACGAATTTTTCATGTGTGGCACTAAAGAGAAGATCCTAATGACTGTGTTCATCTGCTGTGTAAGAAAATAATGTTTTCAGGAAAACTATAATACAAAGTGTCTTCGAACTCACCCAGACACACCTGAGGCTCAAAGGGAAGAAATATTGGCAGCTTTTGATTTGTCAAGCCTCAGAGGCTCTGAGATGGACACAGACATTCTGCCTTGGGCCCAAATGCAACAGGACCTATCCCACAGGGAAGCAGTGGGATTTCTGGGCAGCCCAGCTCTGTCTCTGCTATTCCCAACAAGCTCTTCCTCCTTTCAGCCCTGCAGACAGGACATGTGTTCCCCAGGCTGTTATTTCAGAACACACAGACTGCAGCTCGCAGTAGGGGTAGCAAGAAACCACACGGATCTTTTCATCTCTCTCTGTTTCAACCTGATATTCATGCAAAGAAACTTCCTGCTCCAAGGAGGCTGCTGTACCTGCATCCACAATGGGGCTTCTCTCCCGGCATGGCCAGTCTGATCTTCTGTCTGGAGTCACAGACTTTGTACCTACAAGGGGCTGTCAAGCTTCCAGTTCCTCTTCCTTTAGAAGATATTCACCAAATAAATTAGTTTATGGTAATGCTGGAGGAAGGTTTCCATGTTGAAGGCTCAATTTTCCTCTTAAATATGCAGCCCCGAGTTTCTGAGAGATGCAGGAATTTCAGCTTTGGAGGAGCCCCTGGGGCTTTCTCTGTTCTTTCTGACTTTCATGTGTGTATCTAGGATTAGGTCACACATCTCCAGTGCAGCTTGAAGGGTATGTAATGGATGCTGACTGCTATCTTTTGAATGTTAAAATCAGTGACCATGTAACTCTGCACAGGGGGCAGTTAGAACTGGATCAAATTTTGCAGGCTCCCAAGGGCTTTTCTGAGAGACATCTTTCCAGTGATGTCTGGAGTGCAAAAAAACCCCTGAAACCCTCAACAACTATTAAAAGCACACATTTATATTCAAATACTCTTTCCCCCCCTTGCCTGTACTTGACATTTTAGTGAAGATCAGTCAAACACAGTACAATATCTGAACAATGCAGTATCTATTTCTTTCAGCCTAATGTGGGCTGTGACCGCTCTCGTTGCCACACGACACAGTGCCAGCAGGGTGAACCCAGAGTAATGGGTCCTTTCCTATTCTAACCATTGTGATTCTATAATTTCCAAAAAATTTGAATGTTTGACCTGATACCAGCAAATTACTGTCATTCCTAAAAATGGCTGTGTGTGGGGACTTGTGTCTGGCATGTTACAGTCTTTGGAAGACATTATAATTTCACCACACATATTAAATTTCGACATATGATTATTGCCTACAACAATAAATGTTACATTCATACTGTGTGATTCAAACCAAGCCTTATAAATATGCAGTTGAGTCATGTACAGAGCCAGCCAGAATGCCCCCTCAGAATGCCATCTGACCCCTATAAATAGTGCTGCATTTTTATGGCTTTTTCTGACAGTCATTCACCAGGTGCTGTACAACCCAAATTCAGATACTCTGAATTTCTCCCTTGCAGTTAATGCTGAGCATTCAGGCCCTTGGGCACAAAACCTGACGTGCAGATGATACATCTGACACCTCTGAAAAGCGAGGAGCTGAGGTTTCAGTTGCCCAGCACATGTAACTGGAGCTGTCTCCTCCACAGCCTGAGTTCTGTTGGCTCCACAGGACCTTTAGAGCATCCATGCTGCTGGTGAATGGCACAGGGATGTGGAAAAGCTGCACAGTTGCATGGAGAGCTCAAAGTCCTTTACTTGGAGGGTGACAGTGCACTGCAAGAGGCTTCCCAGAGAGGTTGTGGAGTGTCATTCTCTGGAGATGGTAAAAACACGCCTGCAGCCTGTCCTGGATGAACCAGCTTTAGCAGGGGGATTGGTCTGGATGATCCCCAGGGGTCACCTCCAACCCCAGCCATTCTGAGGTTCTGTATGAAATCACTCCCTTATTTGCCTCAGAACCTACACCAATATTCCTGATATCCCTACACCAATATTCCTGGAATTCCCTCATTCCTTGCACTACCAAGGCTAGTTTTCCCCACACGTTAGACTTTACCACAGTGCTGTTGTCCATGTTCTGGATCTTCCAGAAATCCCTTATCAGTCATCCTTGTCATCCCACCCAGGCTGGTCTCAGTCTTTAGTCAGTACAGGCCATACATGGCAGAGTTGCTCCTGGAAGGTTTTCTGTATCAGTGCTTGTCTTTCAAGAACAGGATCTGACTTGTCTGTGGGCAGCTGTGCTCTCTGTGTCAGGTGTAGCATTTGGAAGTGCTTCCAGCTGCTGGAGTGGCTGTGAACAGAGTTCAGCAGGCTTTAATCTGGGGGAAAAGGTGAGTCTGGGCTTCAAGACTAGAAATCAAATCTGTTGGCACCAGAAGCCCTCTGGGATCTGCCTGTGGCCTTTAGATTGCATCTTTCTGCTGCTCCTGCTCTTTTTCTGTCTTGCTTGCTTCTGTTTCTCCCTGCTTCTTTCAGAAAAACTGATGTGAGTCTTCTTTTTATAACCTCACATCCCGTTTGCTAAGTGACAGTTGTCACTGACTTCAGGTTCTTGTCACATAATTCATTGCTTGATACCTGCTCCCCTAAGCATCTCTTAATGTCAGAAGTTTCTTTGAGGGTGACAAACAGCCTATGTGGAATTTGAAGGAAGGAGCACAGGTTGCAGGTTAGGATTTTGGGAGGGACATTGGGAAAGACAACTGTGTAAATATGCCAGGTGTAACTGCAGGAGCTGTGCAGCAGCAGCAGCACATAAACAGAGGTCATGGAACCACCAGCATCTTTGAGGTCACATTAAAAGCTTTGTAGCTGGACTGCAGGCCCATGGTGAAGATAAATCTGCAAATTTATCGCTGGTGTGGGAGTATGGTGCTGATCCAGGAGAAAGTTTGAGAGTGGTTGAAGGTTGCCAAGTTTAAAGATTGGCCCATTAAGGGCAGAATCCTTTATAAAAGGAAAGGTGCAGTCAGGACCTCCCTAAGCAGAAGATGAACCTCAGTGACTAGAAAGGCATTCACAGAGGAAGCCCAGACTTAGAAGATTTGTGAATATGTGTCTGGATGCTTTCCTGGCCCAGTGCTGCTTTGTCCTCACCTCACAATCACATCAAATTTCCAAAGAATAAAAGATCCAAATTTTATTTTGAGAGATGGACGTGTGGACGCTGACCTGTGTGACCACAGACAGGACACAGAGATAAGGACACGGCACTGAAAGTTTGGGAATTCAAAAGTTAACATCCAGAGAAATGGAGCACAAGGAAAACACCAGGCAGGGCTTGGAGGATGGTGTGAAAGGAAGGAGATTGCTCAGAGTGAAAACATGGACTTAGATGAATTGCAGAGGACTCAGCAACTTAGCTGATCAAACATGTCAAAGTGTGTGCCATCGGTGAATTTCAATTAAATGTTCAGCTTTTCAATTTGTTGTTGAGATTAACGCATGAGATCATATGCAATAAATCACAGCTTATTATGCATGTTTATTAATAGCTTTATATTTAGGCAGGGAGGATCAATAATGTTAACACATGTATATTATTAGAATATAATAAATCAGGTAGCTTGTTTTTATTGGTTTTGCTGGGTAAACAACTATTCCAGGCTGTTTGCAGCCTCCCCTCCTCCCCTGCATGGCGTGCTGAAGACTAATATTGATTGGCTTTATTTGGAATGAATACAGAATTGTAATATCCATTGGTGCTCAGACAAGACCCCAGTTCTGTACACCCAAGCAAGTATTTTATTGTGGTGAGAGGGAAGAACTGCTGGGAAAGGGGAGGTTTTGCTCTGACCTGGTGCCTCCTGATGTCACCCCTGTGCAATGACAGCCACACTTGCTGTACTGCAGGTAGCAACAAGATTTTGCAGGATATTTTTGTAGGATTTTGCTTGTATTTACTAAATTCCCTAGTAATAATATGACCACAAGTCCTTTTTTCCAGTCGTGTTTGTTGAAAGAGATTTGAGAGCAGGTCAGCTCAGATAAACTTGGATCTTGCAGCTTCCTACATATTTTTAAACATACTCAATTTCCTTAAAATGGAAATACATATAACTCAGTTCCACAAGCTACTTACATTGCCTTTTCTGTATTTTCTAAAACTTTCCAGTGAGTTTGGTTAGGCTACAAGAGAACTGCATTTATAATAAAGTAAAATCCTTCTAAAAGCTGTACTCAGATGATAATTGCTTTAACAAACTATGACAGTCTTTAGTTACCATGATAATGACTGCAACCTTAGTGCCTCTGGGACTTTGACATGATGCTCTTCAATTTTATGCTGCATAGAAGAAAGAGTTACATGCCAGCACACTCTGCAATTTCTGCAGTCTGGTCTTTGTTTAATTAAACATCTAATATCTTTTCTTTAGCCCTAATGATAAAGTGGGGATTTTTATGATTATTACTATAACTTCAATTAAAGCATTAAATCTGTTTGCTTTCACGAAATAAAACAGTTGAGAGGAATTTCTTTTAATTATGCTGCACTTGTCCTCTGATATTGACTCTGTGACATGCTATGGCACTTCCTTTGACATGCTTCATCCCTTGCTGAGGTGAAATGCAGTCTAGATACTGAAGCAAACTATCCTATTAAATGCTACATTGTAAATAAAATCCTTTATAAACCTCTCGGGAGGGCCTTTCTAAGCAAAAAATTAACATGTTCCATGATTCAGTCCTATAAAATGAACAGTAGGCCCTGCTCTGAGAATTAATTTGCAGTTCAGACCCCTAAATCTTTACCTTCCATTGACTCGACTCTGGAATTCTTACTCAGCATAGCAAAAATTGTCAGGCTTCTTTTTTTTATGATGCTTTTACTACCAAAAAAAACACCCCACCTCCAAAGAGAGACCAACTTGGACAAACGAATCTGTTTGTAAGCCCTTATATCAAACACCACCTGTGGAGAGATTCTGTGATGAATGTTTCTCACTTTGCTGTGCTTTGCTTGTTGACTTTTGTTTGCTTTCCCCAAGAACCTCCGTATTTCACGGCTGAACCCCAGAGAGTGATTTTGGCTGAGGTGGAGAAGGACGTGGACATCCTGTGCCAGGCCATGGGTGAGTGCAAAACTGTTCCAGCCTGGATTGATGGCATGTGTATGTCCAGTCTTGAAGAAATTAACTTGTATAAACCATCTTTGTAAGATTTTCATGTTTAAAAGTCTCTGTGTTATTGCTGATTATCACAGGTCCCATATACAAGCAACAGGGTTGGCCTTTCCCCTTGGAGAATTGGGTGGTTCTTGTAATTTAGTTTAATTTGGAATAATGTTGGCACGTTTATGTTTGTCTGTGAGGAGCACACGTCCTGCTCCTGTTGCTGTGGGATCCTGCCTGTGCTTCAGAGTTGTCACTAGAGAAGAGATTTAAATATCCAGAAGATGGGCTGAGGGGAGAGCATGGTTATGGAACCCATCATTTGCAATGCAAACAGTCCTTATTTTCAACAGTCCCTTTCTTCTAAAACTTAGGGAATTTTTATAGTGAATAGAAATGTCAGCAACTCTGACATCTGAATGCACTTATGAAATCTGCAGGAGGAATATTACAGGCAGTTTTTAATTGGTAGGTGGTTTATTACTATAAAAGGCTTCCAATGTCTAGAATTCCAACTGACTAAAATCACGTTTCAAGGTGAGTTCCACAGAAATGCAATCCCACCTATTTCAGCACTCTGGTAAGGTAGGAGACATTGTCATCACGTGTTTAGAGCAGGTTTCTCAAAGTCACCAAATTTCTACGTGACTCTGGTGAGGGACTGGACATTTGTTGTCTCACTTTCCCTGGTGCTGAGTTTAAGAAGCAGCACACACAAAATGCCATGAGGTCCTTAGGGAAAAAGATCACTTCTCTGATTAAAAAAGCACCCAGACCTAACAAACAGCTTATTTGTGTGGTGCCTTCCTCCAAATCAGAGCCAATAAAGACATTTTTACTGCGTGATTGTGTTATTGCCAGTATGATTTAAGCATTTTTCCTTGTGTTTTATGTAGGAAAGAGTCAGCACTGCTTTTCTGAAAGGAATCTTTGCAAGCTGTGTGATAAGCAAGAGTGTGTGTTAAGGGTGTTCTGGTTGATTTGCAATTTCAGAAGCCTATGATGAGATCTCTTACAAAAAGCTCTTATGGAAATGAAGCTATCAGATGATAAGAGACAATGTCTTCTTGTTCATTAATAGCTTTTTGAGCAAAACACAGCAGGACCTGCTGTCAGTGGAGCTCCCCAGGAACCCATCTGCTGTCTCAAATTTTTTTCATTAATTAAAAATAAAAAAATGAGACAACCCAACTCAAAAACTGGAGGAATCAGGGAAACCTGAGGTTAACTTCAACTCTTCCTTCCACCCTCACTCTTGCTTTGAGCAGTTGAGTTCCTAAGGGGGTTAATGGGACACTCATAACCATTCTCAGTGGAGATATGGGAACCCTTATTAGACAAAATTAATTATTTCTGTTCAACTCTTGTAGTGCACATCTGATTTGCTGCTGAATGTGGTGCAGGAGCATGGAAATCTGTTTCCTGGTGGATTATTTTGTTGAGTATCTATAACACATATAAGGGGGCAGGTACTAGAATTAAACATAGAGGCATTTTGATCCATTATTACACAAATTTGGCAATTACCAGCACTTAAACAGAGAGTAAATGAAGATTTCTGTCTCCCTGCTCTGAGGTGGGAGAACAAAGCATGGGGAAACTGCAGAGCTGCCTTCTACCTTTGCTACAAATGGAAGACAGATTGTATTTCCCCCAGCCCCATCAGGTCCTGTGCACAAAGTCCATTTGCCAAGACTTCGTGCACTACGGATGTGTGAGAGACAGATTAATTTCACAGTATAAGCAGAGATTAACTGTAAATAAAATTGCAACTTGCAGCGACCTGCTGCCTGTAATGGAGTTTCAGGGTATCAGGCCACAAGAACCAGGCTCTGCTGTTTATCTTCCAGCAGTGGCTGATGCTGCCTGAATGTTCAATGGCTTTCCTTTAAATGCTCTTTCTTATTTGCCTGTGGAAAGTTTAGAGCTGCAGGCAGTGGTGATGGTGTCTGGGGAGCACAGTTAATTGGACTTCAGTTCTACCTGTTTAGAGAAGTAGATGGAAGAGAAGCTTTGGGGATTCCCCAGTAGCTCAGTGGGAACTAGAGGAGGCAGTAAAAAATAAATAACAAAGATGACACAGTGAATATTCTGAGCCTTTCATCGAGGTTCTTAAGTTAAATTTGGCAGAGAGTCAAGCAGCTGTTTCACAGATGGAGGAGCTGAGCCTCAGGTTCCTTGAGTTATTTGCCCAAGGTTACAGAAGAAGTGGCAAAGCCAGAACCAGTGTCTCTTGTTTCCTGCCTTCCATCCTCCCCCCTGAAACTAGATTAATTTGTCTGTGAAAAATGAATAGTGCTGCATGCAACTGAGAAATGAGGTTATTTCATTTATTTATTATTTTCTTTATTATGGCCAGTCTTTTAGGCTGCTCTCACTTCTCAAGCAGCAGGACTGAGAAGCCAATACTGCTCAGAAAGGTGGAGTGCAAAAGGTCTTTAAAGTGTTTTCTTCTCTTCATAATTTTTTCACCAGAAGTTTAGAGAAGAAAAGAAGCAGAATTCCTTTGGGGAGTGTGTGGAGAGGAAAGGTTGTGGGGTGGGTAGAAGAAGAGAAGAAAAGCTGGGTTTAACTATTTTTACTGCCAAACAGGTAGCAAAATTAGAAGAGAATGTGTGTACAACTTGGAAGACAAATCTCTCTGGGAAGATCACTAAAGCCCAAATGAGTGCTGCTGACAGGCATCAGAGTGCTCAGATAAGATCCTATTATTCAGACTCATAACTTTGAGTGGAGGAAGATACCCGTAACTGAAAAGTAGAGAAATAGAGATGGTAATATTCAGTTTGTCAGCTGAGTTGGTGATAGGAAGGTGTATCTCACAGTGATTATAGGATTAGAAGGTTTGCCAATACTGTTAGTAGAATGGGATTTATGGAATGACACCAGTGTTAAAGGTTTGAGTGTTCTGAATGCAGGATTTCATTATTTCCTTGGTGCCTATCAAGTCTAATGTGTGGGAAAATGGAGTTGCTATTATTTAAACTTGAAATCATTTCCAGGCTTCTCAGCATCAGGAGAACTATTCCATTTTGCATCATCTGTTTCTTCATTACTCAGTGATAATTTGTATTTGCCCAGGAGGATTTTCAAGAGATGAATAACACTCTCACTGAGAATTGTGAACATTGAAATTTACGCTAATTCTGTATATGGGCTGTTGTATGAAATTTAAATTATGCCTATTGCAAGCTCCTACATCACGTCTGTTCTCTATCAGACAATGCACTTCTACATAGTGGGTTTCTTCCTGAGATGATTATCTGCATTATGAGTACATTTTATTTTATCAGCAGAATAAAAGCATCAGAGGTGATTGAAGTAAATGATACGTGTTTATAAAAGTAACAACAACAATTGGATGTTGTTTTTCAGTCATTTCCATACATTGTTTGTACATTCTTTCCAGAGTTAATACAGCTTTTGTCTGTATAAAGAGAATAAGTACACTGAGACAAGATGTGAATGGAAGCATAACACAGTAGTATTTAACTTTGGGAGTTTTAAAATTATAATGATGATTATATAGATCTTCCCATGGCACTTTAGCTCTCAGAACATCAAGTGACTGCCAGCATTGCAGTGAAATTCATTGTCTGCAGATGCTCAATTCATCAGTGACATCCCATCCTCCATGCTTCAGTGACACCACTTCTCGATTTGGGCAAATTTCACTCACCCATGAATTTAAGTTTGTGGTCTCTTACCTTATCACAAGAGATTGTGTAGGTCTGAGGTTTTAAGTGAAAAGTGTTCAAAACCACCCCGAGTGCTGTGCCCAGTTCTGGAAGGGCATTGAGGGGCTGGAGCGTGTCCAGGGATAGGAACAGAAGGGTCTGGAGTGTAAATCCTGTGAGAGGGACTGAGGAAGCTGTGGGTGCTCAGCTGGAGAAAAGGAGGATGAGGAAGGACCTTCTTGTTCTCCACAACTCCCTGACAGTGAGATGGGGGTCAGGCTGTGCTCCCAGGGAGAAACGAGCAGGATGAGAGGCGATGGTGTTAAGCTGAGCAAGGGGAGGGTCAGGTTGGACATCAGGAAGCATTTCTTCACAGAAAGGGTTGTCAGGTATTGGAAGGGGATGCCCAGGAAGGTGATGATCTTGGAGGTCTTTCCCAATCTCCATTACTCAGTGATTATCTAATCATGTAATAAAATACCTGCCTCACTTCTGATCTCTGCACAGAGTCCCCAGCATTTGGTCCAGTAGGGATTTTTGGGATGTAAAGATAAAACATTGTCTGATATGAGCAGTGGGATGAGAACTGTCTAAGACTGTTCTAGGTCCCTGACATCTCTTGAGGAAAAGAGAATCCTACACTATTTGTGTAAATAAATTTACAACCACTTCATCCCAGCTGACGGGGACATGACAGCAACAAAAATATGTGTGAAATAACTGTGTCAGGGTTTGTGGAACATGCACATGAAAGAAAACAGGAATAAATGGGACTGTAAGTTTTATCTAGGCTAGGAATTTTATTTCTCTTTATGCCTGTTATTTTCAAATAGCAGGTGAAGCTTGAGACTGAATAAAAATAATAATAATTTAAAGCTATCCCATTGTTGGCAATATGTTGTTTGTACATCGGCTCAAACTAAGCTGCTAAATTGGGACTCAAGTACAGCCATGTGAGCACTTCATTTTTCATGTGTAATTTGCCATTTCCTTTGTATTTCAGCTATCTTAGCTACAGAAGCACAGAGGAATCTTATTTGGGATGGAACAGTCTTACAGACTGGCTGTATTACCACACTGCTGCTGTTTAAGGAGCGTGATTCTGGCTTTCAACATGAAATTGCTCCAAATCTTATTTTGTAGTAGCATGAAATATGATTGGGTGAAGAAAGTAATTTGATAACATGTTTTCTCAACATTCCCCTTTAGTATTTGCTGGTTTTATTCCCTCATGTCCTACAGTGTGTTATTACCATTGATAATGTGAGATGCAGCCTCCATTTATCTAAAGCAGCTTGGAAAAAAATACCAATTATTGGCGTAGAACGACGGGAAAACAGGGATACGACCTAAAACATGCTCTGCAAAGACTAGCAGTGACTTTTTTTTTTTTTTTTTTTTGTCTGAGCAGGTGTTCCCATCCCCACCCTGGTGTGGTACAAGGACTCAGTTCCCCTCAGCAGGCTGGAGAACCCTCGGTACAAGGTGCTGCTGAGCGGGGGGCTGCGCATCCACGCGCCGCGGCCGCAGGACGCCGGCATCTTCCAGTGCTTCGCCAGCAACCAGGCTGGGGAGATCCACACCTACACCTACCTGGATGTCACCAGTGAGTCAGGAGAGGTGGCACGGGGCGCAGGAGGTGCCATTCCTGGAGGTGGCCCCCCACCCATCGCGTTGCTCCTGCTTTAGCTCAACCCACGCAACTCTGATTTCTTGTCAAGGGTAGCTGCCCCAGCTGTAAGGAGCCCCAAAATGCCCCTGTGCCCTCAGCACAATCTGCTGAATGGTGTGGAAGAGCTCTCCATGACATCAGGAGAGCTTGGCTTGAGGTGAACTCCTCTATTTCATACAGCAAAAAGAGGTCTTAGTGAAAAGAAAAAAAATTGTGAAATACTTTTATCTTTCCTTTATATTTCTGCTCTAATGTAATTCTATTCTGAACTTGAGTTACTGCTTCATGATTGTGCATGCTGTCATTTTATTTGCCTTTGTCTGCAACTGCATTTGGTCAGGGAAAAGAAAGAAAGTTCAAGTGAAATGTCTTTTTTGGCCGAGAAGTCAGATTAAATGGTTTTGTTAATGAAGTGCATGCTTCTCTATGGAAGAATTACAAATCCTAGTAGTCTCTTTTAACAGTGATTATTAACAGTCATTTCTGCAATATTAAACTTCCCTTCAGGAAGCTGATTTTTAGCCCAAGAGCACTTTTCACATACTGACCAGAATTCCTGCTGGCCTCAGAAAATAAATCAGTCCCAGTTCAATATAGATCTAGGAAACTGCAGGAAAAAAACTGCAATAAAATGCAACTGGGGGGAAATAAGAGAGAAAGAAACTTAGAAAATGTCTTGGATAAGGCTCGGGTTCTAAATTCTTTTGGCTGACATTTAAGTTTCAAAGTTAATGCCTTTTTCAAGTTGCTTTTCATCTTAAAGAACTCTATTATGAAGATGAAGGAAAATAGTTTTGTTTATCTAGATTTCTTAAGTTCCCCCCAAACACTCATTTTGAGCTTTATCTTCCTTTTTCTTTAACCTGTCTTACTTGTACAGGTATAAGCACTGATAGATTTTTATTTTCTGTGTAGGTAATAAACAGGATTAGGCAATTCCTGGGAGATGAATAAGAAAAGGTTACAGTCACTGCTGAAAGGTTTTCATGTCTTATTGTCATGTCCTTCTCCATGATCAGCTCTATAAAAGTGGATGTAAAGTAGTCCACAGTAATAGTTTAAGGATCTTTCTGAGAGGTGAGCCATTGAGTTTGTTTGAATTTTTTATTCTAGACATCAAGCCAGCCTTTATCCAGCCCCCGGAGGACACCACAGTCACCGAGGGGATGACTGCAGTGCTGACCTGTGAAGTTTCAGGGGCTCCACGACCAGCCATCTCCTGGAAGAAAGGTAGCCAGTTATTAATGTGTAGAAGAGCTGTAATCCACGTTTTCCTGCCCATTCCTGTTCCTGAGATCGTGTAGATCCATTCAGTGCCTCTTTCCCCCTTTCCCTGGCCCCATGAGCAGCAGGTTCACTGTGGGGACATCATGACCCGCTGGCCTGGGCAGGATGAGACATTTTGGACGAGCTGGAATTGCAGCCCCTGATCCCTGAGCCTACCTGACACTAACCATGCTGCTTCCCCCTGTGTGTTTCAGGAGAGCAGATCTTAGCCAGTGGCTCGGTGCAGATTCCTCGCTTCGTTCTCCTCGAGTCTGGAGGGCTCCAGATAACGCCCGTGTTCCTGCAGGATGCTGGCAATTACACTTGCTGTGCAGCCAACTCTGAAGGAGCTCTGAATGCTTTTGTGATGCTGACAGTGTGGAGTAAGGATAATGCTTTGTTTAAAGTCTAACTTTAATCAAGTATTAATCAGTTTTTGTTGTGCGCTCAGGAAATTTTCATAAGTAATTATGCTTTTCTCATTAATAGAGTTACTTGTATGATTTAATAGGAATAATGTGTCTATTTTAGGAAGCCTATCACAAATACCCCTTTTGTTTGGAGAATTATGCATATAAATCTCTATTTTGTGAAAGGAAGTGTATTTAAATAGAGCTTCAATCACAATTACAGTTTTACTCAGGTTTTGCTTTGGCGTCTCGCATTGCAACTCCAAGCTTTTAACTTGTAGATTTGGCTGTTTGCAGGTGGTTTCTGCCTCCAGGAGCCTGCAGGCAGCACAGACCAGTCCATGCTGGTACTGAGGCTGTGGCCACAGTCACAACAGATAGGATTTTCCTCACACTTTTGTATTCTTTGTGGCTCTGGGTGCTGTTGGAAACCAAATCAAAGTGCAGCAGATTTCAGCTAATCCCTCACACTACAGACTGGTGTGGGACAGGGCATCCCATGAAATGGTTTTGTCATTCACCATTTTCCCTTGATCTCTGTATTTTTTTATTTCTTCTGTTGGGGAAGTGAGTCTGATCCAAGAGGTTCACCTGTGTTACTCCTAAGTGAGTTCAATTGAAGTGTAACATGGTTTTTACTGCTCAAGGTACAAAATAATGAGCCCTGAGCAGGGACTAAGAGCAACTGAAAATAATGAAAATGATGACAATTAATACAGAAATGTTGTGGCCTTCTCTCCTCTCCAACACTCGAAGTACTGATTTTGCTTCTGATGTGTGGTGCATATATGGCATTTATTAATCCTCAAACTCTACAAGCTAAATCAGCCACATTTTTCCTTTTGAACTTGGAAATACCTGAAAGCATTTCTGGCAGTAACTGTAAGGTACTTGTGTATTTCTGTCATTTGGCCATTGTGTTTATGTCTTATTAACAACATAGACTTGGTAGAAATATCAGGGTGGTGTAAAATGAATGATATCCAGGTGTATGGATCAAGTAAAGGAGAGCCTTCCTATTAATTCTCAAAGCTATGGTTCTCACAGGTACTAAAGATAGTTCCTGTTCATTGTACTGCATGAAGTGAATATAACCTAATGTTTGTGTGGCAACAGCACCATTAGGAAGCTAGAAGTCTTACATAGGTACATCAGGAGTAATGCTAAAAATCTCATGCTATTTAGAGTCAGCTTTTGATTTTGCTGATGGTCCCTTCTTGTGCATGTGTATCACAGTAGATGCTGATTATCTCTGCAGGGCTTTGGGACTTATTAACATTATCCACATAT
This sequence comes from Acridotheres tristis, assembly GCA_037013685.1. Taxonomy (NCBI): domain Eukaryota; kingdom Metazoa; phylum Chordata; class Aves; order Passeriformes; family Sturnidae; genus Acridotheres; species Acridotheres tristis. The sequence goes on from CM072901.1 coordinate 11,095,669, forward strand.
CTCCCATGCTCATCCTGGTTGTCTCCCTGCCTCAGCTGATGCTCTCTGCTGCTGTTCCTGTGTGTGACACATAATGGGGATCTTTCACACCGGATCTGGTTGCTGTAGTTACAGCAATTCTTGTGTTCTGAGCCTCCAGGAGGGGCTTGAGTAAGGATGTTCTGAAACATTTGAGTAAACAACATATCTTTCTTATATAGAAGATTTTTCTTCCAGGAGCTCCTCCACTGTCCTGGAGTTGATGAAGTTGTAGGGTGCTCAGTATTTTTCAAGTGCATTTTTCTTTGCACAGATTTTCCTTGTTCTTGTTTGTTTTTTTACCGCTCCAGACAGTGTTCCTCATTTCCTGTGTTTGCTTCCACACACTCATTAAGACTTTAGGGAGTTGCCACAGACACTTGCACAGGCCAAAGGAGAGTTCAGAGAGCTTTACCATTTCTCTCATCTGGGCTCAACCTGTGCCCTGTGCTGCTGTGCCTGTCTGCCCCCCAGAGCTGTCACCTGTGTCACAGTGTCTGTAGAGGGAGGGGAGCCTTGAAGAGCAGTGTCCTGCTTGCTCTGAATGACAAGGGCTTGGTGGCTGCCCTCTGAGTGAATAGCCACGTGTCTTGGTTTGAATGAGAGGTGTCTGCCAAGAAAGGCAGGAGCCTCTTTTTTAAAATGGAGAATGTAAACCCCCTCCCTCCAAATTATAATCATTTTGAAATCAAGGGGCTCTCGGGCAAAGATATGGAAAAAGGAATAACAGTTCTTTACTAGGAAAATTAAGATAGAAATACAGTATTACAAAGAACAAACCCAAAAACACTGACAGAGTCAGAATACAACCTGACACCCCCTCAGTCAGTCAGGGTGTTGGTGCAGTCCCATTAAATGGTGGCTGCATCCTCCTGCAGTGACAGATGTGGTTCTGCTGGAGCAGGGCTCCTGCACAAGGTGCAGTTTTCCTCCAAAGCTCCAGGGATGATGTGGAAAGGTCTGGTTTTTCCTCTGGGATCCAGTGGAAAAAGGCTGCTCTGATGTTCCAAATCTCAGTTTTTATCTGGGTAAGTAATACTTGGCTCCTCCCCCTGGGTGGAGCATCTCCCAGTGGGATGATGGAAATTTATCAGTCATGCAGTGGGACTGCATGGCCATGAACAGGAGATATCTCTCGGAAGAAGGATGGGTTATGGAAAAGATAAGGATGACTGCCCCACCTGGTTTTATCTGATGGCCCATTAGCAGAGAATATCTCCCACAGAGATCAGGATCACTGCCCCACCTGGTTTCAACAGATGGTGATAAAATACAAACTTTTGGTCACATCCTGTATTGCAACCTAAGACACCACGGCAAAAGGCTCTAATTTCACCTGAGCTGTGCCCTGTGCTCCTTGCAGATCGCACCTCCATCGTCCACCCTCCCGAGGACAGCACGGTGATCAAAGGGACCACAGCCACCCTGCGCTGCGAGGCCACCCACGACCCCAGAATTTCAATCAGGTTCGTGGGGTCACTTCTCCTTTGTGTAGTTTATCCCAGCTTAATTTTATAAGCTGCATGAATAACATTAGGTGAAAAGTTTCGGGACCCCGGATTTTCACACCAAACCCCTGATTACTGCATTATAAGGTTGTACACTGTATCATTAATCATATAAATCCCATCTTCCATTTCAGCCTTATGTATTATTTACAATGAGCTATGTTCCACTTCATGACTTCAATATAGCCTTCCATGATTTTACTGTCAAGGTTAATACACTATCAATAAAACCAACTTGTCAGAGGCTGATACTTAATGAGAGTAAAAGCCAAAGAGAAGGAATAGGATTTCAGAAGTGTTTACTCTGGGGTGCATAAAAGCCACACCAGAGATGCCCATGTTTTTGGAAACAACTCAATAACTTGGGCTTATAGTCTGTTCTAGCTATGTAAGGAAAACCAGAACTTGTCTGGGCTATTAAAATTTGAATTAGAGTATTTAGAGGAAGCTCAAAACTTCAAAATAAATTTGCCATGAAAATTAATGTAGTCTGAAAGCAACGTAAATGAAATAAAATGCAAGGAAGAGCTTGGAGAGTGCTTGAAGGGTGACCTACAGAAAGAACTCTGTAAAGAGAAATATGGGTATACAAATTTCACTTAGAGGTGGGAAATTGTGAGTCTGTGGGCTCTCCACACCTCTGTGGCATCTGGGAGGTGTGTTTTTGATATATGAGCTTTAGCAAACCTTCAACAAGTTTCTGATCCTGGCAGCTCAATGTTACAGAGCCTTGGCAGAGCTGGGCCAACACCCACCATTAACTGCAGAGTTAATGTTCTGGTGGGGGTGAACTTAAGAACTTGGACATTTATGAGTACTCCATCTTTTCCTTGTAAAACACATAATATCTTGGATGGAATTACATTTTTCATTCTGATCGCTTGATCTAAAACTTAAATTTGTAAAAGGCACTGCTCTTGAGTGTAGCTGCAGGGGCCTGTCATTTTTAACACGTGATGACAGGAGCTGATCCCTTCCAGCAGAGTTAAAATAAATCAGTTCTGGTGTTCCTACGAGTAATCAATAACTGAAACATTGTAATGCTCAGGTACCTTTGGAAGAAGGACAGTGCTGTAATAAATCCATCCAGCAGTTCCAGGATCACTGTAGAGAAGGACGGGACCCTGGTGATCAGCCAGACGTGGTCGGGTGACATCGGGGATTACACCTGTGAGGTCATTTCTTCCGGAGGAAACGACTCCAGGACAGCTCGCCTGGAAGTGATGTGAGTCCTCCACCTTCAATATTCACTGCACTGCCTTTCAGACATACCCTCAGGGATTTTTCTAGCATTTGATTCTAGGTGTTGTGGGGACTCAACGGCTCTGATTTTTTTTGGTGTGGGGTTTTTTTAAGGAGAATTAAGGCTGGTTCATTGCTAATGAAATTGCTTTGAAATGCTCTGATCTCATGGCTGAGCCTGCTTTGAGCAGGAGTTTGGACCAGAGACCTCCTAAAGTCCCTTTAAACCTGGATCCTTCTATCACCCCATGCTGTAGGGATTTCCCATAAAGCACAGGTGCTGTGCTGTGATGCCAAGGTTTGAAAACAAGAAAATGTTTTCTTCCTTTTAGTATTTTTTCTCTGTTAAACATTTATCAGAATAGCTTGTCCCTAGATGGGCATAGCTTACTCTTGCATTTTCTTTATACATCATTTTTCAGGAAAAGAAGTATTTTTATGTATGATTTTCTTTATTCCTGTGGATCTTTAAAAATAAAAACAAGAAAATGTTTAAAGTGCCATTCAGTTCTGGAAAAGGATTATAAAAATGTCATTACATAGTTCCATATTTTCTATTTCTGTCATTCCACTGGGGTGAAGTGCACTTCCATTTTATTTTTATCACTAAAAGCAACAGCTGTGGGTTTGGTACATGTATGGAGCAGATCAAATGAGAAAAAGAAGGTAATGTTTTATGTAGAGTTATTTATTTATTTATTTACTCGAGTAGCGCCGCATGCTTTAATTTAACTAAAATTTCATCTGTTTCTGCTGGTCATGCCTGATGTCTCTGAGAAGATGGCAGTTGTGTGGCTGGCAGTGTAATGAGTTCACCTCTGAGATTTGCTGTGCAGAGGGCTGTTTGATACAGCATCATTCTGACAGTGCCAAGGCTCCATCAGATGCCCATTTTCCGAGAGCGGTCATACATTCTTTTTCTAATTAAGCACTCCTCAGCTCTCCTCCCGGAGTGCATTTTACTGCTGGTTGGAATCCAAGAGCAGAAGACAATTCAGAATATATTGCTGCTACATAACCACGCTCACTGTTCTCTGAGGCGGTTTTTGAATGGAGGGCAGAAAATCACAGAGTAAAGACTGAAAAGAATGTTAAAGCTTGGACTTTGAATCAAAGCTATAAATATGTGCTAAACACTTCAGCAGCAGGATGGTTTCCTAATGCTGAATAGCAGAAGCTGCCCTGTGCAGCCCAGTACAGCACAGGGAATTGGATTTACTTGCAGCTCCCCGTTGACCACTGCAGAGCTTCTTTTGTGGTCCATAAAATCTGGGCTGGGAGTTGGTTGGGAGAGGCTCATCCTGTGTGCACTGCTGAGGCATCCCAGCTGTTCCAGCTGTGTTGGCTGGCTCTCCATGCACTGGAACTGCCTCTTAATCCTGCATCTCTACTTCCTTTGATGTTCTGTTGCTGATCGCCCATCTCCTGTTTTTGCTGGAGGAATTAAAGGAATCTATCAGACCCACTCTTTCAGAGGAGTCAAGTAACTGATAAGTCACTCAATAATACCTTGAATTGTGACATTTCATTTCAAAGCAGGGCTGCAGGTAGTGCAGTACTGCCAGAGAACATTGCATTTCCTTGCCACTTTCATCATTATCGTTTGGCTCAGCAGCAGAGATCTGCGAGGAAGAGAGATACACGATACAACAGGAGTGAAATGAAGAAGAAAATATGTGGAAAGGAAACGTCTGAAGTAAGGCTTAAATTAAATTCCAGCTTGTACAGGAATGACAGATCTATAACATTCCCTGTTCTCCTGGATAATTCCCTCGTGCAGAGCATTAACAAACAGGGCATGCACGTTCCCGTCGATGAGCACTTACACTTCAGTGCCTTGAGTAGCACTAATGTCAGACAAATGTTCAAAGGAGGCCTCTCAACCAGTTACACACTGGAGCAGTCACCAATGGATAATACTGTGTCCCACACAGCCTTGCCTGACAACTCCAAATCTCTCCCAACCTTTTCCCCCCAACAAAAACCAGCATGTTCCTCCTCCAATTCTGTGCCCATCAAGAGGAATTTCCAAAGGCACAAATAAGTTTGTTACTGATTTCTGTTCAAACCAATTCAATTGAAAACCGTTGACCTTCAGGTTATTTAATCTCTGAGTGGTCCAGTTTTGAAATCTCTGAAAAGAGGGAAAGAAAACTCTCTCTTCCTTTGCCTCCCCTTGCTGGAAGTCAGGCCTGGGGAGAAAGGTGGTTATTCCTTGCTGGAGAACCTGCACTGATACATTGGTGCTGCAGGCAGGATGGATCATCTTCCCCAGCATGAAAGAAGAAATAAAATATTTTCAAAGGAAAGCCAGAAAACTAATGAAGAACTTGCTAAAGTGCAGCCAAAGGTTACCTTGCTCATCAATTTTGCACTGATGGTACTTGGGCACAGAAACTAATTGCTAGTCAAGATACTCTATTCATTCATTTGTCTTCCCTCTAAATGTGTTTATTCTCCATGTACATCACTTGATTTGATTTGCATGAGGTAAAACATTTACGAGTGATGTTTCTATTCTGCAAGAGATAGATTTTAATTTTACACTGACTTTGTTTTTCTCCTAGTAGAGTTTCTCAACTGCATATCAGAAACATTTGGTGATGAGCCCCCTGCTTCTCTTGCATCTCTGCAAGTCACAGGGTTTGATCCTGAAAGTAATTGCATGTTATGAAACATCCCAGTTTCATTTAGCTTACTTTTATAGTCCTGTAAACACCACCCTGAAATACATACAGAGGAAAAAAAGGCTTGTTCCTAAAGCTGCATAAGCCGAGTTATCACCATGTATCACTCACCTGATGGGAAACTGTGCTGATTCCAGCTCAAAGTATCCTGAGGATTCTGAGGATGTATAAAATATGCAGAATTACCACTATCTGTGCCTGATGACACTGCTCAGTATCAGCCTGTCTGCAGCCCATGCTAGAGGATCTCTTTGTTGTATGAATGTGACTGCAAAGTATGGTAATGCTGCATTGTTGGAAAATCAAAGCCCTGTACAAGCCTCTGTTATGTCACAACATACAGTAAAATCTTTTAGGCTCTTTTTCTATGCAAAAATATGGGAAGGACAATGTAATACAAAAATAGGCAATTTATTCCTGGCAGCAAGTTCATCTTCTTTCAGTTCATTTTCATCAGAGAAAGAGCTATTATTGTTCTGTCTTCTTCAAAAGCAGGAGAGGGGAGCTAACCACTTATCATAAACCCCAGTGGGTTGCCAGGAATGCACAGTATTGCCTTTGTCAGCCATCTATCCATGAATTTGGATATGCCTTTTACTGGAGTATTTATAACTGCTGTGTCTTCCAATTTCTTCCCAGTATATCCCATAAAAAAAATTACTGCTAAAATTAAAATCACTATGACCAATGCAGGGTAAGAGATAAAAATGACGTCCCATTACAAATGTAACTTGATACAGATCCCACATCCCTTGGTTCCAATAGCCCATCTCTCTCCAGGGAGAGAAAGCAGAAGAAATGTCAAACTTGAAAATATATTATTCCCTCCTCACTGAAAAGAAGGCTTCTATTTATTTTTCCAAGCTCTCTATTGAGATGTCATCCAAGAATCAAGGTTCACTGCTGAGTCTGAGTGCACTTGATACTCAAAGGAGAAATATCACCCAGAAATGCATTTGAAAATAAATGCCATTGTGTCTGTTTGTCATTGAAGGTATAGCGGGAACATAGGTGTTTTCAGCTAAAAGAAGGCATAACATTCAAACCCCTTTCCCAAGTCATCTCCAGATCTGAGCAGATTGAAATGGAAAATAAATCTGTGCACTCTGGAACTCGGCAACCCTTTAATTCCAAAAATTCCCCTCGTTACAGACCTGTGAGAGACAAAGAGCCTCAAAACTCAGGGCTGCCTCACACGAATTCTTCTTGCCTTGATAAATTGGAGAGGATTCTTCTGCAAGAGAAACTGCGAAGTCCTGAGCAACAGTTGCCACAGTTGTGAATTCAAACGATGCTAAACTTTGAGGAGCAGAGCCATCAGGGCTCTGCCTCCCCTCCCTGCCCCAGCCCACTGCTGTTATCGGCTGTGGCAGACAAAGCCCCTGCTCCTGAGCACACCCTGCCCGCTGCTCCTGAGGAGGGAATCTCAGGAAGTGACAAGAAAACTTGTTTAATCTCCTCTGCCTTTTTTAGTAATCCCTTCTTCAGTCACAGTCTTTCTAATTACCTGCTGCTGCACCATTTTTCTCAGAAGTCTCTCCAAACTGTGTCTGGTTTATTTTTCTCAGCAAATACTCTGCTTTTAGCTAATTTTATAAAACGCTCTATGTGTTTGCTGAGTGAATTTTTCAGCTGCCCTCTGGCAGTGATGAGCTGACTCAAAACATTAGGGTTTCTGTTTTGAGCATGTATCATGTGCAACTGGCTAATATTTCTCTCCCAGATTGTCACAATGACTTCATGTTCTTTTCTTGCAAATGCACTATTTTAACTGCTTTGTCAGAGTTCCCTCAGGTCACCTTGGTGGCAATGCCATTAACCCTGGGCTTATCTATCAATTACAGATTTTAAAGTGTCCATGCACATATTTTGCTATCACATAAAATAAGTTATGGAAAACTTCCCCCATGCAACTCTTCAGTATTAGAAAAATGAGGTTTTAAGATACTCTATAGTGAAAAAACTTCCATATATTTCCTGTTGGGTCTTCAATGACCAAACGAAAGATAATGAGGGAATTAACACTTCGTGTGTCTGGTCAAGATCTGTTCAGTGCTCTGGATGTTATTGTTCTAAACCTCATCCACTTTCTTGGTGCTGACCAGTTCTAGGCTGAAGAAGGTCCTCCTGACCCTCAGAAAGGGTTGAAATTAGAATTCCCTGCAATGATTTCTTGGGTGTTAGAAGCAAGGAAAAAATAATCCTCTTAAAGGAAAAATAGAAGCAACAATCTCTTTGGGGAGTGTGAATATTCATGATGGTGATACAGGTCTCATTTATCATCCCTTCCACAGGGTATGTGGTAGCAAATGAGAAGGAGACAAAGTGTAAGTGCATGCTAAAGTAGAAATTAGTACTTATTAATCTCTGCTTTTGCATACTACAATCAGAGAGTTACACTCCTGTGCTGAAACGTCTTTGTAGCTTTAAATATTTATTTCTGTCCAGGTGTGTTTCTTAGGCACTTGTTCTGTCTGCCTCGAGGGGTTTAAGTCTGTGAGCACCATCTGTTGCTGTTGAGCATGGACACGTTTGGGTAAAGACAAACCCAATATTTGTGATATTTGTGGATGGGGTGTCCTGGATGAAGGCAGCAGCTCACGCTACTCAATCTCTGTCAGAACAGAAAGTGCCCATTTGCCTTGTGCTGCTGCTGATTGTCCTTGTCAATCTGAGAGAATAATCTACTAAACCCAAATCCTAAGGAAGCAAAATCCCAGGTTTTAACTCAGTTTGTGCATTTAAAACACAGGGGAAAGGGGATGTCCCCTCTTCTTCAAAAATCTTCTGAGTCTTGTGCACTTGGAAAAAGAGACCAAGCTTTAAGTCTTTCTTTATTGTGTAGTCTCGTGTCTTCAAGTGAGCTGTTGAGCCCTACTAATATATGGGACATCAAGAGTAGCAAATGCACACCTTGAAAATACCCATAATATATACCAGGCGTGCCCATTTACTGCCCAGAAAAGCAGATATATGGGGATAATGTGCTGTGAGCTCCCTCTCAGCCATTCCTCCTACACTGCTGCTTCTGTGGCCATCATGTTCCAGGAGGAGCTGGAGCCACAGCTCCTCTCTGAGCTGTTCCCCACAGGGACTGGTGATAAATGAAGTGGGGACTGGGACTTCTGTGAGCCATGTAGCAACAAGACGTTTCACTCTTCCCTTCACTAATTACCTTTGCCAGCTTAATCACAAAAACTTTTCCAACCAGCTTGCCTAGGACATAATGATAAATTGTGGTGGAGGTTTAATGTTTATTATAATTTAATGTTTCATTCAAAATTAAGCAGCACACTCCTGTAGTCCCTGGGTAAATGGCCATATCTTACACCCCCACACTTTCCAGTGACAGCCACACTCTGTCTCCCAGGTCAGCTGCCCTCTTGCTTTGTTCCCAGGTCCCCCTCTTCCCTAAACTTGTTTATCCAAAATTTCACAGTGCTGTGTTCAAAATCTGCTCCCTTTGGGGCCACACGTGCTCCTTGCTGTGCCTGGTGTTTGTTTCAGCCCCAAAGTGGCCATGGCTGAGCTGTTGGTGCACGCCCAGGTAGGAGTGAGAACAGTCAAGTTAAACTCCTCACCATCAAGGCATCTCAAGCAAGGGATTTAATGAAGTTGAGATCTGAATCACACCCTGAGGTGTCATTCCATGTTTACTACACAAAGAGCCTGGGGTCACTGTGCTGCTAATTCGGTTCTGCGTTTAAAGTCAAATGAGATGAGACAAGGCTTTGAGTCTCAGGTTTAGCCCTAGGAAATATCAACTCCTCTTGCCTGGAGAGAGGTGGGCAGGGAAGTGCCTTCTGCTTCTGGTGCCTCATTAGCTGTGTGTTTTTCTTGCCACTCTGTGGCTCTTCCAGCAAATTTTTTTTTTTTTTTTTTTTTTTTGGTGCTAACTCCACAGCGTGTATCCATCAGAAACACGTAAACAAAAGCATTCACGGCTTTAACAGAAAAATAATAAAACTATTGTCTGGCTCTCCATATGTTCCCCAATCTTCCAGTAGAAACAGAAATCCAGGACATATTTATTGTTCTGGCTTGGAGCCAGAGCCTGTATTTACTTTTGTGAGTGGCTGAGGAGTTGCGGTTTTTAAATAACTCTGAGCCTTCAGTGGCAAAATACATCACAAGCAGGAATTACTGCGTTTTTAATTTAAGCATGTGAGTGCTCTCATGGCTTTCTGCTCTGGCTTGAGCTGTGGAAGGGTCACCCTCAGCCTTCCTGGGGAGGAGGGCAGACTGAATGGGTAAAAACTGGCCCTCCTTGCTTTCCCTTCACTCCAAAATCCTCGTTCTTAGGAACCAGGATGATAACGAGCAAAAATCACACTTAAGTATAATGCTGAAGGGCTTTTACCTCTTTTTATCTCTTAAAACACATCAGCATTTAAGGGTTGCAGCAGAATTTTGTGTTCTCACTTCACCATGCAACTCCCACTTTCAGCCAATGGGTACAAATGAAATGTTTTTCCACAAATTTCCTTTATGTGTAGAAATTACACATTTTAATTGAGCTGCTGTTTTATTTTTGTTTTTGAAATGTTTTATGTTGTATTTCCATGGGGTTTCTGCAGGCATTTTCGCTAAATTTTCTGGTTGGGTGCTTCCAAAAAATTCTTATTATAGGGAGGAAGGATTCTACCCATGACAGGATAAGCCTGAATCCGTGAGTAAATCAAGCTGTTCTGTAGCCTAAGAATACATATGGTAATTTTGATTAGTCGCTCTGTGTGGATAGTGTCAATGTCTTCTGCTTCCTTGAGTATGAAAAATTCCATGTTAAATCATATCTCCCATGTGTTTTACTGTTTATACATATCACTGCTGTCACATTGTAGGACATCATTGTAAGAAGGGAGAAAAAGTGAGAGAGGAAATTTATTGACCAACTAGCTCAGTCAAAAACAGAATGAAAATTGGCATTTTTCCACATTTAGTGACACGTCCATTAGCTGTTCTAAGCATCAGCCTTGGGACTTTCAGCATAATTTTTTTTTCTCCCAAACAGGATAAAATTGTGAAGAATCCCAAGATGTCTTTCATTTCTTTAACTGTACGATAGCTGCCGGTGGTTTTATATCCACCATCACACGGGGCTGATGTCGCCAGCCTGTAAGACTGGAGCTGAGTGAAATGTAGATTAATTTTTTAATTTTTTTTATGCTGGTTTATTAATTTTCATCCCTTCTCTTTCCCTTTTGCTCCACAGTGAGCTGCCTCACTCCCCTCAGAACCTCGTGGCCACCCTGAACTCCTCCTACAGCCGCAGCGTGACGCTCTCCTGGGTGCGCCCCTTCGACGGCAACAGCCCCGTGCTCTACTACGTGGTGGAGCTCTCTGAGAACAGTAAGTCAAATCCTTCTAAGCCTCACAGTCTTCTTAATTCTCCCTTCAGACTCAGCTCTCCCCAGAGCTGCTGACAAAATGCTGCTGCAGTTTGCTAAACGAGAGCCAGCGTGCACAAAGGGGTTCGACGCTCCGGTGTTTGCACACTGGAAGAGTGGGATGGCAAAGAAGGCTGAGGTGGAGGGATTATTTTACAGGAAAGACTTAGTTCCACCTTTAGTGTTGCCAGCCAGACTTGAGGCACAACAGCTCATTCCTCAGTAAAGTACCAGTCGTCAGTTTGTTCCTTCCCATGGCTTTTTCTCCAGTCTCATGGATTTCTTGGTGCGTTTAGAGCCCAAATTTCACCTAAAAATGCAGAGGGTGATAACTCAAGGAACTGATGGTCTGTCAAAGGAACAAACTTGGATGTCAAGAGGAACTACTGTCTTACCTCTCTGTGGGCTCATATATTTTCTCTGCTTTCTCTAGGTTATCATTTTACACCCGCCCTTTACCTAGGTGGTTGAGGATGCTTAAGTGCAATCCAAATATCTGATTTCCTGGGTTACAAACCTGGGCATTGGGAATTGCCACTTCCCAGCTTTATCACGCTGTACACCAGGTCCTCTGTGGCTCTCAGTCTGCAAGGTTATTCAGGGACGTTGCTAATGCCTCTTTAGGAGTTGATGGAAAGACGAGGTTATATGGAAATCGGTCACCTTGGCAATACTTTCTAATCTCTATCACCCTAGGAGCTGCAAATCCAAGCTGAACAATTGATTCCTGATGAAAAAATTAAGAGCATCACTTTTTGTGACATGTGGAAATTAGTCACTGCATAACTGAATGTGAAACAGTTCTGATTTCTGATTATCTGGTGAGCAGCAGTTTGTTTTGCCACACAGAGAGCTTGAGCTTGGGAAACTTGAGCTTCAGATCACATACGAGCCTTTTGCTTTGCAGGCTGGAGTGCATAACTTCTCACATGTGGAGGTCCCAGAACTGATGATCTTGACAACTGTTAAGAAAAGTGCAGGTTTCTAATCCTAGCAGAAATCCAAAGTCATGCCCAGGACTGCTGTCCCTAAAATAGTTCTTTTCAAGCAAAGACTCCTGATCTTTTTGTAACAAATGGGCAAGAAAATCCACAGTCCTGCACTCAAACTCCTCCTCTCCTCCTCTACCTTTTTATCACCACCTTCTTTTTGTTTTCACTCTTCTCTCCTTCCCTCCCATAACTGCAGGCCAGTAACTGCCTGTTTTTCTTCTTCTCCTTCCCTGGTCTTTTGCCCAAGGATGTTCTGCTCCTTGTTTTGCAGTGGCTTTGTGGATGATAAATTAGTGAAGTCTCAGTCTGGGAACATGATGCAAAGGTCCCAGAGCTGTATTTACACAGAGACAGCACAGAGGTGGCAGAACATGTGCACTTGGGTCCTGCAGTGGGCTGCATCAACTGGGACAAGTCCCTAAAAGAAGAGGCAGCTCATTCAGTGCCAGGAGAATCATGGAATTATTTCAATTGGAAGGGACCTTAATGATCATCTCATTCCATCATCTTTCTTGTGTCATGGAGGAGTTTGGAAGGTCTTCAAGTCCTTTCTACCAAGGATGCTTTGCTGTTGTATAGGAATGGGGTAAATGTGCCATCATTTTAGAATTAATTCACTGAAATTGGTCGAGGGCTCAGCCAAAATCAACAGTAGTTCTTTGGAAAGCATGCACACAATCCCTGAGAACACCACAGGGTCCTGTGAACCACTGCTCACTCTGTGATAGATCAAATAATTTTGGCTGATGTCATTGCAATCTGCCACTGAGAGGGTCTCATTGTCCCAAAGCACAGGTCTGTGTCCTGCCACAGCTCAAAGCTGCAAAAGCCAAACACAGGCCAGGTTTATTGTGAACTGAGCATCTTAACTCCCAGATATATCCCAGGTCTTGCTGTCCTTTACATTTTTGTCTTTATTTACTTTGCTTTTATGTGCAATGTGTAAAAGATTGCCCACAGAAGTAGAAGAGGGAAGAATCGGAGCCCTTGGCTATGCCACTGTTGCTGTGCTCTCTTGTTCCATAAATACAGAATAGTGCAGCAGTGTCAGCAGTGACTTTGGTTTGGAACACTGACTGTAATGTCTGCACACTGTCACTGGCTTGTTTTGGTTTCTGTATTTCCTGAAGTGTTTGTTTTTCAGGGTTATTTTGATCTCAGCGTGTGTGGTTAATATTTACCTTCTCCAGACCTCCTGCTCCTCTGAAAACCATCACCTCCCCTTTTTTCCCAGCCATCCCAAGTACTGTTTGTGCACAAAGCTGGCATTTGATGTTGTGTAGGTATAGCTTGGTCTGATATGACTGTGCAGAAACTCTCTTTGCTTTGCAAAGACAGTTTCTGTTTGGGTTTTGTGCTGCAGAAGCAGTGACTGTCAGGGAGACAGGGAACACCCTCTATGAGCTCTGTCACTGTCACAGCAGAGCAATGTGCCTCCCATCCCAATCCCCCTTCCCTTTGAAACGTGAGAGAGGGACACCAGAATTATAATTTATTTTCCAATTAGCAAAGCTGCACAGATTTTGTTCTTAGTTCTGTGGAGTTTGAATGTTTGGAGTTGGAGTGTTTTGGTTACAGGTACTGAAACTTAGCCTTGTTTTGTTGGGTTTTTTTAGCTGTTGTGTTTTGGATAACTCTCTCTCAGCTTTAGGATCCACAGTAGGTTTTGAAGCACGTACCATAAATGAATACACAACGGTGTCTGTGGCAGAGAAATAGCTGAAGAGCGTTCAGAATAACGAGTGTAAATTTCAGGGGTTTAATTACCAGCTGCATTAGAGGGAGGCGTGTCACTCCACCTGGCATGGATTAGAACTCCTTTTCATTAATATCAATTCAGTAAAGAGATACAAAACCCTTATTTTAATTAGAGGGAAAAAAAACAGTGGCAGATCGTGCACATAAATTGCTGGGAATATGAACGACTCTAGCCACCTAATTTTTAAAATTAATGTATTTGGCACAATGCAATAATTCTCAAAATACAAGTATTCACAGTAGACTGTGTCTGTGGGTGACTTGAGACATATGGCCTAAACATTTGGGGGCAAATTTATAATCTAATTTGAAAAACACAGTTCCAAGGAAACACAGTCATTAAGTATTCCTGCCCACACAGAGCCAAGAATGTGAACCTTGATTTGAAATAGGATTTTCAAATAAATAGTACCATGCACTGCTGTCATTTGCACTAATATAATTTTGGATGTTTCATGACCTGTTTAGCCCCATTGCAATTTAACTCGGAATTCCAATGAACTGTCTTCATGGAGTTAGGAGGGGATATGCTTATTTTATTCCAAAGAGGTTTAGACTGAAGGAATTAATCAAAAAAATATTCGGAATAGTCTTTTAACTGAAGAAATGAATTAAGACTTATAGAATTCTGCTGAGGACAATTAAGATAAAAGCCCATTTTTGTTTTATTGTATTCTGGGATATCTGTGCTGTGTGAGGTAATGATATAACTCAGATTCATCACGTTGTGCCAATGAGGAGATAATAAAAGCTCCTGTGGAAACCATTTCTACATGCTTAACTAAAATCTGTGAATTGTCATCCTGAATTTGGTAGGAATATCCAAATGGCAAATATTGAACTCATGGATAAATCTTTTCAAAAATCAAAGTAAAACTACATGGTCATTATCATTGTGATTCAGATCTAGATATGATAATTTTAAAAGATACTTTTTTTCAGGCCGCTGGTAGACCTTGTACAGGTCCTGTCAAAAAAAGAGGGTGAACCATTTAGCTTTCGTTTGGATTTTTTGCAATATCATATTGCTACCAGGGTTTGAAAGATGAATTCAGTGAATTCCAGCAGTACAGCAAATTCCTATGCTGCCATCTATGCAAAACCCCCTGGAGAAGGAAAGAGATGGAAATGTGTTCCAAACCTGCAAAAATCAGCTTTCTGCAGTAGATCTGCTCAGTAATATCAAATTAGAAATGATTTTTGGGGAAATTACAATTAATGCATGAACTGTAGGGTAGACAGGGAAATAGAGAAGAAATGCCTCTTGGCACATAGCCAGAGTTATTGAACACATCACAAGCACATCCAAAAATTCATGACAGAAAAAAAATGCAATTTCTAAAACCCCAAAATGACATTGTAAACCAGAGAACAGCCTGTGAGATTCGTCATTTCCAATAAATTAACTTGGAGAGGCAATCAGAGTTAATTCAGAATGCCCAATATTTGTAAGACGACAGACAGCTCAACATGGAAGTTGTTCAGACAGCAGCAATTACAGAGGAAGAGCAGCAGAGCCCAGAGTATGTTCTGGGCAGCTTAAGTTAAATGAAGGATTAGCAGAGCCTGGTCAGTCTAACAGGAGCTTTTTTAATAGTTTGACCTGGCAAGTCTTTTGTCACCATGGAGCTTCCTGGGACAGGTGAGTGACAGCCATCTCTGGAGAGGCAGTGCTGAAAATTTTATGGCATGTTTCCCTTGTCAGAATTGCTCTTCTCCACAGTGAAAAAAGCTTCTGCAGAGTCCTAGGGTTGGTTGTGTGTATCTAAAGAGGGAGATCCGGTTTTTTTGGAGTGTTTTGTTTATTGATTGTCAAAAAAAAGAGATTTGACATTTAAATTTTAAAGATACTCTGCACACTCAGTGTATCCAGTGCTCCAGGAGTGAGCAAATGCTCCCTGAACCGCCCTCCTCTCTGAATCACAGTGCCCAGGAGATGAATAGGCTTCGTTTATATTAGTTTCCAGTTTAATCTCTCTTCCTGCCAGATCTTTTATCTTCTACCAGGAGAGGAAAAAGAATTAATAAAGTATTCTACAGATGCAGCATATAAACAGAGCAAAGCCCCAAGGTGCTGAAGAGATTAATAGGGCCTGTTGTTGAATCAAACTGCTCACTACATTGAGCTGCTTGGGTTAAGCACTCTCAGGTGGTGTTTACACTGGCAGTAAACAAATGAAATGCTCTAGGAAACGGACCACTGCCCAAGTAGCTCATACAAGGGTATTTCACTCCCCTCTTGGTGTTTGCTCTTCCCTTTTTTCTCAGGAAGCTCCTTCAGGCAGTGCACTAAGTCAGCTATACCTTAACTCCAGCTCTCCTTCATTTGTTGCTGTGCACTCTGGCCATAGCAAGGCTGTTTGGGAAGTCTCAAGGGAAGCCTGTGAAAATTCAGAAGGAACTAGGGTGCAAAAAACTCCTAAGCAACACTTTTCTAGATGGCACAGGTGTGCTTCCTCTAAGGACTCTCTAAAAGAAATCCAGTGTTCAGCTAAGATGAATTGGCATCGGGATCTTGCAGCCAAAGTGGCTGTTGGTAAATCAACAATTGGCAAGGACAGACCTTGACTGCTGTGCAAATATCCCTGTCCAGCATTCCCAGTATTCTGCTGTGTCAGTTTTCCTGTTAAAAAAGACTTCGTTCTGGCAAGGCCTTTACTGGAATAAATACATTTGGAGTAATTTGAAGATGCAGTGTTTATAGCCCAACTGGCATCACACCCTAGAGGACTTAAACTTGCTAAGGAATCTGCCAGAAAAGCACAAAATGAGTGGCTTCTGTCTTGGTGTGAAGTTTAACAGCCTTCCACGTCTGGGACATCTCATCTTCATTTTCAGGCAGACGTTGAGGTGACCTGCCAGGAGCCACGATGCACTTCTGATGAGCAACATGCACAGATAACGTTGCCAAAATCTACAGCGAGCTCCTCAGCAATTTCCAGAAGTGTTAGTAATTTTGAGCAGGGAGCATGAAAACAGCTGGTATTATTTAAAAACTGAACAAATCTTCAAATTGGCTGATTCCGTTGCTCTACTGTTGCAACACAGACCAAATGTCACCTCTCCCTGACTATTTCAGTCGTGACTTCAGGGAGAATATGTGACACCAGGCTATGGAGAGAAGAAGTCAGAATATTTAATTTTCAACATGTTTCATTTCTGACCTCTTTGAAAACTTGGAATTTGGGCATCAGAGGGGCTCGGTATGGCAAGAATTTGAGCTGACAGTGAGGGGTTTAGAGTGCTGCCAAGGCTCTTTCTACCAGGGACTCTTCCTAGGACAATTAGATTCCATGCCGAATACTATCGCTAGGAAAAAAAAAAAAAAAAAAGATTTCAGACACAGAATCAGCAGCAGAAGCTCTCTCAGGTCTTGCAGCAAAAGGCTGATTTGGCAGAGAGAGTCACGCTTCTACACCTGCTTGCAAGCTGGGTAGGAAGATATTCCAAACTGACTGTGAATTTCATTAGAATCCTTCCACCAGAGCCACTCATGGGTGTGGTGGTGTGATGGCCTGCCAAACAGATGGGTTGTGAAATACACAGCCCATCTGTCTTTATCATGCTTGTTTCCTCTTTTATTAAAATGTTAATGAATATAGTTTTTATTTATTATGCCATGACATGTGCAGCATCACTTTCCAGTAGACAAATGTGCAATCTGCATAACCGTGTGGGCTGACAGGAAGGTTTCTTCTGCTGAAAAGAAACTTCTTCCCAAAGTTCCTCTGAGGGAAGCAAGCACAAAGAGCTCTGAGCAGTCAGAGGCGTTTTCTCACTTCTGCAGGGCTTTTGACAGGCACTTTCATATTTTCTCTTTCTTATCCATGCTAATTTTTCCAACAGATTCTCCCTGGAAGGTTCACCTGTCAAACCTTGACCCGAAGATGACCAGTGTCACTGTGAGTGGCCTCACTCCAGCCAGGACCTACCAGTTCAGGGTGTGTGCAGTCAACCAGGTGGGGAAGGGCCGGTACAGCACCGAGACCAGCAGGTAATGACAGTGTCTGTGTGCTGCAGGGACAGCCACCTCGGGAGGGGAAATGCTGCTTGTGAATCAAGGAATAAAATAATCTTCTGCACAATGACTGGGAGATGGAGAAGCTGCCATTTCCCAGGCCTCTGGAGAGTGCTCTGCAGCTGGCAGGAGTTAGGGATGATGGGATTTGGGGGATGCAGGAGATCAGCACATCGTGGGAGAGGTGTCCTCATACTCCAGAGGATCAGCTGAGCAGAATCTTGGAAATGATATTTTGCTCTTGTGCTAAGCCCCAGCAGTTAGCCCGGGCAGGAGCACAGCTCTCACCCTGTCATGGCAATCTCACTTCTGGAATTCACCCAGATGTGACAGAGAAGGATGGCTTCATCATATTCAGTTTCAAATGTATCCCCCTTCTTCTGTGAACCAAAGCTTGCTGCAAGCTTGAATTGCAGAACAGCTGAACTCTAAATGGCTTTTTCAAAATGTAGGAGTTTGATATGAAAAATATTGAAAGAGCTGAAAGAAACAATTTGGAAGGAGTCACAGACACTGGACCTGAGCTCTTACTCATTCAGGCTTGTAATCTTTTTAAAGAGTTGTAGCAGCCTGGGTGATTCCAAGAGAATAGGGTTACCTCAGCTGTCTGTCTTGTTGCTTGCTTAACTGATTTCCTATTATGTTGATTTGTTGTAACTATTTCATGCATGTCTTCAGCAGTTTGATCAGTATTATATTTCTTTCTAGTCATCAGACTGTGATGAAAGAAAGTGGTTCACTTGGAGTGGATACAGGAAATAGAATGTTATTTAGGTTTTCTTTCAAGACCCATGTCCATCGCATTCTTTTGTACTTAGGTTGATGCTACCTGAGGAGCCCCCCAGTGCCCCTCCTAAAAACATCGTGGCCAGTGGGAGAACCAATCAGTCCATCATGGTGCAGTGGCAGCCTCCTCCTGAGAGTGAGCACAATGGGGTTCTTCATGGCTACATCCTGAGGTAAGTCCTTTCTTAACCTGGAAAGTCCAGAGATAGGTCCAGGTGTGCACAAGGGAGTTCAAATGGTGCGATTTAAGAGTGTAATAAAAGCTATCTCTAATTGAATTAAAGATAATAGTTATTGTTTGCAAACGTTCAGGCTGCCCTGGTTTGTTAAATAGGAGAAAACAGCAACTCTTCAAGGGATCACAAGGATGCAGCCACTTAAATTCTGGGCTGTCTGTCCTAGAGAGTCTGGGGACAAAGGACCAGCTCCCTGTGGAGACTCACAACATCCTTTTATTCCATTTTCAAAGGGAAGTGAAGCACAAGTAATGCAAGTGTTCACGTGGGAGACTGGTACAGTGCAGCCTATGCAGATGTATATTTGCTTATTACAAGCTCAGCTCCCTGCTCAAAAGGTTAATTAAATTTATCAAAGACACAACAGGGCTCCTGCCTATGGAGGAGCAGAAGAGAATCAATAAACTTCAGTTGTGTGCCAAACAAAATGGAGAGAGGGAATGACAGGTCAGCTGCTTCATGGCAGACCTTGGTTTGGATTTGAAAATCAGCCAGTAGAGTAAGCTCCTTTCAGCCCTTTCTGTATTTATTAATGAGAAACACATTCAGGCAGGTACCTGGGAATCCTGCACACATCCAGCCTGGTTGCTTACACAGGATTCACTGTGTTGGAAAAGCTGTTGCCACACTTGAGAGGCTTTGCAGAGCATTTCTCTTCGGTGATTTTTTGGGACTCACTCCTACCCGATTCCACTAGGGATTACTGCTCATTTGGCATCCTCCACACCCTGCAGTGCTAGCAGCCAGCTAGGGCCACACCTCTAGTGAAGGAGGCACTATCTAAATCAGAGTTTTAGTGGGAAACTCCCAGCCCCTGACATATTTCCAAGTGATGGTTGCAGCCTCCTGTGGGCAGGCTGCTGACATTTTTAATACAGTGTCCTCCAGAACTGTAAAAGATAACTAAATGCTGCAGTCTAAATGCCAGCATCCTGCTCATGCTGTGCTCCTACTTTTGCTGGCATGGATGGAAAGGCTTTTGTCATGTTAAGAGTGCTGGTGAGCTCCCAGAATAGCTCTGGGAAGTTTCCTCTGTCTGTTCATCTCCCTGTCACCTGCACAGAGCCCCTTAGCAGAGGGGAGCCCCTTGTGCAAGTGCTGTTGGTGCCAGGTTTTAGAGCTAGGCTCAGTTTAAAATGTTTTGTCAGCCATCAGTGGGGAAAGGTTCTTTAACTTCTGCCTGCAGACAGACCTTTGTCCTGAGTCCTGGGTTCCCATTTGCACAGGGTGCAAACATTGTTTATGCAATTCTTCCCTTCAAACTCAGTGGTAGGATTAGTTCCTTAGGTATTCCCAGGGAGTCTTTCCCAGTCTCAGCATTAAAAAGCAATCCCATAGGCTCCTACTTCTGGCAATCTGTGCTATTTTCCCCTTATAGCATTTCCAATAATGTTTAACTTTGGTACTTTCTCCAGCATTTATCTGCATAATTGATCCCTGACCTTGCTGTAACATCTCTTTCCATTTTAATAGTGCTCATATTCATTATGCTCAATCTGTGAGAAGTTTTGGTGTCTTCCTGCTTTGTCTTGACAGCAGAGCAGAGAAACCATTTATTCAATAGGAATTTAAGATTATCACATAAAAGCACAACTGTCCCAGGTAATAAACCAGGCTGTTTTTCCACGTTGAATTGTGTGGTCACAGCAATATGCACTGAAGAACTGTGTTCCTGCACTGATTTCTGCAGAATCAGGGCATAGCAGAATGAAAAGCACCAGCCATCCCAGAGACCCAGAGACCTAAAGCTCAAGACATGCAAGATGCTAAACTGATGGAACACCTGATCTTTAAAAGTGAAGGTGCACTGCACAAGTCATGTGGAGTATCCATCAAAGTCCATGGTGAGAAAAATCATGAAGACATGACATTTCTGAACTGGCCTCCTTCCTCTGCCCTTTTTCTCACTGCCACTATTGCATTTAAGGGTCTGCCATGCTAACAGCATAACAGATTAAATCACAGGAGCATTTACACCTTGTCTGCTGGGCAGGAGACACAGCATTGCTGCACTAAGAACTGGCTTGCCAGGGAGCACACACCCTGCACAGGAGGTGAGAGAGAGAAAGGGGGAGCAAGACAGTCAATGAACTCAGCTGAGGGCTGGTATTTCTTTATTTCCGTTTTTATTTCGTAAATGGAATCACACTTGTGTAGCATTACAGATATTAGAGGTAAAGGATGGTCAGGCGAGCAGCAGAAAATAGAGGTGTCAGTGATTAAGGACTGATCTCTTTATAGGAAGATTTTAGAACAAAAATCACTGGCTGAAACACATGAGGTTGTCTAGTCATAAAGATTGCACCAATTTTACTTAGATGAATTTAAAATGTCTCTGTAAGATGTCAATGAAATTGTTCTGTGTCAATAAACTTTTGGTGATTGCAATTAAGCAAAGGATGGGTAAGAGTGTGTAAAAGTTGTGTGGTGAATAAAAATACAGATGTTTCCATATTTGTCTTTTTCATGGAATAGTAATGCCTTGTGTCCCTTATTTGGCCTCTGTTTTTTTTTATTTTTTGACAATTAGCATATTGTGAGCATCCACTGTACCTCTTTCCTAAAGGAAGGAAAACAAACAGTATTATTCACATTCACAGATTTGCAAGGTTTGCTTGTTTTCTATAATTTAGTTCTTCTCTGTAGTTTGTTGGCCTGAAGAGACACATCAAAGGGGCTCTGTTTTCTGGAATACAGTTTTTACATGGGAAAATAGATTTTCCCATGTCTCAGCAGAAAGAGTTTCAGGATATTTATCACCTAGCTGTGTTTGACACAGCCCTTCTCCTGGAATTCCAGTGCTTACCCAGCCCTTCAGTCTCAACTGTATTCAATCCTTATTTTAAATATTCTGTGAAGTAAATTCTGGTGGAAGCCAGAGGTGCCAGTGGCTGAGATTCCAGGAGGTCAGAGCCCTCTGAGCTCTTCCTTTTCAGGTTTCAGAAGTGAAGGGGAAAAAAACATTTTTCAGGCTGATTTACAGCAGCACTCTGATAAAAATCACATCTGGGCTATTTTTTGTACTAAATCATAGCTTTTACTAGACAAGCCACATTTAAAAAGCTGTAATTTTTCTGCAACCATAAAACAGGATAAAACACCCATTTTGTTTAGCCCTGAGCCTGTAATCTAAGTGAGATCAGATTATAAATACCATAGCAGTCAAACATGATATGGTCTTATCAGGAGTTGCTATGTTCCTCCTGATTATTTTTCATTATTCTTGGTAAAATTCTGCTGTAAAACTTTGCATATTGCCTCTTCACAAAGGAAGCTCTTTTGCCAGCCTGGATATTTTCTCTAATTGATACCGTCTAATTAACCAGCTAATTCTTCTCCCCATATGGCAGGTATCGCCTGGCTGGCCTCCCAGGAGAGTACCAGTACAAGAACATCACCAGTGCAGAAATCAACTACTGCCTGGTGAAAGACCTGATCATTTGGACCCAGTATGAAATCCAGGTGGCATCTTACAATGGAGCTGGGCTGGGAGCCTTCAGCAGGCCCGTGACAGAGTACACACTGCAGGGAGGTGAGCAAATCCCACCAGGATCTCCTTGATCATCCCACAGCCTCCTTAGGGGATGTGCTGCCTGGCAATCCCACCTTAGAACCCGGGAAATCAATGGTCACTTCAGTCAAATTTGATAGACAGCTTGGAGCAGGAAGCACCTGCAAATTTCAAATGCCTGAGCAGAGCCGAGTCTCTGCTCTATCTCTGGGGTAGGAAAAGCTGGGAGTGAAGTCAAAAATTATCTGTTTTGTTGACCCTTGTGATGACGTGTTGCCACACTTGCGGGTCAGAGTCAGCTGCAGCAGGAGTAATAAATAGAAATGCTGATGAGAGCTGGGGTCCTGGGGAATGGATTTATGGCACCTGTGACAGGCAGGGGCTGAGGTTACCCTGCCAGGAGAGTTAGAGAAAATATGGCAGGGAATTGGTTTTATCGCAGCCAAGGCGTGGAAGATGCTGCATATGCAATATAGGGGACAGACAGAGTGAACCAGCTGCATTAGTTCTGATAATCACAGGATACCTTGTTCTAGAAATGTGGAATAAATTGTAAGGAAGGTGTAGGGAGAGAAATACAACCTGTGGAGAAAGGGTTCTGAAGCATTTCAGGAATGGTTCAGATACTTGTAAAGGGGAAGATAAAATGATCTTTAAAGCCCTGATTTTTATGCTATAGCTCCTCCACACTTTTCTAAGTGCTTTAAGAAGAGTATAAATTACACCAACAAAAGGATGTGTAATTACTTTTTACAACCAGTGTAAGGCATGTTTACACCTCTAGATTGGTATAAAAATCTGTAGGATAATTAAGTGCCAGGTCCTTAAGGCTTCCATATATTCCCTTAATTGCAGGGCTGTGCTGGATGCTGAGCACTGGACAGTACATGGGCTCTACTTCATTGGTCATAAAACAACTGCACTGTTTTAAAAACTTGAAGATTTACAGTGCATCAGTTAATTTTCCATTAGTGAAGAAGATGTAGTTGTTTGTTAATTGTTACTAGGAGAACATTATAACATGATTAGACACAGTTTGAGGTGTAGGGAGATCTTTAAGAAAAGATTATTCATATGCAACACTAATTAACCACAACAACTAGAGAAAGAACTATCTATATTTTGTCTCAGGGCATGTCAAGTCTCATAGTTTAGAGGAGCCTAGACACACTCAACCTCATTCTGGATGTATTTATAGCAGACCTTGAAATGTTTTTCTTGAA
The DNA here is from genome assembly GCA_037013685.1 of Acridotheres tristis. Lineage (NCBI taxonomy): Eukaryota > Metazoa > Chordata > Aves > Passeriformes > Sturnidae > Acridotheres > Acridotheres tristis. The sequence goes on from CM072901.1 coordinate 11,119,035, forward strand.
GTCTTCTCCTTGCATCCAGGATTAATGTTTTCTATCCCACTAAAGACCCCAGCTCTGCAGAGAATTGGTTTGCCCACAGAATTTGAATCCCTTTTGTGATTATGCTTGTGATTCATTACCTTGTTTATTTGCACATTTCAAGCTATCATAGCACCTTAACCTTCCATCTATTAAGGCCCAGGTTTGGACTTCACACTCTTTTTTCTTAAACCCTGTAATTGACTCTAATTTCCCTTGATATTATGTGCAGTTATTATCATCCTTTATTGATTGGCTGTCTGTTGTCATTTATAAGGGTATAAATCCTCTGTTATAAATTAGGTGTAGTCAGTCCTGCATTCATGTTAATCAACAAGAGTGTTCAGACAGCAGGCCAACCTGCAATGGCCTCTTTGGCTTCGTGTAATTCCTCAGTGCTGGGTAGACAAAGAAGAAAAACTGGATATTTCTGATTTATTTCATATTGGTATTTGCTAATAGCTGTTAATAACTACTTCATGGATGGTGCCACCTCCCAATGAGCCTTGCTGGGTTCACCAAAGGAATATATCCTGTTTTATAAAGAGTTTGAAGCCTTTTTACATTTAGAGCTGAAAAGGAAGACTGGTTGGTATAAATAAAATTTGAAACTGGATTATTATCGAGTCTCCATATGTAATGTGCTACTGTCCAATACTCTGCTCCTTTATGTCTATTGTAGTTGAGAAAAGACAGGAAAATCTTGTGTCTGCTTCTCGCTCCAGAATGTTTTTCCTAAACCAAACCAGCAGGAGTAAGAAAAAGCCATGTGTAAAAATGCCTTGTAAATCATATTTTGATTTTAATATGGGCAGAGATAAATGTCAAAGACACACACTCCCATCCATCCCCCTCTCCTACTACCACACCACCACTGCCTCTGCTCTGACATGCATTAAATGATGTGAGCTGTGCTGGCAAGAACCTGTCTGTCTGCAGATGAAAAATACCTCATACTAATCAAGTGTTCTGTGCAGCCAGACCCTGGGAGGAAATGAACCCCGGGAGCAGATCAACCCATTGGCAGGAGCACATCAGCATATTGGCACCTTTGTCATAGGGGGTATTGACTGGCCATATAAGCTGTGGATTTATACCAGGAGCTAGTCTATTAATCCCTTATTAGTCCTCTGGCATTGCTTTAGCCACTGAAAACTAATCAGCTGCTCCAAGCTCCTCGAAAATCACCAACTTCCAGAATGCAGCCAAGCTCACGAGGTGCTGAGGGGTCTGAACTTGGAGGAAAGTGGTGCATAGTGTCAGGGAGATAAAATGTCAGAAATACTTACTGGCAGAGCACTGAACATCCCAGCACGAGGGTCAGACAGGTTGACTGTCTCTAAAATCTTGAAAGTCTTTTCAGAGTGATATTCAGCCTAATCCTTTGATGCTCTGTATATATAGGTCTTTCATCATCAGAGTTTCTCCAGCTGTTCCTTGCTTTGATGTTACTTTTCACAGGGATTTGTGCCAGCCCTCTGCATAGGGCAATTTTACTTATTTAAGCAGTGTCCTGCAGGACTTCTCGTTGCCATATGAAAACCTGGTTTCCCAATACCTTTTCATGTAAGAACAGCTTTGTGAAGGTATAAACATCTTTCTGTGGTGCCAATATTGTCTCTGCTCTGTACTGTTGGGCACGTTTGCCTTTTTCTGCAAGTTGATTTGATAAAGTAGCAGCTCCCCCCGCTCCCCCCTTACTTTAGGTTTGTCCCTTTTATCTCACCACTGTGAATATCTCTGAACTTCTCTCTCTTTGAAAAATTCCCACCAGGTTTAGGCAGGACAAGGTTTACAAGTAGAGACATTGCTTCCATTAGCCTCTCCATTGACATTAACTGCTTCTGCTTCTGCTTTTCGTGCCATGTCCTTCTTTTGATGCATATCTCAGAAGCCAGTCTTATGTCCCAAAGTTCACAGATCTCAACATGCACTTGAATGTTTTGTTTTCCCTTCTTTGCCACGCATGGACACCTTGCCAGGCCAAGAAGGTCTGAGCAAAAGCCCTTCCTGAATAAAAGTCACCGGACTGGTGAGTCTTGATGGTGTGGAAAGGATAAAAGCAAGAGGAGTCTCTTCAGCCAGGTCCAAAGCAGCTTCTTCCTCAGGCACTGAGGTGAATCAGAGAAATGAATATGAGTGAGGTAGAAGAGCCAGAGTAAACCCAGTTAACTGAAAGCTTCCTGCTTTATGTAGGAAATAATCTTGAAAAAGGAATCCCTGTCTGTGGAGTGTCCTCTGCAGCCATTCACTTGATCTCAGTGAAAAGATATTTTCCTTAGTTTTCCCTTGGGCTTTCTTGGCAAAAATATCTTAAAGATCCTCATTCATTTCCTTTGGGGAATCCCCCCACAGCCTTGGAGCACCCATGGCTGTTTTGGGCCCAGCTGCTCCTGTGCAGAAGCAGGTTGGAGTTGTAGTGGCTGGGGGGGGTTTTATCGTGCTTAGATGTCATTTGCCATCTACTGCTTTTGTTTTATTTTTAAAGGATTTCACAAGGTGGTGAAATTAGCAGTTGTCTCAGAGAAGCCCCTGTCTCCCAGCACTTAATAAAGAAATAAAATCTTGTCGGTGTGAGAGACATGCAGGAAAGGAAGGAGGCATTTCCCAGCCCCAAGAAACCCAACTCATCAGTCAGTGCCAGTTTTCACACTGCTGCATTTCAGAGTTCAGATTTCAGATGTCTAGAGTTACAGAGACCACCGTTCAGAGCACAGCCCAGAATGCCAGCAGGGAGCAGAGGGAAGAGGTTTCCCGGGAGGAATTACAGGCTCCACATCCCCACTGCTCCCGTGGGATGTGCAGCTCAGCCCCTCAAGCTGGTGTATTAAAGGAACAACCAAGGAAGACCTGCAGTTCCACAATCCTGCCTGAGACAGGCAAGCTGCCACCTCGAAGGTCAGGAGCTCCAGAGGAGCCTTTTTTCCAAGCCTGTGTTGTAGCTCCACATTTAGGAGCAGGAGTCTGGTGGTCAGAAACTCTGTGGGATTTACATGCTGTTTGCACGTGGCCAGAGACAGAATAATTCCATGTACACATGCTTAACCTCAGTGCCTTGTCTCCTCTCAATTATCTTGTCAGTGAAACCCTTTTAATAGTTTTTATCTGGAGTGCTTCCATGACCTTTTCCACTTGGAATGCTGTACATTAACCCACAGTCCCGGGGGCTGAGCTCTCCGTAGATTTCCAGCCACATGAACTTTATCAGGAGGAAAGTAACAGTTGGTCGTGTCTGACCAATTTGATCTGCAGCTCTGAGACGACTCCCAGATGGATCTCCAGTGTGAGATGGCTTTGGAATACTTGCAGACATGATGAAGTGCAGGTTTAAAAGCTGGGAGTGTAAATACTTGGGGATTACTCTTGAACACCTGTTTGACATTGGCAGCTTCTGTACAGCTTGACAACAAATTTGTAGGAAGAGGACAGATATCTACCACTAAATGAGAAAATCCTTTGTGCAGACAGCCCTAGCTTCTGGAAGTTACTCTCCATGATCCTGGAAAAATATTTGAGTTTTGAAGTGATCAGAAGGTCAGTTCTGATTTAGCTTCCCTAAAACTTCTTTTCTTTTTAAAATGCAGAACTGCTCAGATACCCAAGGAAGTCTTTAATATTAGGACATAAAAGGAGAATTTTATATTGGCACTTTGAAGTAAATTTGAGATTATAATGCCAATATTTTACTGATTAAAAATATAAAAATGTATTACAATATGTCTTCTGCAGTATAATTAAGCTTATGCATATCAGATGGACTATGTTTCCATCTTTTAAATGCATTAATTGAGATGCAGATGTTGATTTTTCAATAAAGATATCCAAGGAGGAATTATGATATAAATCATGATTTCCAGCATTCTGAAGATTTTATGTTTTCTGTTCATAATTTTTTCTATTTCTTGTATTACAGTAGATATTTTCTCTGCTATGACCATATATTCTTGGTTCAGAAAATTATCTCCTAATGAGCAAAAAATATTTTCCTTTCTAAAATAAATAAATAATGCATTTGGTTATCCACACTCCTAAAACAGTAGCAAACCTATCCTCAAATGTTTGCCTGAGCCTTTTTGAGGACTGTGAGGACCATAAATAAAAACTTGGAGCTTGGTGCTGCTCAGCTGATTGAGCCTTCCTGACAGAAGGAGATTAATCTATCAGTGATATCCTGGTGAATTTCTGCTAACAAACTAACATGAAGACCTGTAACACAATTTTCTTCTGCAATAACAAATCTCTGGCAGTTCTAATATCTGAATATGCAAAAATGCAGGAAAGTAAGAATGTTGACTTGTAAAAAATTTATGCATGTTCACCATTGACTATACAAGGTATTGCACACAAAAGCAAATTCAAATAAATCTTGTGGCTCTCATAATAAACAGTCTCATCAAGAATATGAATTTAAAAAAGTGCATTTAGTGGGGAACTGTAGCCAAAGCAACTCATTATGACTGTAGAGTGACTTTAATATTTATGACTGTATCTCAGGATGATTTGGTGAATCTCTTAACTACAAAAACTTTATGATGTCTACAGGTCATTCAGATAATAGTATAACCTTCCAAAAACACACAGGGAATTATGATACATGGCAGGAAGTAGGGCCCGGATTCTAATGAAAATTTAGAGTACTATCAGATAAACTCTGCTTCCAGAACTCAATAATTATGCATAGTTCATAAATTGTGACATCAAGTTTTAAATTAGGGCAAGAAAGTTCTAATATGCAGCTACTGAGGTTCAAAAAAGCATGCAGAGGGAAGTGTGGAGCCATGGCAGAACCTTCAGGGAATTTTAGTGACAGAGGGCATGGGAGTGGATGCTCTTGTCATTTCAAGCCTGCCATCCTTGAGGATTTCTCCATTTTTCTGTGTTGATATTTCTGTGCACATCTCTGATGAGTGTGTACTGTCCTGTCTTACTGTAGTGTCTCCAATAGTTAAGAATAATGCCCCTTTATGTATCTTCCAAACAAAGAATAACTTTTGGTGGAAAATTCTGTATTTTTGAACTTCTTTTCTTTTATTTCTTCTCCACACAAAGACTCATCTTCCAAAAAGTAGTTTGGAACTTGAAAAGTTTCTGCCTTGTTTTTGAAAAGTGTGGAGGAAACCCCCATTTCTCAGTGGGAATCGTGGATACTCCTTAGAAGCACAGATCATTGGGCTTCAGTAGAAACTTTCCCTTGGAAGCAGAAGGAACAAAGCCTTCCAGGCTTCAAAACCACTTGTGGATAGTTCCTCTTTCATAGAATACAAATGCACATGGTTGTCAATAGTGATATTTTTAAAGCATTATTAAGCTTAATTTATAGGATTTAAAGTCTTAGTCCATTTTTTTTTGTACTCAGATAGCAGTTTTCTTCTTAAAATTACTATAAGCTTGATAATTTCAGAAAAATAGGCCTGTCTATTAATATTCTTTCCTCTGAGAACTATAGAAATGACATCTTAAAGCAATAAGTTGAAGAAATTGCTTGGAATGAGACATTTTATTAAATGGTGAAATATTTAAGTGCTGGTTTTGGTTGTTTGAAGGCAGTGTGCCTTTATGTTCCATGCTTTCTTTTGTATTGAGAAAACATCTGCCTAATTAAATCCTTGGCATGAAATGTTTATGCAACTTTTAGTAGATTAGAGGGTGTATTGGCTCAGGATACATATAATCAATTCAATATATGTGAATGCATATCATATCAAGATAAAATGAGAACAACTCCCAATTCCCAAGAAAAATCTTTACTCCATGTGATATGACTGGTCCTAATTCTTTAAGCAGCAGTAAATAATAAACAGATGCTATTTCCAGATTATAATTCACAATTAGAGCCTTAATTGTGCAAACTCTGTGTTTTCTTGTCTGATCTGGGAAATTGAGCAGCATTAAAGGACTCAAGAAATTTCTCTCAGAAACTCTCCATTCTCTGTGCACTCATGGATGACTGAAAGAGCTGTTCTCACCTATCCTTACGTGGCTCCTGCCTCAAGTCTTTCTGAGAAACTCCTCTGCAGGATAATAAGCTGCAGAAACCATTTCTTCTCCTCCCCTTGAAGGAGTCTCCAATACAGGATGAGAAATTAACCCAATTACTCAGCTTTCCAAATCGCTGCTGTTTCACGGGAAGTGCATCCCTCTCTCAAGGTTGTTATTACTCTGTGACTTGCCAGTGACACTCAGTGAGTTCTGTGCTCATTTTTCTCTTTTTTCCCCTCGTTCCCTCTCTGCTCTGTTTTGTTTTGTTCCCTCTCTGCAGTTCCCACAGCTCCACCTCAGAATGTGCAGGTCGAAGCTGTGAATTCCACAACCATCCAGTTCCTCTGGAACCCTCCACCCCAGCAGTTCATCAATGGCATTAACCAAGGATACAAGGTGAGACTTCAGAGAATGTCTGCATTAACAGTCCTGGTGTAAAGCAGCATTTCAACCTTATGATCTCTGGATCTCCAAAGTGACTCTGTGCTTTCAGGAGTATCTTACATGGGTAAAATAAAGAGAGAAGTGAGCAGACGTTGCTCCTAACAGGGCTTGGAGCAGCCTGGGATAGTGGAACGTGTCCCTGCCCATGGCAGAGGTTGGAACTGGATGATCTTCAAGGTCCCTTCCAACCCAAACCATTCTATGATTCTAGTATTTGCAATTTATGTAAGTTCTGAAAAGGGAATATGTCATAACCTAGAAGTCCTTATACCTTTGTCATTTTCCTGGAGAGTTTCCAAAGCCAGAAAGCAATTCCATGTCAGTTTGGAAAGTCATCTCAGGAGACATGTCATTGTGGCACTGAAAACCAACCTTGAGATTTCTGTTTATGCTAATGCAGAATCACCATTCTTTTCACTGGGAACCAAGGCATCACACTAAATGTTTGCCTTGACTTTCCCACCGCAGTTTTCTGGGAGATGTGAGAATGTGGAATTTATGAATCAGGCAATATCAGTTAGGAGTGCACAGAGCAGAGAGTCCTTGACAGAGCCTCTGACCAGTGGAGTGTTTGCTAAGGAACTGGGTAGGGTGAACCTCCATCAGTGATTCAGCAGTCAGGGCATAATAAATGAAGGGTTTAAAAACTTCCATAGAGAGAACAGTGAGAAATCTTGCAGGAATCTCAGAGCAGGAAAAGGGAAGACAAGTGTGGTTTATGAGCAGGGAGGAGCAAGGATGATTTGAGTGTTGAGTGAAGGGACGTGGAGTGATTTGAGGAGGATGTTGTAGTTCAAAAGACAAGTTGTGAATTAAGGGATTGTACACGGATTTGTGATGTTTCAGAAGACTTGATTCTTCTCTAGGAATGTCTCAGAGTGACAGAGAAACTGAGAGAGACTGAGATATCCATAGGTATTTTGTATTTCTGCCCAAACCAATGTATTTCTCACGAAGACCAGCAGTGGTTTGACAATCTCACTGCTGAAGAAGTAAATTAATACATGGAGATGTTTGTGTCTGCTTCTGGCAGGGATAGAATCAGCTCTCAAGGCTCAGTGACTGACAGGGCTGCAGCACAATACCCTGAAACTCCAGCACAGAAATAGCACTTGGCTTCTGTTCAGACTTCAGAATAAAAACACTTTTGGGGTTCAGTGGACTGCAGTGCACTGTAATTTTCTGGTGCAGGTCCAAGCACAGTGAGCCCACGTTTGCAAAAGTCTTATTTCAGATTTTCATTCTCTGTTGTATTCAGAGTTTCAGTCTAAAGATCCTTCATCTCATCGCATAGCTACCTCTAATTTATGTTTCCATTTCTTCAGCAAAGAAGTAAAATTGTCATTTGTATCTGTCAGTGGCCAATGAAAACGTCTGAAATTATCAAAATTTGTATTTCTTTGATTGCAGTAGATTGCCACAGCTTTACCATCCTGTTTCTCCCAGGAACTGGGAATTGCAGTACAAAGACTGTGTGAGATCATTTCTGTCACTTATTTCTACAGAGTAGATTTGTGTATGATTTATAAATTTCCAGTAGTCAAAGCCAGGCCTTTGCCTTTCTTAGGGATTAAACCCATTTTTCCTTTAACTGACAAAATTGTTCACCTGTATTTTCATTGCTTGTTCATGTTTCCTCACGAATATGGAATGAAATACACTCAAGAGTTCAGTCCTCTAAAGTTATAAATGCTAATTGTAATCCACAGAGGTGATTTAGAAAAGAAAATAAAACTTACTATCCTCTTCAGCCATTATCATTTTTATCTTTTCTTTGAAATTTATTTGCATTTCAATAAGGTATAAAGTGCACCTTCTCAAATATGAAATATTCCTAACAAAATTGCTCCTAATAGTCCCCTAACTGTGCTTTCTGGTTATCAGAGACTCTACACATTGGCTAAATGTGTCAAATATGGCTTATTAATTTCAGGTATCTATTCATGTTTATGAGCCTGAAATCAATACAAGTAGCACGATTTACACAGGTACTGAGTCAGGCCTGGAATTTTAACATTCTCCTGTAAGCTGCATGGTAAGGATTTTTGGAGAAAATAAAAATTTCATAAACACTTTCAAGTTTTAGACCTCTAAGCCTTTAAGGCGATTTCAAAAATTGTTTCAGAATTTCAAAGTCATTTGCCAAAAATGAATTTTTTAAGTCCTCATTTAGGTACCTACACATGAGGTATTGCACTCTCAGAGATATTGATCGCCCAGAACATCCACTGAGATGAATGAAACCTGGAAGACTGAGCTCCTCTGACAAGCACCCTATTTTAAATGCATGAAAATGTCTTCAGGAGCCTAACTTTTGGGACTCAGGTGTTGAAAATTGTAGTAATCATCTTTACAACCATTTTCTATTCTTTCTGTAGTTCCAGAAGTGCTTGAATCATTCACAGTGTGGATGTGCCCAGTCCACTGAGCTTGTAATGCTCCCAGCCTGTGAGGCAGGGCTGCTCACTGGGGTGCTGGGGGAGCTCAGGCAGGGGGAGGAGGGGGTGTGTGTCCCCATCTCTGTCCCTCTGATCCCAGTAACCTCCCCAGACTGTGGGATCTTTAAGGAAAATAAGATAAAACATTTATGACAGCGTAGCACTGGAAGTTCTTTTATTCCTTCAGCTTGCTCTCAGCCACAGAGACTGGCCAGGCTGATGAGACAAAAGGCTCGTGTCATCTGAATAATGATTTGCCATAATTTTGGAATTGCTCAGTAGCAGCCATGGAGAATTGCAATGCTGGTGTATCCCCATCAGCAGTGAGTGTTACAGACATCCCTCCAGTGTCACAGTGCTGCATCCATCTGTTCAGCATCACAGCTGACAGGAGTTTAACAGCGCTGCTTGGTTCTTTGCAATCAGATTAAGATGGTTTTGGCAGCCAAACCCACTTTGATTCCAAATAGACACAACTTCTAATGAGAGCTCATCTGTGTTTAAATTTCCCAGCTCCTGGCGTGGCCAGTGGATGCTCCAGAGAGTGTGACCGTGGTCACCATCGCTCCGGATTTCCATGGTGTTCACAGTGGCTGCATCACCAACCTGAAGAAATTCACCACCTACTACACCTCAGTGCTGTGCTTCACCACGCCAGGGGACGGCCCTCGGAGCCCTCCCCAGCTCCTGCACACCCTGGAGGACAGTGAGTACCCAAATTCTTAAACCTCTCTGCTTGAAATTTGACCTCGGGTCCACAGCCACTCTGCAATCTCTTCTCGTGTGACCTCGTGTCAGGTGAAGACCTCAGCCAGTTTTCCATGGGTGTTCTTTCAGCCTGTGGCAAATATTTGATTTTTTTTGTTTCATTATGGGCTAAACCTGGATGAATTTTTTTATACTGATGATTAGCTAAGAGCTTCATAGTCTGGTTCAGCCAACACACAATGTGTTATGTCTGTGAATCCTTCTGCTCTTAAATCCATGTTCAGGCACCCAAAGAAATATGAATTGATCTTCTTAGGAACTGAGCACTGGAACTTCCTGTGGAGGTCAATGATTAATTTGCAATTGTTTCCTGCTGTTACTCAATAAATTGAAAATGTCTGTATCTATATTATATTGCAAGTGTTTGTGTGAAAGAACTAGGATCACAGCAAGGCAGTATCTTGCATCCTGAAAAACTGTAGGCAGGATGGAATAAAATGAAGTGGATGGTTTAGCATATAAATTACTTCCTGCATCAGGAAAAGGTTTGGTCTCTGTGGCCCCTTGAAGTTGTTTTCTCAAGACATATTTGGGCCTAACAAGTGCAGTCTGATGCAGATAAATTGCAGTGGCCATCACAGCTGACTGTGTCCACAGTGATCCTGGCTCTGGCCAGTGCTTTGAGAGCATCATAAACATTGCTGCACATTTGCAGGTTTCAACCAGAATAAAAAGTGTCTAATTCATCCGTTAAGATATTGTTTTTAGAAATACTACTCTGCCTTAATGGGAATCTCTTGGGTTAGTCAGTGTTCCTGTAAAGGAGAATCTGATTGTCATTAACATCCACAGGAGTGAGGCTCAAAGTGCTAATCCAATTTTTCACGAGATACTTTTGAAGGAACCTGGAGAAAATTACTTTCCCTTGGATTTTTCCTGGTCTGGTTATCCTCCTCTATGTACTAGAACAGGTTGCCAGAGGTAGGAATTTAACGTCCAGAAATCTGTGTGAGCCACTAATCTGAGCTCCAATTTGTGTGTCTGGGATGAAAGCAAAAGGTGTGGTGGAAAAAGAAATGTGCATTAGGTTCCTCTGTCCATTTTCCTAAGGGAAGAAAGCTTTAGCCAGTGATGATTTGTAAATGTGCTTGAGTTCATCTGTCTTCTCCCTCTCAGCACAGTAGATCCTCATGGGTGATCTCAGTGAGTGCAGAAGGGTAAGAAACCAAAGATGAAAAACTCTTTGGATTTCACAAAAAGTAATCAGCAGGGAAGAGGAAAGAGACTGTTAATATTTCTGCTGGAGGAAAGGCTGCAGAAATGAACCTTAAATGCTTTCCACAAAGTGGGAGCAGGGGCAGAGTAATTGCCCTGTCTCACTGAGGCTATCTCAGGGAAATGCTGGGATCACCTGTCATTTTAAACACAAGAGAATTCCACCAGGAAACGTCAACCAAGAGACAGCCAGACTCGTATTTTCTAGATAATCTGAGACATTTCTTGGTGTGTCCATCTACATGCTGCAAGGAGCCTCAGCAGAAGAGATGAGCAAGATTGATTTATTTATTTATTAATCCTGTAGAATTGCTTCCCTGTGTTTTCACAGTGATGGAGAAGTCCTGTGCAGGATGGGATAATGCATCTTGGCAGAGAACTCCTTGAAGCTGAGCTGCTTCAGGATTTATGTGGTGGGAAAAAAGATTTGAAAGGCCTGTCATTCATGTTCACTTGTGATCATTTTCTGTCTGGATAGCAAAGTTAGGCAATCCTTTAGGAAAACAGGGATCTGTTTGCTGACAACTGTAGGTCAAATAAAACCTGACATCCACTCAGAAGCATCGTGTCCTGGCCTGGAGTCACCTGCATCTGTTTCCTGATGACTTTAAAATTGAGCTGCAACTGCAGGGGCTGATTGGAGCAAAGCTTTGTTGAATGTGTGGTTTCCATGTCTGCAGCTCCATGGTCCCAAACCTTGATTAATTCCATGCTCTCGTTGGGCACTCCTGGGATCCCTACAGGCTCAGCAGTTTTTCCGTGGTGCTTTGACTACTGGGTACTGCAGAGTGGATTTGGAAATTTTCCTCCCTGGGACTGCAGAATTGCAAATGGGGTTGTAGCTGACCTACTGGCAGGGTTTGAGCTTTTTTTGTCATAGCTGGAGGGGAATGAGAGGCTGGACTAAACTGAAGAGGAAACAAAACATGAAATTGCAGACAAGAAATTGCCAACTGATGTCAGTGGAGCTGGAGGATACTTGGGCAGGCATCCAATGACAGAAGCACAGTGAATATAAAGTGAACAAAACCTCATTTTTCCAGTACATCGATTGAGGACAGAACAGCATTTGGATCAAAAATCAGTCAGGTTGTCTTCCTTGAAGATCAAAATTGAGGGAGGATGGCATATTCTTGACAGTCATTCCATTTTATGCTCTTTCATTGCACACTGGGGAGCTGAAATTTTTAAGAGCTCTTGAGCTACATCATAAAAACCCTTTAAAAAGTTTCACACACTTGTATTCATTTTACAGAAGACAGTTGCCATTATGTTGGACATTTTTAGAGTTGTTTTGAGGGAATTTATCCAAGCAGTGGCTCGTGATTCTGTCCTTGCTGCGACCTTGCATAGGGAAAAGGCTCTTTCCGGGTGAGGGGATTGCTGGTGATGTTGCTGCAGAAAACAGGGCAGGTAAACACTCACAGATATCCTTGAAGGAAAACAGCAATGCTGTTAGATCTCCACACGCTTGGGATGATGACTGGGTGAAATAACTGACATGATGATAGCCACAGCGTTTGTCCCCACCTTCTCCTCTCACCAAGGTTTCCAGGCTCCCTTAGCTGTTGCTCAGGGACATATTTCTCCATCCCTAACCTTGCCACATGAATCTGATCCCAGTTAAATGGAGTTCACCTATTAACAGCTTTCCTTTTCTGATTTTCCAGAGCCAGGAGCTGTGGGACACCTGAGTTTCACTGAGATTCTGGACACCTCACTCAAGGTCAGCTGGCAAGAACCTGTAGAGAAAAATGGCATCATCACAGGTATCAGCTGCTATCTCTGCTTTTCTTTCTTTTTATTTTATTGAGTGTGTGTGGGGTGGAATGTGTTGTTGCAGTGAAAAACTGTGTAGTGGAGCATTTAGGGAGAATTTGGGCTATTGCTGCTTTCCTGGCCCCTCCTCTGGGTAATTGAGATGTCACCAGGGAGTGTTACACAAAGTACAGCTCCAATTACTGGCAGCTCATGATTGTGGTTACTGGAAAAGCAGTTTGTGTTAGAAATCAGCTCCCCACAGGGTGTCTGGTCTTGTTAAATCCTCCGTGACCTCCACCTGCTTTCCTGAATTTTTGGAAATTTGTGAGATCATGCTTGACCTTTGCCCCAAGGGTGGGGAGTCCCTACATCAGTTCACAGCTGCAAAGTCTGAATTGGCATTGCTGAGGTTTGCAATCAAGACCAAGCCTGAAATCAGTAGAATCCTTCCTCTGTGATCAAGTGGACTGCATGGCAGAATTTGCATGTCATTACTTAATCTGTTATAAACCATCACAAGGGTTCAGAACTCTCTTGTTTCCCTTTGATGAGTCTGCCATTTCACAAGCTATTAATCTATTTACTGTGTGCCAGTCTAGATACAAAAGCAGCAGCTTCATTATTTTTCATAAAGGAAGGTATAAACACTTGAGGAAACCTCTAGTTCTTATCAACAGAGGCAATATTGTTTTCAGATGGGAAACTATTGCAGCTGCAAAGGATGGACTTTCCATTTAACAAAAGTTTTCAAGGTTTTGAAGCACAAAAAAGTTCCCAGATTTTAAATTACTTGAGATAGTTGGGAAGGGAGAAAATAATTTCACGTGGGTCAAAGTATTTTGGTTTTGGAGTGTCAAAATGTAGTTTTTTTAAAAATTGTGTTACCGTTTTTTTAAAAATGCATTTTAGAAGAAAAACAGACTTCCTGACCCTTGACCACAGAAATGATATATCAGTCTAATTTCCTGAAGCATTTTAACTTTGACAGGTGTAATTATTTTGGTAGGGTTTCACTTGTCAGTGTTTCCCTGTGTGTATCTGTGATGTGCATCATTTGTAGCTGTGTGCTCCGAGCTGTTGGTGGAGTCCTCATGCAGATCATCTCCTGCCTCTTCACCACAGAAACCTGTCTGAAATATGCACTGATTTAAGTGGTTTGAGAATAGAAATTAATGACTCCTGAAAGCAGAGCAGTATTGATTCAGTGAGGATGGCCAAAGCCTTTCAAGCACAAGTGCTTAAATTTAGGTACCTGCATCCAGGATGATGTAATACTGGTCCTTGTTAAGCAGCAGGTAGCAGCTCTGTGCTCGGTGTTGCAAAAATTATTTTGCTAAAAACAAGCTGCTCCCTCCCAGAATGGGTTGAAACTGGATGGAGCCAAATGATGGACTGGGTTATATTTGGGGCAAATTGTTTCAGAAGGAATTAACTGAAGAAGTTCTGTTATTCAGGACAAAACACCAGTGTGAAAATGCCCAGCAGAGAGTCTATAAGGAAAAAGAAACCTCCTTAATGATGCAAATTGCATTTGGGATAGAAGAACAGCAAAATTGTTCATGCCCTGGGCACCTCAAAGGTTTATAGAGGGCTGCTTGGAGATCTGAGTGCTCAGGGAGGCAATTATTCATCATTTCTGCTCATTGATGTCTTTACTGGACCTTCTTGTTCCCTGCACGGGTGCTGGGAGGAGGGAAGCACTGAGGGGGTGCCCAGCAGCCAACCTACTGTGGGAAATTGCCCATTACTCTTGCTGTAAATCTCAGTATCTTCCTCATTCCCTCAGCAAACATTGATTTATGAGGATCTGGATGTGGACGGACAGTTTGTGATTGGGTGTAGTGCTCTCGTGTAGAGAATTTACTCCACATCAACAGAAAATTGTTTCTGAAACTCCTCTGGCCATTAGTCCCCGTTAGGCAGTGTTTTGTGGAGTTCCAAAGAGTGGGGGAAGGATCTGTGGCACCTTTCCCTGTCCTCACTCACACCCAGAGGTTTTCCAGGGGAAACCCTCTGGCAAATCCAGCTGTGCTCCCACGCCCGTTGCTGGCAGGGATCACATCTGTGGCACAGGAATGTGCTCTCACCAGCCACATGGCCCAGAGTTCTGCCCATCTGCCACTCAGTGTGGCTGAAGTGCTACTTGGGGGTGCAGTGCATGTTGTTCTGTTCCTTCAGCACTTTTTTTTTCCCATCTGTTTTTGTTATGCCTGATTGAGTTTGACTTTGTGTCTGCTCACTGTGTATATACAGATTTTCTGTTCTCATCTTTTCTATGACTGGAATTTAACTGTACATTGGGGACTGAAATCCCCCACTGTAAATACTGCCTCTTTGCCTTTTCTTCAATTTACATGGGAGCTCAGGATATTTTCCTTGGTGAACTTTTTTTTTTTTTAAAGAAAATAAATACATAGGGACTATGTGCTTAATGGGCAGGAAAGCTGGGCCTCATCCTGTGGTCACAAGGGAGAAGAGATAAAATGTCCAAAGAATAATCACCAACATTTGATGTATAACCTAAGCTTATCCAGATGGGAGAGGAGATATCTCAATCACTGAAGATTGCCTGGTGCATGCTGAGTGACACTTTCTATTGTCTGTAAGCAACAAATGGATAGAGGGAGCATTAAAAGTCCCCTGCTTATCTTCCTTTGGTTATTTATTGTCTGGAACAGGCTGCACCCACAGCTATTGAAAGAAAAGGGTGTTTGTGATGGTCCTTCTGTGTGCAACTCCTTCGTGCCTCTTCACTGAGCATCAAATGCAGGGGACAGCCCCCACCTTTCTGCTCATCCTCTGTTAATTCAGGCAACAGAGTCCTTAAACCTCGTCAAAATCTTCCTGCAGGTCACAGTCCTGTCTGTGCTACATCAGCTCTGGTCTGTCAAATGATTCTTAAGCCTTTTCAGAGAGCATCAAAACACCATAGTGTTTCCAAGACATTGGTAAATTACTGAGTTAATTAATTCCCACTCAGACACTTGTTGAAAACCTGTTCCAGATGAGCATTCAGGGCTTTTCCCCTTCCCCTCTGCAGTGCTAAGTCAGAGGACCATTTGTGTTGTAGCTGGAATTGTTGAAGCATCACCTTCCTTTATCACTGCCCCCTCACCTGAAACTAATTAGTGACTGTGTGAGCACACTGAGCCCATTTTCATGCAAAATCAGGTTAAGATGAATCCCTGTCAGTGGCAGTGGCTTGAAAGAGAGGACAGAGAAAGTCTCACACCTCTCAGACTCTTGCAGAAATATTTGTCTCACCATGCTTTGGCTTATGAGATGATGTTTTCTTGCTGATTAATACCATGTGGGATTTTGCTACATCAATTCATATATGTTAATCAGCTTATCATGTCTTTTTATTAAAAAAAAAAAATTTAAAAAGCCCTTCAAGCCCTCCAACTGGTCTGAATTCCTCATCTTAGATGATGGGAACAGGAACCCAGTAGGGAGTTTCTCTAGCCAGTTTGCCTTGTGCCTGGTTCACTCAGTGGGATTCCTTTCTGTTAGTCCTTTTCACTCACTTCAATTTCACAGGCATTCAAGAGCTATGTGTATTTTTTCTTTTTTTTTTTTTTTTTTTTTCACCCTCTGAGTCAAATCACAAAGAAAGAGGCAATCAAGCAAACTTTTCAGACATGCTCTCCGGGGACTGGCACAGCGAGGTTCACATGGGTTCAAATGAGAATAAAGTGGGACTGGGCAGGAGGAGGACAAGCAGATTTGGAGGTAAAATTGAGCAAATCAGACAGTGGAAAGTTTCAAAAGTTCTTGGAAGGCAAGTGGTTATCAAAGAGATAAAAAGGAAAGCCTGGTTATGATAGAAGAATAATATGGAGGTCAGGGCAGGTGCAGCTTTGGACAATGCATTGGCTCCAAGATGGATTTGAAAGAAAGAATAAAGATTCACCCTGCTGAAGGATTTCTGCAAGGAACAAGCGGTGGGGAGTAGAGGTTTTTCAGTTCCTAGAAGATTCCCACAATGTTCCTGCCTGATTGTTATTGTCAGATTTCTAAGTATTTCTAGACAGGCAGCACTGAAGGTTACTTCAGCCTGCAAAGCAAGAAAGCCCTACTAAGCACATAGAGATTTTTAATTAGATATTCCAGTAAATCTTATATTTTCCAGTGTTTCTTCCTGTTTGCTTTGTAGATTTCACAGAATGAAAGCTCACCTTTCTGTCAGGTTATTTCCAGGTTTCCAGGCCATTTCATACCAAGCATAGAAACAAAAAAAAAAAAAGACAGTTGAGACCTCATGTCCTCCTAACAGGGAAATAATGCACTATGGAGTACCTGCATCAATTGTTTATTGGAAATAACAATATTTTTTAAATACTTGGGTATTTTAGCCAGTGTTTACTTCAAGCAGGGCTTTTTCCTGTTTATAAAAGGTGATCACAAGGAATGGCATAACTGTCCTACAGCAGCAATTCAACCTAAACAACTTTCTATTTGCCCTTGGTGTTGAAAAGTGAAGAATCTTGCTAAGTACTGTCGTTCTCAGTTTGACATCAATGGCAAACCTTTGTCGTTAAACTCAAAAAAGAGTGTGAACCACTGTGCCTGGGCAGAAGTAGTGGTGCCTCCTTGCAGTCAGTTACCCAATCAAATGGTGCTGGTACCTCAGTCATTTATCCCTCAGTCAACCATTCCTCAAATGGTCCCAGCTCAATACCCTCAGGTGCAAGGCTTGAATTGGCCTCCTCAAAACTGAACCACCTTTTAAATAATTTTTGTTATGAAAGCATTCCTACTGGAATGATTAGGTTTTTTTCAACAAAGACAAGATCTTTTGATTATAGGCAAGGCCAGCAACAAAATTTTCAGACTTTCAGTCCTTCCTGCTGTTGTTTCTGTGAATTGTAATGAAGAGCTAGTGATTTTAGCTCTTGCATTTAATGTTCCTATGGTAATTCTACCAAAAACACCTGTAGCTATTGCATTCCTTTTACCCGTGAATATACCCAAGCAGAACAACTTTCCAAAGAACTCAGTTATGTCTGTGCCATTTGGAACCTCGGGTCCTGAGGTCTTTTGGGTGCAGTGTTCAGACCAGAATTCCACCACGGAATTCCAGCCCGTGTTCCACAAGCACACGCAGCGGTTCTCTGGGCTACTGGAGAGCCCGTGGCGTGTCCCTGACGTGCGGGGTGATGTGTTTTGCAGGTTACCAGATCTCCTGGGAGGTGTATGGCAGGAACGAGTCCCGCCTGGCACGCTCCTTGTCCAACAGCACCCTGGAGTACAAGATCACGGGGCTGTCGTCGCTCACCACCTACACCATCGAGGTGGCCGCCACCACGGCGCGGGGCAGCGGCGCCGTCACCTCGTCCACCATCTCTTCTGGAGTGCCCCCAGGTTGGTCGGCCCGCAGGAAACAGAACAAAACGGGCTGCTCCTCCCGTGCTTCCGTGTTCCACAGGTCACAGGTCACTTCAGTGGTGATGGAGATGATTTTATTTGTAAAGCACTGGGGTGTTACGGTGCGGGGCTTAGGAGCGGCGGGAAGAACACAGTAACATACTTCCTGCAGGCAGGAGAAGAGAAGGAAAAAAAGCCCTTTATTTCAAACCTGGTCCTACTTTTTATAATAGACATCATAGGACAGAGACAAAGCACTAGCTTATTGGTCCAGAGAAAGTAACACCTCTTTCCCAGACTTTCTCAGGTATCCAGCAGGTGTTTATCTTTGTTTTTAATTCTTCTCTTATGTTTACATTAGAGAAAAGTAGCTAACTTGGGAAAGAACCCTAGCTGAGCCTGAGAAAGTTGGACTGGAAAAATCCTCACAAGAGGTTTTTCTGGGCCTGACAGCCACACTGGGGCTCCTTGCTGCCTAATTTGGATTTAATTTTTGGAACGGACTGAAATGTTAATGTGAAGACGTTTGCAGTTTGAAATTTCCAGGAAGTTGAGGATGCTTAATACAAAGACAAAAAAACAATGTTGTAGGTATGACAATGGAATGGACAAAGTAATAAAGTGGATGCAATACAGAATCTCTTGACATTTACAAAGTGACATCAAAATGAAGCCTGAATCAATTCCAAGTGTTGCTTTGGGGGAAAAAACAGAGTTGGGTGATATTAAAAGGGAAGGGATTTTCCAACTGGAAGTAATATAGCTTATGTCAACTATGACTGTTTCACTTGTATAGTGAAACTAAAATCTTATTTACAAGAATTTGAGGTTGTGGCCTGAAAAAATATTTGTGAGGAGGCAGTGCTGTCCCACATTGTCTGAGTTACCATTTGGGCACCTGTACCTTTACCCTTTTTGCATTTTTTTTAAAAATTCTGCACTCTGCCCCATCCAGTGTAAATAGCAAAGTAAACAGCCAATTCATACCTTAAATAAGCAGTTTCAGTTAATATAGAAGTTACAGAAATGGAGTTTTCCATAGTGGTGCAGTTATTGCTCATCACTGAGGGAATCCAATTTTTCCCTTCTCCAGTATTATTTAACTTCTCTGTGTGTCCTAAAGTATGTTTGCCCTTCTTTTCTCTAATCATAGGTAATTGTGACAAGCTGCAGACTGGATCAATGCCATGATATCTGATGGCAGGATGCCTGCCAGATAACAGCATTATCCCACTTGGGCAGGGTTAGTTTATCGATCGTGGTTCCCACAAATGTGAAGTAAGAACCAAGAAATCTGGGTATTTGTGGATACCTGAAATTTATGCCAGAACCCTGCCCGTTTTTAGCCTGTTGCAGTTGCACAGAGTGCAGCATTATCATAAAATTACAGAATGGTTTGGGTTGGAAGGGACTCGAAAGATAATTTAGTTCCAACCCCCTACCATGGGCAGGGACACCTTTCACTACATAATTACTTTATGTAATTATATAATTGTAATAGTTATTTCCATTTGTTGTAAATGCAGGTAACTATTGAGAATTTATTCTAAACACTCCGTATTTAATCTCTTTCCTGGACTTGCTTTTGTTGTTCATTCAGATTATATTAAAAATGTAAATGCCACTGTAGTCTTGACTGATGTGAGACAAAGATCTGATTGGGGCTTCAGATTTTTCCTCATAGGAGGTCACCCTCTTTATTTGCTACAGGAATTGATAAAAAAAAAATCTACCTTAATCAGGCTTTAGAAATGTGCTGGAAAACCCAGATATTATAGGCCAATATTAATACGCTGCTCAAAACTTTGAGTTTTTTCCAGTTGTAATTGTTGTCCTCTAAGCAGTAAATAAAAATTATTGTAATTTAATTCTGGGCAATCAGAAGTGCAGTGGAATTAGGTGACTTGGCAGACCTGGAGCTGGGAAGTACCTTCCCCCCAGGACCACCCGGGTTTGTTCATTTTGGGAAGCTTCTCAAAAATAGTACCTGTAATTCTGTAGATGGGCTCTTTCTTTTCTCATTTGATCTCTAAAAATGTGGTGCGTGCTCAGAGAGCAGAAATAGTAATGCTGTGGGTAAAACTGCCAAAAAGAAAAGAAAAATAACCACAATTGGTTAAAATATAATAAAGCCCCTTTCCCTGTGTTTTATATTGGAAACTGAATGTCAGCTTGTGTTACTGGCTCCTAGACAAAGAGTGTTTCTACCTCTCATTTACTTTTCTGTTTTCTCCAGAACTTCCAGGTGCTCCAACCAACCTGGTGATTTCCAACATTAGCCCTCGCTCTGCCACGCTTCAATTCCGCCCAGGATATGATGGCAAAACCTCCATCTCCAAGTGGATAGTGGAAGGCCAGGTATGTCCCTGACAAAATTATCCTAATGAAGTTTCTGCAGGGTTAAAAAGAGCTTAACTAATGAATTCCTGTTGGTATTTCAGTTTTTGTTAAACTTTGGACCAGAGCTCCTCTATGAATGGCCTGGAGTAGCTGTCCAGGGGGCTCTGGGAAGGTTGGGATGCTGGGGAGTTTGAGAGGCTCAGTTCAGAAATGTCTGTGTCAGCCAGAGAGAAAAGGGTCAGATGAATTCTGTGACCTCTGGTCAGAAGAACAACAGAAAAATGTGATATATAATATATATGTATGTGTATATAAATCTGTATGTGAGAATGCTTATCCTTTATATAATTCACGTGAGGTTTTGTTTATGTTCAGAAGAACACCAGGTACACCATAAACAGCACACACAGCAGAGCTTTAGTCTATCCATCTATTTTAAAAAGGATTTGAAACTTGTGTTTAGGTTCTGTGAGGTGTCTTTTCAAAAGTTTGAAATTGTTATCTCATAGATTCAGAAGTATAGGAAGAATTGCACTGAACAGTAAAGATACTATTATTCATGAGATTGAGTGTATTTTTTTATTTTGTAATGGAATATACCAAGGTTTTCTATCCAGGCCTCTAGATATGAATAGGATCAATTCTCTTCTCCATCAGCTTTAAACAATATCCCTCTTTCTGCTGTCATTATGCCTTGGAGGAGTTATATATTCCTCATTTGTTCTCCTGACAGATGAGCTTTGCTTCTTCCTTTCCACCCACAGGTCTTTATAAATACTATAGTCTGTTTTTAAGACCAAATGTTGGACTTCTTAAATCGCCATCACCACTTAGACATGTTGATACAATCACTTCACTTGGTAATGAGATTGTTGTGAACAAGTTGGTACATTTTGTGCCATTTATATACATATTATGGCATATTACAGAATTAAACACCAAAATCCAATAATATGGTGGCTTAGCACATTCTGAGGAGCATTTTCCTGCTGAAAAACTGCATTGATATTGCTAGGAATTCGTTAATTCAATGAGTTGCAGAATGCTACTGAAGTGAAGCAAATTTGAATGCTTTAAAACTGCAGTGATAATTACCATGAAGTTCATCTGCATCCTCGAAGAGCCCTGGGTACAAACAGTGATTTAAACAGTCCTTGGTGTGCAGGGAGGGTCTTTCTTGTTCACAAACCCTCACCAACAACTCATCCATCACTAGAAAAGTCCAGGGGTTTTTGGTTCTGATAGGTCCAGGAATTATTTGCTCCTTTTGGGGAAGGAGAACAGCCAAGTCCTTGCAGAATCTGGGCAGTCCTTCTAACCACGACAACCCTACAAGTTTCTGCTTCACTACACCTCACTGCTCAGCTTCAGCACAAGAAGAAATGTTGCTCCTAGTGGATTTCAGGACAAAATAAAAACTCTTGCTCACCTGATTAATGGAAATCAGTTCAGGTATGCAGTGAAATTGGTGAGTCCTCAAGGATATAGCAAATCCTGTTTCCAGGATGACAGCTGCATATAATCCTTTGTTCACAGCCCCTTTCTGCCAGCACTCCTCTCAAACTCTTTCTCTCTAAAAGTGCAATTTCACAGCACTGTCAACCAATCTAAAGCAGAGCTCTCGTTGTCCTGCTCCTGTTCTCTCTCCCTATCCCACTTACCAAGACTTTTCCTCCTCCTTCTGTGTGTGCTGACACAGGATCAGACCTGGAGCTGCTGTGAGCTTTGATCCAGCCAAGAACAAATGAGTTTCAGACAGAACAACTATGCACAGGCTGTGTGTGATCAGAACATCACTGAGAGGAGAGAGGGTGTGAACGTGGCACTGGGAGCAGAGAGAAGGACAGGAATGCCTCTGTCTCCACTTGGATCTAAACTGCCTTAGACCTGCCCACCTTTCAAAGAGCTTTTGCTAAATTGTTTTTTGCTGCCAGTGCCACCCCAGTCTCCATTTCTGCCTTTGATGTGGTCTGTTCTCAGCTGGATTTGTCCATACTGGGGTGCAGGCTGATGTTACAACATCTGTATTTTAGCATGGGCAACAATAATTGCTGCTTAGGACTGTGTTGGATTGAAGGGCTGTGGTTGCACAATACGGAAGTGGAGGGAGGGATTTTGTCCTTCTGGATCTTTCATTCACTGACCCATGTACAGCTTTTAATAGCAGTGTTAAGTGTTTCATGTCTTGGCATTAAATTAAAAGCCACTTAAGGGGTGGTTTTGCACACTCTGATTGTAAAGCTGATGGTATTGCCAAGGGACAGGATGACATTCAGCTATAAAACACTAATCTGTGATTTGGGCATTTCATCTGTGTCCCTCCCCCTCTGTAAACTGGGCAACACCTTTGCTTTGGACATCCCTGATAATTCTGACTCTTCTCTTCCATCTCTACTGGGAATTTTTCACTCTCAATGTGTGAGTCCTTACAGACAAAATTCAGCTGTTTTGTATTCACAAACACAACCAACCTGCCACCAACGTGTTTTTCTTCTTTGTTCCTTTATTTGGCAGAAAGCTTCCTTGGTGAGGGCAGGTCTAGAAAATGTTCCAAGTGCTCCAGTTTGGCTGAGAGCCATTTTTGAAGTCTGATACTTCATGAACAATTTGGATGAGAAACACAGCTGGGAATTCCAGCTGACGTGAAATTTTGTGCATCTGGCCTTGGTTTATGCTTTTTGTGCCTGGGTGTAAATTCATGGGAGCCACTGTGGAACTAATTCTCAATTATGTCAATGAACATGAGAAGAGATCAAGTCTTTAAGAGTTCAGTGTTGGTAGATGCTGAAATATAAAGCGTTAAAAATCCCATTTTTGTGTTTCTAGTGAAGGTACATTCTGTACTTTTGAAGGGATTTTTTAAAAAATCGCTAGATTGTTTCTTTTCCATCCTTTTTATCTAGACTCAGAACTGGAGGAAGCTGGATTTCCAGAGAACTACAAAAATGTACCAGTGCAGTTTAAAAAATACTTCTAACTTTTTTTTTTTTCTATTACATGGAGTATAATCTAAAGGGAAGAGGCTCAAATGTAATACAAAGGTTCCACTGACACTTGTTCAGAGAGACCAGCAGTCTCCCTACCTTGTGGCATTGACACTCACAGGTAACTTGTTCCTCTAGAAAGAATTTCAGTAAATCCTTCCAGCCATCCTGTCCTCTCAGATGCAGTTAGAGCATATATTGCAGCCTTTTCCTTTTTTTGGCAATTTTCAGCCTAGAATGACTACAAATCCTTGCTGGTGTTCATGTAGTTTCATGTTTGCACTCTCTGGCAGTTGCAATCCAGTCTCTTGTTTTTCTTGTGTTGGATTTTTCCTGGGGTTTTGTCAGGAAAAATGTGTATCAATTGGTCATGGAATGGTTTGGGTTGGAAGGGTGATGATCACCCATTTTCATCCCATCCTGGCTGTGCCTTGGTGGGTGCTCAGTCCACACCATCGAGCTGATTACAGAATCTGGGATAACTTCTGCCCAGTCAGGTGTGCTTTTCTGGTGATTAACATTATTTTCAGGCAGCACAAGACCTGCAGAATGGCTGAAAGCTGTTCCTGAAGAGGTATCACATTTCCTGCAGCCATGAGTGTATTATAGAGAGTTTTTACTCAAAGCCTTTCTGCTGTTCTTAGAGAGATTTTTGTATGACTCTCATGGCGAGCAGGAGCAGAGTTTCAAAATGTTAAAACCTTTAAAGTATTATCTCTCTGATGCCTTCTAAAGCTGTGAGTTGGGAAAGAAGGTGCAACTTCACCCATGAATTTGTGTGGTTTTGTGGGTGAAGTCAGTGACCCAGACAGGATTCATCCCTTGCACCAGGTGATTCTCTGGGTGTCGTTTTCACTTCGGAGCTGGTAAATAAAGTGTCTGAAACTCTGACAGTTTTATGCCCTTGACAATCTCTAAATCAAAAATGGCTGAATCGATGTAAGGATTTAGTGAGAAAAAAAATTGCACCCGGGCTGACATCCCCTGAACCAAATTTCTCCCAAAGCGATTTCAAATGTGTGAGTTATGGACCTCTAAAACGAAAACTCTGACACATCTTGAACTATAGTAGGACACAGGGTCCCTCTGTAATGTACAGAAACACTGTTTTCCTTCCCTGCAGTTAGTACATTGTAACTGAAGTTTTGGAGGCGTTGCTGTCTTATACACATTATTTTTTCATGCCAAATTTTAATTTTTTGTGTTTTCTTAAGTCAGAATTCTGCTACTATGTGCATGCAGTGCATTCCATTAGAAAACGTTGAGTCATTTTATAAAATATGTAACGTTTTCCTTTTAAGAAATGGAGAAACTAATGCATGGGGAAGTAAGAGGTTCTGACATCACTCCCAATATTGTTTTACAGTGTCTCATTTCTGCAATAATAAAGGAATATGCCCTTTTATTGCATGTATTGCCTTGGGAGCAGCTGAGGGATGGCAGTGAATATGTGCTGAGCAGTGATGGCTGATGTTTATTGAGAGTTCTGTGAAGTGTCTCAGGGGACAGAGGTGTTTTCGTGGTGGCAGTCCTGGGGTCCCTGGGCACAGGGAGCTGGGAAGGTGCACAGAGTGTTCCTCGAGCAGTTTTGATGCTGATGGGAACAGAAAAGCAGTTGGTGCCTCATCTGCCTCCCAAAACAAAGCACCCACGAGCTGTGATCTGTCAACAAACACCATCCTGCTCTGAAGTGTGCATACACTGTTATCCAAGAAAACAGCTACAAGAAAGGAGCCTTTAACTTCACTTGATGTTCTGCAGAGCAGCTCAGAGTGGGCTCTCCTGCCCCTCAAAGGACTCTTTTATCCCAACCACTGCCCGTGGTTCTTTCTGCCCCATGGGAATCCCTTTGTACTCTGATTCTTGAAACTGATACGTTTCCTCTGATCTGACATCAGAGTGTTTCAGCAAAAATAATTTCCTTTTCCTTCCACAGCCTGAAACTTGGAATCTGCTACAGATTTTGGGGAAATTAAAAATATAAAGTCCATCACTGATGGTTTTCTTCTAAGGCTTCTTTCTGATAATACATATATCTATGTATATATATATAATAAATAAATTAAACGTCTTCTGAGCAACATGGAGCTACTACAAGACCCTTAATATTTTCACCTTTGCAGCCCACCAGAAAATGTCTCACTGAGTCACTGTCAGTCCTGCTGGGCCATGTGGTCCTTAATGTCTATTAATGGCCTGCCTGCTCTGCACAGCAATTGCAACTTATGGGCCTTTTTTTTTCCTCCTTATTTTGCTAGGCAAGAAATATTTTAAAAGCGCTTACTGTTCTTAGAATACAAAAAAGACAACTTAGTCACCACTGGAGATTATTTGCAGCCTCCAGAGCACTGTGGATTATTGCTATACAATTACTGCAGCACTTGGAGGTGATGCTGTTAAGTGCAAGATTTGCAAAAATAAGCATTTACTATAGACGTCTTTCAGTATTAATAGAAAATTCATTTAATAAAAAGCGTTCTCTGTTTCCTCAACTGAAATCAACCCTCTCATCCTTTCTTTGTTTGTGTAGGGCTTTTTTTTTTTTTCTTTTAAATCTCTTTATCAACTCTTTGTTCTCCAGGTTCAATTTAGGGATGTTCTGTTTTACCTTGCAGACCTGTCTCAACCTATCCACATCCATGGGCTTCACTACAATTTATGGAGCTTGGTTGGGACTGGGAATTTTAAAAGGTCCATAATTTTCACTACCATCTGTTTTATATATTGTTTAGTGTGTGGCAGTGACCTTGATCCCCAACAAGTCTGAAAGGCCCATCAAGATTTGTTCAGCCACATCCTCCATGGAATCAGTGTTCTGCTGGGAAGATCAGAGAGGCTTCTTTCCACAGTGCAGTGCAGAACTTATTTCTCTGGCCTAATTTTCTTTGTGTCATTTCTTCATGCACAAACATAAATATGCAGCACATCAAGTCCTGGGTGAGCGAAGAACTAAAACATCTATAAATAAATCAGGCTGCTTCTCCTGAAGGGGGAAAAAAAAGAAAAGAGTGAATGAAACCTAATTTTCTATTTGAAGTACTCGTGGTATGCGAGATACTTGGAGCTGTGGTGCCTGTTGAGTGTTTGACAGCATCTGTGGCTGTAACTCATACACAGAACTTGCAAGGAATCTGTTTAAAAAAGATTAAAGGAAATAGCTCTTTACACAGTGAGTTGAGCTTCTGGAATGCTTTGCCACAGCAGCCTGTGGGAGCAGATAGTGCCAGTAGGTTGAAAATGGCTAAGGGGTCTTCATGGATGTAAAGTGTGTGAATAGACCCTGCAGGGAAGAGCTGCCCAGGCACCCTCTGCCACCCTTCAGCCCCTGGCTGTGGGTACCAGGTGAGGGAATTGGGCTGCACCCACCCTTTGTGGCAGGGTTGGAACACCAGAGGAACGTGCTCAGTGCTGGGCAATTATTCCAGGGGCCTTGCCTGAGCTCCCCTGGGTTTGAGCAGTTGCAAATCTCCAAAGTGAAGCCCAGCCATCCAGCCCTTCTCTTCTCCCTTCTGCACAGTCCTCCCATGGCTCTCAGGCACAGCCCTGCCCACGCTTGCTGCATCTTCCAGGTCAGGCTCTGGCCTCTCTCTCATTCTCTGTTGGCTTCCTTTTAAGTCCTGATTCATCTTCATTTAATCTCCAGAAAGCTGCACAGAAAGCAATGCTCAATTCTCATCAGTGTTTAGTCCCTTCTAGCACTGCCGTGGCTGAGGGCCCATGTTGGGCAACATGTTGTGATTAATTAATACAAAGGGTTGCTCATGGAAAAGTCTGGTCTAAGTGCAGAGCAGCAGATGAGGTTAAAACTCTTTTGTTCTTTGACTTTGTTCTTGTTTCTCTGTCTTCATTTCCATGGCATTTTGCCTCCATTGAGACTTACTTAGTATGCATCAGTTCCTGCGAGTTATTATCAAGGCTATTTTTCATTCTCTTATATTACTACTTGATACTTTTGTATTGTGGCAGGAAGATTGAACAGGGTATTATTGCTCTCATGGTGTTTTTTCTGGAATGGATCTTATCACAGGATCCAGTGAAATCCCATCAGGTACAAGGAGACTTGGCTAACTTGGCTGGGTTTTCTCTTTACAAATAACTAGTCATATAAAAATTAGTATTAACTGGAAAATGTGTTTAACAGCATTTGTGCTTCCACTGCTGTGATGACAAACATTGTAAAAGAGATTATATGTATTTATTTATATGTATATTTACATATATATATAAAATCTACTTTGTATTCCTTCTTACCTTTCTGTTCTACAGGTTGGTGTGCTGGGTGACGAAGAAGAATGGGTGACTCTTCATGAGGTGGAGAATGAACCTGATGCTCAGATGCTGGAGGTACCAAACCTCACTCCTTACACTTATTACAGGTAAGAACAGCAGATAATTATCTGCAACATGGAAAAAAAATGAGTAAATAGCAGCATGGAACAGCTTTCCTAATCAGAAACATCTGGCTGGGTTTTATAATCTGAACAAAAGGGGAAAGCTTTGCTGTTTTCATAGGTTATACTTAAAATTACTAATCTGATATTGTTAATTGTAATTCACATAAAATCCAGTTGATAAGAAGGAAATTCAAGTGCTCAGTGAGATGCTTTTGCAAGTAACTGCTGTCCTGTGACTTCCCTCCCTGAAGAGAGCACCAGTGGAACGTCAGCCAGTGACAAATCAATCGTACTTAAACTGGTGCAAACCTGTAATCACATATTTGCATCAGCTTAAACATCACTTTATTGATTTAACTTAATTTGGTAACATCAGCTAGATGAAACCTTTGTTTATAGGAATTTACCAAGTTAAGCTTAATAGATATAAGCAATGCCTAAACTGATTGAGGTTGCTCTGCATTGTGGGTGCACCCCAGTTAAACGAGATTGATTTTTAAATCAATCTAATCCAAGCAATGCCGTGGTATAGACAAGATTGGAGAATTTGAGGTACTCAACCCTAATTAAAAATACTTTCATGATGCAGCTTGCTAATGTAGAGGCTGGTGGAAAGGAAATCCAGTGGCAAGTGTTAAATCAGCCCTCTAGAAACTTGTCCATTTTGTGCTGGCTGAAGGGGCTATTAACTAATCCATGTGCTGCTGTAAGCCAGGAGTAGGTGCAACCAAGGAGAGCTCGTGTAATTTACAACGGACTCAGGGCTGGCATGTAATTTTCCCCCTTTGGTCACAAACCTAGGAATATATTGAATTTCTCACTAACTCTCCACTGAAGTGTTTTAAACCTCATCTTCCAGAGCTAAACGTTTTACTAAAAGGTCTTTGAAAATTTTTTTGAACTTAAGCAGAGATTTCTGGTGCAGAGGTTTAGGAAAATTATCTTCAGGTTAAGAGGATTTTGCTCTCCTCATAAAGAGGGATCCTAAAAGCTGAAAAGGCTGGGGTGAGCAGGGAAGTGCAGTTTGTACCACAGTTCAAGGTTCACTGTCTGTGAAGAATAAGGAAAACTTGCACACCCAGACAGGTGCATGGAGAAACATCTTTGGGATAGCAAATAATGAAGAATATGAGAAATTTGGGGTGATTGTTAAACTTCGTGGTTTGTTTTATTCTTACATCTCATTTGTCTCTTGTATTCATTAAATTCTGGAATGATCCTGCTTATGCTGGAATCTTTCACGCATCCAGTTCCCTTTTGAGTTTTTTTCATTTCAAGGCAGCTCCTTGAATTTTGTTTGTTTTTTTTCTCTCCTGCACACACTGATAGGAGCTTTTTCAGTTTTGCTTCAGTGTTGAGCAATTTTATAAAAATATTTGAAACCTAAAAAGCTGATGCCAAATGGATTTGTTGTTCCCTGATGAGCTTCAGTCATTGCCCACTGAGGAAATGCATGGTGAGAGCTGATTATCAGAGCACATCTTTACAAATTCTTTTTTCCTATATTTTGGGCCAGTGCTAGAGAGTGAAATCAGGACAGTATTTGTTTAATGCATTTCCTTCAGTGCACTTTGGATGGAGATCAGAGCAGGTAAAAAAATACTGCTGTGTTGTTTGGCTCATCCTTTTCCCAAGCTCAGTCATTAGGTCCAAAAATTAAATGTCTAATATGAGCAGGTCACGTATTTATGTGCAAGTGCTGGGTGCTTCCAGTTGCTTGTGAGGGTGAGAGTATCTGAAATATACAGCACATCTTAATTATGTGGTGCTCCTTGTAAAAAAAGATTTCCCTAAATCTTTTGTGACCCAATAAGGATTTCTATTGTAGAAGAGATGGTTTCAAGCAGACAGGGTATTTTTTAAAGATGCATATCCATATTAAATAACTTAATCTTTCTTGTGCAGGAAGGCTGAAAATGCAGCACAGGGATAAATCAGCCTCTTTCAACGAGTAATTGAGGGGAAATGTTATCACCAGTGTATTTTTTATATTGACAGGGAATGAGACTATCCGAAGTTTGATATTTTAATACCTTTCTGAATGTATTGTGTAAGCATCGCCAGAGAAAATCACTTACTGCCAGCATAAGCTCATCAGGCTTTGTATAATTAACATAAATTTCTCACACAAATACCTAAGTTTCTAATAGACCCCGAGCTAATCTCATTTTCATTTTTTAAATACCTGAGAGGATCTGAGAGCAGTTACCATTGAGCACTCAGCAGTGAACGCAGAGGGGGCCCGCGTGCGGCGACCTCCGTGGAACATTTGGGGAGCCCCTAATTCCTATTTATCCCCCCATCCTCCCGCCCTGGAGAAGGAGGGAGCATTCCCAGAACCCTGACAATGACACTCTCTGCCTCTTCCCCCCCTTTGCTGCAGGTTCAGGATGCGGCAGGTGAACGTGGTGGGCTCCAGCCCTCTGAGCCAGCCCTCCAGGGTCATCCAGACCCTGCAAGCCCCTCCGGACGTGGCCCCCGGCAGCGTCACCGTGCGCACGGCCAGCGAGACCAGCCTGTGGCTGCGCTGGGTGGTGAGCAGCCCCAGGGATGTGGGGATGGAGGGGGAATGGGGATGGGGATGGGGATGGGGATGGGGATGCTCCCCCAGAGCCAGGGCAGCCCTCCCAAAGCGCCTGCTCCTCCGGTAACGGCCAAATCGTTTCCTTTTCCAGACTAGTCGGAAATCTGAGCCTTGCCTTAAGTGCCTTATTAATCAAATAAATTGCCTACTGCCACTGCTCCTGCCACTTCATCAGGGGAATGTGCCTGTGTGTAAAAGCTTGGCTTTGAGGAGCTCCAGGACCACAGTCTGGGTCAACACATGGGGCAGGAATGGGGTGCTCGAGCCAATTTGCCTCTTTCCAAAGCTCGGTTGTTTGCTCTGTACAAAACAGTCCCCAGACAGCATCCTGTGGTGCTCAGAGCTGTGGTGCAGCAGCAGCAAGGCTGGCACTCCTGTGGGAAGATTAGATTTAGCTGAAACGGTGTGGAATTATGTGCTAAAATGCAGAGATAAATGATTAATTGTGAAGATGCAGCAATTGCTGACATCGCTGTGCCCCTTCGCCCGTCTCAGTTACCTGCAGAGTTGCCACGTTGGGATTTACTTGGCAATTAACCTGCTCCAGAATGGCTTTTCTTCACCCCTGTTAGGCAGAATTTTCCAGCAGGGTTGCTGTGGTGCGAAGTTGATGAAGCACAGGTTTCCTTTTGCCCAAATGTTAGCTTTTCCATGCATAAGCTCATTATGGCTGGAAGTCAAAAATCAGGCTGGAAACAAGAGGGTTTTTCTCCTGTTGGAAAGAAATAATTCCAGTTTCCCAACAGGACACTGCACTTCATGCTGAACCTTGCCAGACCAAAACCTGAAGCTTGAAGGTGTCACCCCACTGCCCAGGGAAGAGCCATTGCAGTTCCTTTGAGAGGCCCCACACTACTCTGTCATGGCTTTTCTGTGTGAATATCATGCCCACATTGGGACTGTACCCAGACATACATATCTTCCATCAAAATTAACTCCAGGTTGCTTTAAGAGCCTTTAAAACACTAAGATTGTGCTGCCTGGAAGCCTGTGTTCCTTGAGTCAAACTGCAGGGTTCAGGAGAAGCAACAGCCACAGCTAAAAATGACCTGATAAACGTTTTTCATGCTTAATAACATCAATATTTGAAAGTGTTTAATCTCTTTTATTTCAAGACCTGCAGGTGAATCTGTTTTCCCCTGGGAGCTGGGGATTCCTCCCTCCCTGCAGAATGAGGGTCACGTTTCTAGCCCTGCATGCCTGTGGGGTAGAGTCTTCTAAGCTGTGAAATGTTAATGTGTATCCAGCTTTCCCAGTGAATCAGAACTGAATCTCAGCCATCCGTGGCATCGTGTAGTTAGTTTTACAGCAGAAAAACTCCAAACTTCATGAACTAGGCTAATTATTTCATATTTTAATCTCTGAAATTGCTTGGGGAGTTAGAATACTAGAATGAATCTCTGCTGATAAATGAGTAGGCAGAGAGTTGGTGAAAAAAAGTAAAAATTGTACGATAAATGAATTTGTCACATTGCTTCAGCAATTTATCATTCATTTCCATAATTAATCACAAAGCTCTGAAATATATTGTATTCATATAATCTCTGTTGATACACCCACAGCAAAGGGCTTGGTTTTGAGAGCAAACCTACTTGGCTCAAAATTAAGGTAAAATAATGAAAAATTCCAAGCAGCACAGAAATGTAGAGATCCTGAAGCATAAACCAGAAAATCAACTTCTTGAGCATTTTTTGTCTTGCTATGGGCTGTACATTGTTGGGTTGGTGTTTTCCTTAAATGAGCCGAGCAGTTATTAGTTGCTCTAAAATTGTTTATTGTAAAGGCACATCAGTCTCAAAAGGCAAAGGGTCCCAAGTGTTAAAGTCCATGCTAAAAGTTTTTGGTATAGAGTCCTAAACAGAAGTAAAGCCCCAACCAGAAGTAGAAGCTGCTCCTGTTGAGGCCCTGGGAGGGCTGATGTTGCTGCAGCTCCTGTTTTGTTCTTGGGGTGATGATGGCAGTGAGGGGAGAAAAGAAAGAGAGAGCAAGAGAGAGTGTCTCCCCAGTGCATAGATTCTTGTACACAAATTACCCAATAAGCTAAAAACATGAACCTGAGCCATTTCTTCTTAACCTATTAGAACTCTGCTTTCTTAGCACGCTAGTTTACGTATAAACTACACCTATGGTCTATCTTGTTCTATCTAAAAAAATAGCAATATTCTTACTATATTCTTATTATATCTAAAACTATGTTTTTGGAGCTTCCACGGAAACTTGTTCTTAAGACTTCTTTTCCACACTGGTACCTAGGATTATGTTTTTCGGCCCTCCCTAGAACTTGTTGATGTCTCTCTGAGGAACTCGGAGAGGCCTCATTTCCACACTCCCAAGAGTCCACGAGCCGGGGCAGCCGTGGGCAGCCGTGGGCCGCGTGTCCTGACGGGAATGTTGTGTTTCCCTGGCAGCCGCTCCCTGACACGCAGTACAACGGGAACCCCGAGTGGGTGGGCTACAGGATCCGGGTGTGGCGCGGGGACCAGCCGTCCCCAGCCCTGCAGAAGGTCGTGGCCGACCGCCTGGCGCGGGAGTGCACGCTGGAGGAGCTGCAGGAGTGGACGGAGTACGAGCTGCAGATCCAGGCTTTCAACGCCATCGGCGCCGGGCCCTGGAGCGAGGCCGTCAGGGGCCGCACGCGGGAGTCGGGTGAGTGAGAGCTCCACGTTTGCTGGCACAGGACAGCCAGGAAACTCGTGGCTTGCTGCCCTTTTGTTCGGATTTTAATTTTTTTTTAGTTTGGTGTTTCGATGTCGGGTGGGTCGTTTGGTTTTTTTGGGTTTTTTTTTTTTTGCTCGCTGAATCGTTAAATCGGAAATTAAATTTTTTAAAAACTGCAGGCAAAAAGATGTGGGTGCTGGTGAGAGTCAGGGAAAAATAGCACTCTGATTTTCCCAGGCTGCTCAAAGCAAAAGAGAAGGGAAAGAATTAATAACAAAGTTTAGCACCTGGTGTTGTTGACAGGATACGCGCGTGAGAAACGTGATGTTTTGGTCAAAGCATGTTTACGAGAGGTGTTGCCTTCCTTGGACCAATGAGCTGGTTCTATCCTTTGGTTCTTTGGAACGGTCTATAAAAATGTGTCTACCTCTGCAATAAATTGCTTCTTCTGTCCCCAGGGAAGGAGTCCGTGTTGCTGTGTCAATTCGCTGCTCCCTAGCCTAGCAGCGACAGAAAGACATACAGACTTTTGAAGGATTATTTCTTATTTTTTATCCTTACCTTGCTTTCATGCACAAGCCTTCAGGTTTTTTTATTCAAAGCAAACAGAACAACCTCTCCCCATTTCTGCCCCAGTGTGGACAGCACAAGGAGACGCTTGCATAGAGACTTTTCTGGCTGAGATGCTCTCTCATACCTCCTCTTCCTCCCCAGCACCCCATTTCCCCTCATCATCTCCTTTTTCCTGTCTGCTTCTAGCCTGAGGCACATTTTATCACAGCTGTGGTTACCTGAAATTTCATTTCAAGCACCAAATAATTCTAAAAGGGCACAAGTCACGTTAGAGAGATGATTACACAGAGAGAAATAAAATAATTACCTGAGCTTCTGATGGCACGTTTTCAAGCCTGCCTTCCGAAATTATGTGTACAAGGCTGTGTAGACATAACCTGCTCACAGACCTGGAGCAGCAGGGCTGTATTGTTGAGCTGAATTGTCCAGGCAAGCACAGACACTTCAAATATCAGAAGGAAGCTGTCACTCTCAGGCAACAGTAAATTACTGTTAG
The DNA here is from genome assembly GCA_037013685.1 of Acridotheres tristis. NCBI lineage: Eukaryota > Metazoa > Chordata > Aves > Passeriformes > Sturnidae > Acridotheres > Acridotheres tristis. Next base: position 11,153,054 of record CM072901.1, read on the forward strand.
CTCAGGAGAACAGTGAAGGCAGATGTTGAAAAGCTGCTCTCTAGCTGTTGACTTCCCCAAAACTTGCTTCCAGACCTACCCTACATGCACCTGGGAAACGAAAAGTTATGTTGCATGTTAGTAACAAAGTGGGTGATGTGTGGTTTAAAAGTTTAATTTGTGACACTTATTTATGCAATGGTGATATTTTTTCCTGTTTTGTTGTTTGTTTTTTGGGGTTTTTTTGCGATTCTTCTTTGTTAAAGAAGTTTGGGGATTTAATCTTGTGCATGCCTGATGTGTGCATGTCTGTGCCCTGTGTACCACGATTTGTTCCTTGGTGGGAAGTGAAACCAGGCACGGCAGGGTTTGGTCTGCTGGTTCAGATAACTCTGCTTTGAACTAGCCAGGGAGAAAGCTAAACAAAGTCATCCCCCTCCACTGAAGTGTTGCTCTTTGGGAAGGAGTAATTGGAAAGCGATTGCCAGAGGTATTTTAAAGAAGGCTTGTGCTGGAGTTAGAGATAGCACGGCCCAGACAAAGCAGTCCTGTATCGTAATAAAAAGATATCACATCCTCCACTTTCGCCTCTCTGCTGCTCTTCAAACACTTCTTTTGAAATGTAGTAAATTCTAAGATTAAGTCATTTCATAAAACCTTAGGATTGCAGCGCTCTTGCTCAGCATCTAAAGATCAGAGGTTATGCGTGGATCTGGCATTTTCTCTGGCAGTATTAAGAGAAGGTTGACTTGAAACTGATTGTGGGAGGCACACAGAACCCGGGATCAAAATAACACAAAGCTGTGATCTAGGCTGTAAGGACTCATTTTGTTTTTTCCATGTGTTTTCTTTGATACTGACATCTGATTTCTTGCATAGAGCAAGTCAGGGCTCAGACTTTTGGCTGTATCTTCCTCAATTTAGAATATACAAGATGTGCTGGCTTAGCAGCAAACTGTATGAAAGCACTTCAGGGAATCTGGAATTAACCTGTATGCACAGTCAAATGGGGTTAAAATGCAAATAAAAGATATTTAAAGCCAGAGAGAAAGGTCAAAGCACTTTTAGCTCTGTCTTTGGAACTGTAAAAAAAATTCTATTTATCACTTATGTTCTCAAAGCACTTCAAAAGCAGGTGTCCTAAATATTTCTTTTTCTGTTTTTTAGATACATGCTCTTAAGGAAGTTGGTTTTGCTGGTACTGGGGGTTGTAAACATCCTGCACAGCTGGCCAGAGGTGCCTTGGCCAGGATCATGTGGTGCTTCATTGGCACAGCTCCTGGTTCTGTGTTTTACACCATCCAAGGAGATAAGGAGTAGAGCTCAGGCACTAAACCAGATCGTGGTATCTAATGGCAGTGCAGCCCCTGGAGTCCAAAATCTTTGTTGAAAATAAAGCTCTGAGCATTTGTTTGTTTTATGCTGTGCAATCACAGTATTGTTAGCTGAGCACAAATGCCAACAACAATAGTGGGGCATGCCATTACAAGTACTCACTGGTTTCTGAAGCTCTTGAATATATAAAGCAAATCAAAACCAAAGAAACTATGATAGAATAAATAATGCTGTAGGTTTTGGTAACACTGGCGGGAAAAACAGTTGGGAAATCCTAAAATGAAAATCTGGGATAGGGTTGCAAGCAGCTGAAGGTGGAGATGAATTAGGTTTTTTAAACAGGACAGGTTCTATCAATCCAAAATATTTTCGTAATGTTAGAAATTAAATAGCTCATTAAATTTTACAGTGTAAAATAACTGCAGAGTAACAAGCTCAGTTTCCACTCAATAAATTGACAACGACAGTAGGTCCAATATAGAGAAAGCAAGAAATTGCAGAGGCATCTGGTGTATTAGAACAACCTTGGCAGAGCTGCTTCCTCTTAGATACAGACCCTCTTGCTTTCAAAAAACTTCATCTCAGATACACCTAACCCAGTGCCTTAATGGATTCTGTGCTCTTAATATTCAGCTACATGAATGTGTACACTTGCCTTACAGGATGAGCTAGTGTAGGAGCATGGTCACACATCCATGGCAAGGATCAATCTCCTGGTGCTTGGGAGTCTGACCTTCACAGAGCAGTTACTGTGCTGTGATGGAGCATCTCTTGATCATTCAAATGTGGTCCAGTGTCACTGTGGGAATTTGTCAGTTTGTACAAGCTGAGGATTTGGCCTGCAGTACCCAGTTTTATAGGCAAAGTGGATGTGTGCTGCAGCTATGCTACTTTTGCTGTGAACCTTGCTGGAAATTTGCACTTCTTAACCAACGTCAGATGTACAATGTGCCACTTTAATTTTTGCTTTCAAAAAGAGTGAGGGACGTGCAGCTAAAATGAGCTGCAAAAATGCAGAGAACCGCTGCATCACACTCCCTAACTTTCCTAGAAAGCCAGAATACAGACTGGCTTATTAGAAGCTCCTTTTGGCTCAGTTAGAGACATAAAACGACATAATTTGCTGTACATCAGATGTGCCTGTGTCAGATGTAGAAAGAGGATGCATGATTTTAGATGCCAAAGTGGATAACCTTAAAAACTTGAGATGTTATTGAAGTTCCAGTGCAAAGTGCCAGTAACTCTGATTTCCTACGTTTGATCTTCTGAAGTGCTCCGTGCTGGCACTCTGCTGGATTAGCTCATCCTTTGGTTTCCGTGTTTCCGGGTCGTTTTGTTCAAACTCTGGGATTTTTTTGGACACTGTTGCTTGGCTTCTGTGCTGTTCTTGCAGGTTACTAATGAGAACTCAGCTTTTTGGAGCTTATAACAAAGTCTTCAGTGCAACAGTTTAAGGAAACCAGTGTTAGAGAAGGGACTTTGTAGAGGAAAGAGGGATTATGTGCCTCACTCACTAATTAGTCTTAGCAAACTATAATTTCTTTGAATCACAGCTTCCTGAGAAAGGACATGGGTCAGAGAAATGAAGGTTACTTTTCAATTCATTCTTAAAGGGTCGATCAAAGTCTGTTACTTGATAAAAGACTGGCAACAATAAGATCCATAAAATCACTTGCAGGTCCTGAATTCATATTCTAATAAAACTCTCGGCACTGAGGTGAGAACTGAAGATTTAAACTAAAGATTTAAATTGCTCAATGAATACAAGGATTTTTGCCATTCAGGCATTGGACTTAGACTCCTTTCCAGTGAGAGGGGACATTCAGCTGCTCTGTCACTGGGAATTGAGAGGAGTCTGAGCTAATGAACCTTCTTCTCTCCTTTGTCAGCTGTCCAGTGTCCCCACCAGCACTGTGACCATCCTCACCTCAAAGCCAGGATGCCCCCGGGGCCAGCCCAGGCACAGCCTCCACCTCCTGTGAATTTGGGAGAGTTCTTGGCTGCTGATCAAAGAGGAAAAGAAATATTTGTAAAATAAAGCAACTTTTTCTCTTTTGAAAGGCCTCAATCTAGATAAAATAGAAATAAATGTGGCTGGAAAGGGCTTCTTTCCTCTACACATCCTGGTTTCTTGCAAGCCATCTCCACCCTTTCTCTCTCCACGAGTGGTTCATGTGGGAGTAGCTCTTTGTGAAGATCTACAGATAAAGTTATGGCAGCTATCCAAAGACATTCATGGCTCCTGGCAATCTATCTTCCTTTAACATAATTATATCCTTGTGGGGGATAAATCTGGGAGAAGATTTAAAAAAAAAAAGACACTTCAGTGTTGAAGGGGGAAAAAATTGGATTTTAGTCTGCTGCAGTGTAATGTGATGGTGCTCTGTTTCTTATGCCCCAAATAATTAGTATCAGGGAAATTGTTTCAGAAATTACTATCCCTGTCGTTAACCTTGAGTGCACAAGGGTGGGGGTGCCACGTTTTGGGGGAGGGTTTTTTCCATTTTTATTGATTCTGGTGTCATTATCTCATTCATGTTGCTAGGAGCCCTTTAGGAGCTCGCCTTCAAAACAGCAGATCTGTTCTTTCACTCGGACAGCCAGGAAAGCATTCCTTTGGCAGAGCTTTGGGCTGCTTTTTGTGATATATTCAGGCCCTAATCAAGCCTTACTGTCCCTAAGTGCTTGTGTAACATAACTTGGTGAATGTTCTCTGGAGGTCTGACAGGTGTATCAGGCTTTAGAAAAGATTGTACCCTTCAGATGTTGGAAATGCCGTGGGGAAAAAATGCGAAAGGGCAGCATAAAATGTGAACTCTTAAAAATAGCCTCACATCCTGCTTGCATAACGTGACATGCTATTAAGCTTGCCTACAAAAGGCTGCAGTTGTGTGGTACTGCAGCATTTCGAGTTTTAATGGCATGGGGAAAATGCAAGTTTGCTCTTCTCCAGAGTCAGAGAAAATTACAGTGTTCCTATGCCATCAGTCCTAATGATATTTCCAGTTTCATGAGAGCCAATTTTGCAACATAAATGAAATAGGCATCTCTCATTGACACAGTATCAATCCCTGAAAATACACCTCGTGTTAATGCATCCATCTCTAATTGATGCCTTGCAAATGTTGAGCACTATCACATCATCAAAGGGCTGCATAGGTTAAAGAACTTCTTACTGAAGTGGGAGAGCTATCCAGGGGGGGAATTATTGCTAGCTCTAAACAAGATGTTATTTCCTTTCAGATAATATAAGAAGCCACAGGGGCATTAAACTTCTTGTTAGAACAGACCATGCTATAAGATAAACTCACGTTCAGAGAGACTTCTGGGTTTTGGCATAGGGGGATAAAAGGTATGGGAAAGAAAGACTGGTGGATAGGCTTCTGGAGAAGTCCAGGCATTTAAGCTTGGTTCTAATTACTGCAATATATGGAATTTGAAATTTATTCATAGCTGTCAATATTTACTGTCTGTAGACACTGATAAGTATTAAATGTTTAGCTCTTTACAAACATTGTCATTTCTGAGATGAACTGGCATGAAATTGTGAGACAGGCTGAAATATAAAGATGATGTAGAATGAATACAGGAGGAGAAGGGATTGTCTAAAACATATTCCAGCCCTTTTGGGTTTGAATACTCTTCTATGGGATCCTGGATGACAGGACAAAAATGACAAAAATTATCTGATATGTCTGACCTATTTCTGCTCTTTGTTAATGCTGTGTGGTTTCAGTTCCCTCTGCTCCTCCTGAGAATGTCTCTGCTGAAGCCGTGAGCTCAACCCAGATCCTGCTGACCTGGGCAGCAGTTCCTGAGTCTGAGCAGAATGGTCTCATCCTGGGCTACAAGGTATGCAACTGCAGTTTCACACTCGTTTGATCTTTAGTGTATTTCCAGGACATGATTTTGTATTTGTTATTTGTTATTCACCTGCTGGATATTCTTATTGTTCCAAAGTCAGCTGGAGAAGATAGATGAAGTCTGCTGGCTTTGAAAGGGGTGATTGGTGAATTAATTTCATTTTATACTGGGTGACAAGGAGGAATCTCCCTCTCTTCAGTCCTCATGCAACAATCTCTTTCCTTCTGTGTATTGTCTACATTTCTCCTGCAGATCCTTTACAAAGCAAAGGATTTGGACTCTGAACCCAAGAGCCAGACAGTGAGGGGGAACCACACCCAGTCAGTGCTGCTCTCGGGCCTGAGGAAATTTGTCCTCTACGAGCTCCAGGTGCTGGCATTCACCCGCATTGGGGATGGGGTGCCCAGCTCCCCAGCAGTGACAGAGAGAACCAAGGATGATGGTGAGTTTAAAGGTTATCAGAGTAACCATCTTATTTCATCCAAACTTTTAATGTGGATTTCTTCCAGTGGTGCACGTGTAGGCAACAAATATTTGGATTTTGGGGGGATTCTTTTCTTTCAGCTTTGAACCCAAAGGACGTTGGCTGTACCTGGTAAAACTCGTGACAACATGCGACCTTAACTGCTCTGCCTAGGGTTAGGGTTACACCTAGGGTTAGGGAGGGTTCAGAAAACCACAACACCCAGAGATCCAATGACTCTGCAGCAAAAAATGGAATGCCATGGGGAGCACTGGAGTGCAACAACTTGACTTCCTAAAGAACATTTTGTTTGGAACCACCGCAACCCCTATTCAGCTTTAAACACTTGGTCTGGGGTTAAGCCTAAGGTTATGTAGGATTCAGAAAACTACAAAGCCCAGAGATCCAATGACTCTGTAGCAAGAAAAGAAATGCCAAGGGGAGCACTGGAGTGCAAAAACATGACTCCCTAAACAACATTTTGCTTGGAACCACCACTACCCCCATACAACATTGAATGCTCTGCCTAGGGTTAGGGTTACACCTAGGGTTAGGGTACAGAAAACCAGAAAGCCCAGAGCTCCAATGACTCTGCAGCCAAAAAAGGAATACTAAGGGGAGCACAGGAGTGCCACTTCTTTACTCCCTCCACAATTATTTGCCCTGCACCACAAATACCCCCATGTGACTTTTAATGCTCGAACTAGGGTTAGGGTCACGCCTAGGGTTAGGGTTCAGAAAACCACAAAGCCCAGACATCCAATGACTCTGCAGCTGCAAAATGCATGGGGAACCCAGGACTGCCACAACATGGCTTATATAACTCAGCAGTATCCCCTTGGTCATGGGCTGAGAATCTGGCAAAAGCACAGAAAACCAATGTCCCCTATTTCCTCCTTCCCTGCAGCTAATGAAGAGGAAAAAGACTTCTAATATTGAACTCTGAAGCTTGGTGGAAATAATTTCTATTGAAGACAATTTTAGAGCCCAGTTATAAATTCCTATTGAAGTTCAATCATGCTATTAAAAAAAAAAAGTTCTGCAATTGAAAGCAATAAACAAATCTGGGTCTGACTGGACTGAAGGAAAGAGATGGAATTTGTGACTTCAGTAATCCACTCTCCTTTTTTTTTCACCCCAAAAGAATAAGGCATTGACCTTGGAAAATGATCCAACTAGCTTCCTTTTGCAGCTGCCTGCAGCACTTCCCAGGGAGTTCCCAGTGCAGTTGGATGTCCTGAAGGAACCCAAGCAAGCACTCCCTGAACAGGCTGGTGGGGTGGAAGTGTTCCTGCTGATGGAATTCTACAGAAATTTGGTTCAATTCTTGAAATATTTTTGGGCTTTGCAGATCCTAAAACTGCTTTTACTTTCATTACTTTTTCAGGAATAAATAGGTTGCGATCAGTGTTAGAGGGTTTTGTTTAAGTCTCTCTCATCAAAACATTTTCAAAATAATAATGGAGTAAACATTGGTTTACACAAGCAAATTCATTAGGGTAATTTGGTTGGGCTGAAAACACATTCAGACTTCTGGCTTAATAAAACATTTTCCACGCAGTGCAGGGAAGGAAGGAGTGGGAGCATGTGGGGTCAGGAGCAGGGACAACAACTCCCTGACATTTTTTTAGCCTTTTTCTCAGCATACTCCATGTATATTGACCTGGCTTTTTTTTGAAAGGAAAAATAAGAAAAATTACTGTTAGCAGAACACTGCAGGGAGAAAACAAGCTCTCAGTGAAATGTACATATTAGACTGTAATGAGAAATACTTAAAATTGTTTGTTTTGGATAACCCCATTATAGCAGTTCCCTCCTTAAGTGCATGTTGGCAAATGAAACAAATTGTTCCTTCATCTCCATACACCTGACATAAATATGTTGTGCCTCCTCTGGGCTCAACTTAATTAAAAGTATCACTAGGAGTAATGCAGGTGGAATTTGTGCTGAAGGGGAAAATTCATGGATGGTAATGTATGAATGAGCATCTCCTCACCTCGTGAACTTGGGCTGGTCAGCACATCTGTGTTCATGTGCCTCTCACCTTCCTCGGGTTCTCCTGCTCACACCTTAGTGTTTAAGATGCAAATGTAAAGTTAGGAAGCAGTTCAAAGCTGGTGCTGATGGCACAGGGAAGGGATATTGCTCAATTCCAACAGGTATGAAGTGGATTAAGCTATATAACTCTGTAAAGGCAGCTTGGTGTCTTGCTTCATGGTGTATTCTCAGTTACACCAGTGGTGATGCTGCAGTGAGAAAAATCCTACAGAGCTCAGAGCACTTGGTACAGTAAAAAACCACTGTAGGGTGCACTGGTCTGTGCTGTGTTTTGTGTCTGAGGGTGTTGGAGGACAGAATGTATATTTATTTACAGAACAAATGTATGTTATGCACACGCACGGGGGCTTCTATTGGAGAGATACAGCTTGGGTCACAATTGTGTACGGGCTGAGCAGAAAACCTGTGGTGCCTCTGACGTGAGATGATCCCTCTGATGTGCCATGGGCTGTGTGTTGCCTTGCAGCCCCCGGGCCCCCCGTGCGGCTGGTGTTCCCCGAGGTGAGGCTCACGTCCGTCCGCATCGTCTGGCAGCCCCCGGAGGAGCCCAACGGGATCATCCTGGGTAAGACGGGAGTGAAGGGATGGAGGTCAGAGCAAGCGACAGCTGAGGGGTTCTCCTTTGCCTTGCACATAAGCAAATCTCTGGCTGAAAAAAAGAAAATGTGCTGCTGTCAGTCGAGGGGGCTGTGGTGGGGGGACAAGTCTTCTGTGGGTTTTCCTGAGCCAGAATTTGGTGTTGGTCAAGGACCTGTGTCTGAGTGTCATCTCTCTTCCCATCTGCGTTTGTTGGTAACCTGTTTGGCTGACTGTTGGGAAAACTGCCTGGAGACCTGGATTTTCCCCACATTTGCCAGACATGCCCAAGGTTTCAGTTTTATTTGTGCTTCTGTTTTATTGCTTCCTTCAGATAATATGTCTGACAGGTCATGAGGAGTTAAATCCTGTTTGCCCTTTCATCAAGGAAAAGAGAGGCAGCAAGGCATGACAGGAATTTGTGGAAAACCTTCTCACCTTCCTGCTCTCATAACTCTTGGGTTGCCTTTGCAATATGTGCACCAGCCACTGTTGCACTTAAAATGTGAAGATTTTTACAATGTAAGAATCCATTCCTGCCTCTAAAATTAACGTAGCTCATAGTTACCAAGCAATTTAGTGTTTGCTGCTGCTGCTGAACACATTTTACAGTAGTTCTGGCTGGTGAGCAAAGATTTGTGTCTCAATTCTGAGAACAGAAGCAAAAGCTTTTGTTTTTATCTAGTACTCAGTCTGCCAGGCCTTTCTGCTTCTTATTTCACTGTCATCGTTCAGGCTCATGTGTAGCCTTTCAGCAATATTCCCTAAAGCCTTCCTTGCTGGCTGGAGGGTGCCTGCTTCAAATGCTCCTGCAGAGATGGCCTTGCTTTAAATATAGAACTCATCCTGCATTGCACTTAAATCTTGAGTCAAGAACTCAGTGTTTGCTCAGGTGTGTAGTTTACCAAAGTGATCCTGGCATCTGAAGACACAAGGCAATCATCAAACAGCATCCAAAGGCAGACACTGCAGGATTTTCTGAGCACGAGGAGGAGTCTGTGTGAAGCTTGGCAGTGGTGAGCTGCCAGAGATGGATCCACGCAGGGTTTCTCTACAGCTCAAGGAAGCTTGGCTTCCAGGTTGTCTTGTGGGTTTGATTTGTTGCTTTTTTTAAGGAACTGTGTGTCCTAATACTTGCTCTCAGCAGAGATTGAGATTTGAGTCACAGGATGTGGTTAAGGAGGAAAAAAAAATCATTTGATAGGAACGATGAGAAAGAACAAAAGACATTTTGCTCCCCCAACTGTGTTCCAGCCTCTCACGTTGCTGCACTTTGTCGGCCTCATTTGCTGGAGTTGCTGCAAGATCAGGGGAGTGAGAACTCTCCTTTATTTTGTCTTTGCAGACTGCTTTGTGCAGTGCATCCCCTCCTCAGCTGATTCTTGCTGATTGCCATTATGATGATCATAAAATCATACAAGTGACAGCGATGGAAGGAAAGGGAAAAGCTTGTCCCTTGAAGAATCTTTGGCATGTTTAGTGTAGACTCTTGTTTCTAATGTCTTTCACAGCCCATGCCCAGTAAGACATCCCAGGATACTTCACACAGTCCTTGACTGCTCTGATGGTGTAACTGGATCAGCTCATGTCCCACTGTTCATTCCTGCCCTTTCCCACAGTACACTTCCCGGTCAGCCAGTCCTCCTTTCACAAGAACATTAAGCTTTTTCTCTTTAAGTGTGATAATTTGCAGATGCCTTTATTGAATTTCATCTCACTGATTCCAGACCATCTCTCTTCATTACCCAGATCTCTTTAAACGACACTCGTGTCCTCTAAAGTGTGCACAGCTTGGTTTCATTTTTCGAGTTTGAAAGCAGATTGGCAATTCCATCAGCCAGATCATTAATGAAAGTATTAAACAGGACCAGACTCATTCATGAAGCCTCATGAGAGCTTACTTACTATGTCCTCCCAGGTTGTTAGCAAATCATTGATAATAGCATTTTACTTTTTTTTTTTTTTAGTGTTCATCTCAAAATGTGTGTGGTGTTTTTCTTAGGTTCTATTATTGTATTTGCTTTTGGTGAGACTGTGTGCAACCATATTAAAGCCTAACTCAAAGTCAGTGTGGTTCATATCTACTCTTCCCACCTGGCCAATTACACTGTCAAAATGGAAAACAGATTATTTGATATTTATTATTTGCTCCAATCAAACAAATATTGGCTGTTCCTTGGCACATTATTATCCTCATGGATGCTTGTATATTGACTCATATTTTTTTCCAGGTTTTTTCTGTTTATTGAACTTTAGTTTTATTTGTCCATAATTCCATTAGTCAGTCTCGCCTTCTTTTAAAAGATGGTGTACTCTGTTTGCCCTTTTGTAATGTTCTGGGATGTCACCTGTCATCCACAAGTCCTAGAAGAGAATGGCTAATTATTCAGAGATGGCTCCATCTCTGCAGGGCAAATTTCATCAGGCCTTTCTGACTTGATTACATCCAGCTTAACTAAATATTCGTTAACCTGTTCTCTATTCCAGCCTGCATCCCTACTTACATTGTTGTCACTTTTAATTTGTGCACAGGATCTTGTCAGCACCAATTTCTTGTTGTGTGTGAAAATGCAGCAATGCAGGTATCAGCCTTCCTTCCCTTTCTGCCCCACCTGTGTTGGGCTCATTTTTTCTTCCTGCTGGTTGACCTGTCCTCCTCCTCTCCCTCAGATTCCTAATGTATTTCTGAAATCTTTCTCATTGCCTTTGCTGCCCTTCAGGTGATAACTCACTTTGCTCTTTGGCCATTCTGATTTTGTCCTTATGTGCCTGTGCTGTCTATTTATACACTCCCTCAGACCTGTGTCCTGTTTCAACTTTTTGTCTGATTCACTTTTGATTTTCAGGTCATTAGTGAGCTCTGAATGCAAACATATTGGCCTCTTAACATCTTTTGTCTGCATTGGGATAGTTGTACCGATTTTTTTGTCTCTTAAAATGGTCAGCTAACCTGGATTCCTTTTTCTCTTAGAATTCCATCCCAGGGAGATGTTACCTGCCAGTACCCCCATCCACCTCTTTGAAGTCCATTGTCTTTATTCAACAGTTCTCACTTTTCTTTTCTGGATTGTAGAAATACTGAGGTTCCTGGAGGAAGTAGTTAGCTGCCAAAGAGAGAAAAAGGGAAAATTGCTCATGCTGGGTGCTTCTGTGATCTTTCCTAAGAAGTGAGCTGTGCCTCAAAAATAGATAAAAAACAACGTGTAGTGTTCTAAGGAAAGGTTGCAAATTTGTGGAGTTTAGATATTTTTTTTTTCATGTGCACTTTTTACATCTCATTACTGTAATGAACCTCCAAAACACCACTGCAACCCCTCGGTCAACTGCACCAAAGTAGAGTCATTGGGAAAAATAAGTGAATGTAATTTTGTGCACTGCCCTTCTATTCACTCATGGGGCTCAAAAGAAAAACCACTTGCTTTGCAAGAGCAACTTCTATTCAGAGCCTTTGAACTAATGTTCCTGCTCTGCCTGCCTTGTCCTCCGAGCATACACACACCTTTGCAGCTAACATTTTTGTAATCTATATAAAAACATGTTCTAGCATTTCAGAGAGAGATTAGCAGGATGAAATACTGGCAGGCACCAAGAGGGAAAACCACTTGTTTGTTTGTTTAAATATTTTACTGTGCAAGACTGCGAGATATTTCCCTTTTTCCTTCTGGGAATGTTATGCCAACCATCTGAGGCTTCACTCTGTCTCCCTCTCTGCACTCAGTTCAGCCAGCACCCACACAGTTCCCTCAAATACTATTAAAGATAAATGAGGAATTAATGTGCATTTGTGCACTTCAAGTTATGAGCTCCCCCTGAAAACGAGAGCTTAACCCACATCCTCCCCAGCCCTGGTTAGTATTCCTCACGGTATCCTCGTATTTAGCATTTACCTGGAGCTTAGTGCAAAAAAAAAAAAAAAAAGTGTAAGAACTCCACCGAGAATTAGAACCAAAATTGGATGTAATCCATGTTTGCAAATTCCTATTTTGATCCCGGGCTGCATTTGCACACCCTCTGGCCCTAAAACAGATAAGCAGGAAAATCAACAAACTGGATTGCTGCTCCGCGCTATCGCTCGGCTCTCCCCGAGTCCTGTGACAAATTAATAAGTGTTTGTATCTCTGCTGCACCGTGGCCTGCACCAACAGGTGCTGTCACTTCTTGAAGGGCTTTGTATGGTGATGAGCTTGAAAGCTTTTTGATATTCATGGGGTGTTGCCCCCCTCCTCCTGCCTGTTTGCTTTGGGGAATCCAGCGGTGACCCAGCGCTTAACAGGCAGCTGCCATTTATTGAGTTTGGGAAGTGTGCAGCTCGTGGAACTGCTTGCACTTGTGCAAAAAAATGCTCAAACCGATGCTAAAGTGAAAAATAAGCCTCGTTTCAATGGATAACTCCTGAAAGCAATGAAAACTCCTGAAGACCTGATCTTCCAGAAGGGTTTTTTAAATGCTGTTTTGGCCTGAGGAGTGGCAGCACTCCCAATAGCAGAAGAGATTTGGGATCTAATGCTAGCTATATGGCAGAAAAGTTAAGAAAATAATATGAATTCTTATTGACCATCCAGATATTTCACACTCTGTAAGATATTCCTTTCCCAAAAAAGTTTGCTCCAATCACCTTTTAAAGGTTTTACTTTCATTCATAACCTTTGATTTTTTTAAAATTTTTTTCTCCTAAGATATCTGCAACATCTTCTTGTCATAATCTAGTAAGGAAAGGAAGCTGCTCATTCCTCCACTGCAGCAATTGCCTGTTATAGCCCTCAAGCATACATTAATTTCTCTTTGAACACTTTCCATTTACCTCTATTGATTTGCCTCGTTTGATTTCACTTAACATTTCCTTTCTTCTCCTATCCCTTCTTGCTGAAATTCATCAACTTAATAATTTTATCTTTTTGATCTTGCATTAGCCCTAGTTATTATCCAAGCTGTAGTTTAAGTACTGAGTCTTCTGTGCCACTCAGAAAAAATAAAAGTAATGTTTTTTATGCCAGTCTGGATCCTCATTGTCCCAAACTCTCTAGCAGGAGATTCAGGGAGTCAGAATGAAGTACTGGATGTCCCTCGGGTGAGTTGTAGGTAGCAGTAAAAGTGAGCTGAGTTCAAGTGTAGAGCTTGGGTATTTGCCTTGGAATTAGACCTATGGAGGTGTTGAGTTGCTTAGGAAATCTGTTAAGGTGATGGCTCTGGTTGTGTAAATTCAGGAAAACAGGTATTTCCTCAGATTCTGACCCAACACAGTGGATGTGGGAGGGGACAGTGAGAGCTGGTGCTGTTTTTCACAGGGATGCAAAGAAAGGGAGTTTGCAGAGCCTGTCACAGAGACAGGCTGTGACAAGTGATTTCCTCTTTCTCACAGCTAAATTAATTTTTTCAGTAGCCACAGACCCACTCTTGTGTAAGATATTGTAATGGCCTAGATATGTATGGGTTCCTTTGCCTAATCTGGTTGTGTTTGTAATTGCTTTCCAGCGTGAGTGCCACCATTTAGCAGTAAATAGTTATCTTTCTATTCCCCCTTACATTTTAACTACACTTCGTATTTTACAAAGGTTTAGAAAAGAGAGGAAATTACTCAACAAGGATATGTCCCAGATATCATACTTATCTTTTAATAACTAGATAAATCAACTTTTCCGTTCTTTTAATGTTCTCTGTTTCCCTCCAGGTCTTATTCTTTACATCTTATGTCCCTTTATCAAGCTTCTTTAGCCATCTTAGTTGCTTATTCCTTCATCTTTCCTGCTTCTGTAAAAATTTCCCCAGTGCTTTTCTTTGACTGTTTTTCCTCCTTGTTAAGATCCTGCACTGGGGTTTTCACTCCCACATTCTTCACATCAGTGTAAACAAAAAAGATCATATATATCAGTTCCTTCTCCCCATTGCTCTCTGTCTTTCTGTGGACTTTTTAAAAAAAGATCAAAATATTGCAGCATTAAAGGTACAGAAATACTTTGTTAAAATATATTGGACCAGTAATGGAAGAACTAGTCCCATGGATAAAAGGAGATAATTTGCAGGTGAAACAATGAAATGTTGAAAGTGTAAGACCCCAAGACTTTGCTGGGATCTAAGCACACTCAGGAGCATTGAAAAATCAGGAGACTTTTTAATTTATTAGTATAGAAGAGAACAGACTATTCCAGTTGGAAGGCACCTATAACAATAATAAAGTCCAGCTCCCTGACCAGTTCAGTGCTGACCAAGTTACAGCATTATTAAGGACTTCATCCGAATGATTTTTAAACACAGACAGGCTTGGGACATTGCCCACATCTCCAGGAAGGCAGTTCCAGGGTTTGACCACCCTCTCTGTAAATAAATTCTTCCTCATGTCCAGTCTGAACCTTGGCTGAAGCAGTTTTGAAGCATTCCCACGTGTCCTATCAGTCCCAGGGAGATCATAGAACCGAGGTAATTTGGGTTAGCAGCAATCTTTGAAAGCCATCTGGTCCAACCCCCCTGCCATGGGCAGGGACATTCTCAACTAAAAATGGTTGTTCTGAGCCATGTCCAAACTGACCTTGAATATTTCCAAGGATGGGACAGCCACCACCTCTCTGCACCAGTGTTTAACACTCTAATAGATCAGCATGTCCCTCTCCACATCCCCTCCTCAGGGAGCTGCAGAGAACAGTGAGGTCTCCCCTCAGCCTTCAGATTAGACAATCCCAAAGTCCTCAGGGACTCCTCATAGGACATTATTCCCAGCCTTTGGGGAAATCTAAAGCTATCCACCCCGCTGTGGAAATATTCCTGTAGGAATAAACCAACCACAGCCTGGGGGAGATGGAGCTGAAGGCACAGGTACTCAGAAGAGCCGGGTCACTCCTCGAGGTGTTGCTGCAAATTGTCCCATGTGAAGCAGCCATGACTGTCCCCAAGCAGCTGCCAGAGGAGAAAGGACAAGGAAACCCTGGTGCATTATCAGTGGCACTGTGAGAGTCAGCACAACAAAATTAATACCATCTGTATCCCAATTAAATTTCCACTGTTTGTGGCAGAGTGCACCACACACGAGTGGCATCGATTCCAGGGACTGCAGGAGCTCCTGGCCCTTTCTATGAGTGGCAATGTGGCAATTGTGGCATATTCACAGTGGGAAATAAATGTCATTGGGTTTTCGCTAATAACCATAGGTAAGATCAGCCCCTCAGATTTCATGCACTGACCTCCCCAAATGAACCATGCCAGGTTTGACTCCCCTTGGTTTTGTAACAGCCAAGATGTGGTGGGAGTTCAAACTCTAGCTGGGATATTAATTCCATGAGAAAGAGATGGCTCAGGTGCTGCAGACCTCTTTTGTCATTTGGAGGATGAGCAGAGGGTTGGCAGAACTGTGCCATGACTGTTTTGTTTTCAGCTGGTTTGATTTGGATTTGTTGGCTGCACTCTGCCCTGTGTAACTCCATGGAGCATTTAATCATACATTCAGCTCGGGCAATAAAACCCCACATCAGTTCTGCTATTAATTGATTTTGGAAGTCAGCTGCTGGACTGGAAGTTACCATTGAGCTCCAGAAGTGAGAGCCTGATTGAATTGCTAGGTTTACAGAATGGATTTGAACATTTGGCAGACCCTCTTTGGGGGACAGTTGTCGCTAGTGGTGCGTAAGAACCCTGGAAGCCCTCCTTGCACAGTGGAATCATTAATAACCCAGGCTAAACTGTGAGCTCCTGATTGTCAGGCAGGGTGGAAGGGGGGTTATCACTTACAGGCATCAGCAAAATTGATTATTGAGACCTGCACGGATGAAGCAGGACCACAGAGCTTGCAGGCTCCTTCCTCGGGCTCTGAGCAAGGGCAGGGATGCTGAATGACAGAAGGGTGGCTTTATGGGCAGTTCTGGCTCTCACTGCTGAGGGAAAAGCATGTGCAGAAAGGAGGAGCAAGCTCTGACTGGAGCTGTGTGAAGGCTGCATGGTTTGGGCAATCCAGCTGCTGGAGCTGCAGCTGAAGAACCTTGAATTTGAGCCAGTGCTGAAACTGGGAGAGGGCAGAACAAGCTGTGAGCATGTGTTGGAAAGCTGAAACTGGAGCGTTGCCTTGAACCACCTCAGTCAGGTGAGACATTGCACCGACTCTGTTCCTTTGCTTTCCAAAAAGGTACCAGTATGCCCAGGAAAGATTAAAGTGGTTTTGCATCTTGTTGGCCTAGGAAAGATTAAGGTGGTTTTGCATCTTGTTGGCCTAAAGGATGGAAAGTGAACCGGGTTTCATGGCAGTTGTATCCAGCAGAGCCTGGTGTGTGAGCGATTTCCTTTGTAAGGTGTGTGGCATCTGCCAAAAAGCAGAGCTTTAGAACACCAAAGGCAGTAAATTACTTTTCTCCCGACTTCAGATATGCATGTAATTAGGATAAGCTAATAGTGCTGGTGCTCTTTTGTCCCTGCTAGAGAAGGCAGCTGAGCCTTTTCCCCTCTCTGCTTGCAGGGTACCAGGTCGCCTACCGCCTGGCCAGCAGCAGCCCCAACAAGTTCACCACGGTGGAGGTTGGCTCCACAGTCCGGCAGTTCACGGCTACAGACCTGAGCCCAGAGTCAGCCTACATCTTCAGGACATCTGCCAAGACCAGGCAGGGCTGGGGGGAGCCTCTGGAAGCCACGGTGATCACCACTGAGAAACGAGGTAATGCTTGCAAGCCGTGGGTTCAGGGAATTTCTGTGCCTGCCCTGGAGCCTGCGCTGCACTTAGGGGGATTTTAATAGCAGGCTGCACCTCCTCCTTCTCACCCCATAAACCTGCCCCAATCCATAGCAACATCATGATTTGAGAAAGCAAGGCAGACTTTTATGAGACACAGTTCTTCTAACCTGCCAGGCTGTTGGAATTGATTTTTCCATCAGCTGCTATATTGGCCATATGCAGCCTCCTTTTGCAGTCAGATGGTTTTTTTGGGTTTTTTTTTTTTCAGCTCTCGTTTTCTAGAAAGATTGCAATCTTAAGAAAGTAAGTGATGGATGAATTATATTGATTAGGGAACGCAAAATGAGAGGCAGTGGTGTTGCAGAATTTCTCCACGGCTCCTCCATTGTGCCTCAGCCCTGGCCTAATGTGTTTGTAATTACTCTGGCCTTTCACTGCCACACGCTCGAGCAGAGCCTTTGCATCTGGATTGCCCAGACTTTTTCTGCTTCTTGCATCAGCCATTAAATGGTTGTTTGCATCTTGACTCTCCAGACAAATCCTGTTCTGAAGGGAATCTAGAAGGTGGCATTTATATGTGTGTGTAGATGAAACCAGATGCTTTGATACCAAATGTACCAAAATGTGAAAGACATGTAAGGTATTACAGAATCTGCTCTGCATCACTGCTTGTTTTAAATGCTTTGGCTCAAGGAACTGCTCATTCCTCCAGTTTTAGAACTGATCTGTAGAGCTTCAGTTAAAAAATTTGCATTTCCTACTTGTGCATGAAAATTTTAATTTTTTTTTTAATTCAGAGCTAAAAGAGGATATGTTGGTGAATATGTTGGTGGAGAAAAAGAGTGTAGGGTTTTGGTTTTTTTGTCTTGCACATAGGCCATGTTCCACTGCAAAGGATGTACCTGGTCTCTTAAGCTGGCAAAATCAAAACAAGCCAGGGTAACTCTACCAGCAGCACTGAGTTTTGTGCCATGTGATGTCTGGATACTGATATTTTAAAAGTAAAATTCTCCCTCAAAAACTAGAACCATACAACTCCCGTGCCTCATAAAAGTTGCAGTTCAGAGAGGGGCACACTCCAGCAGGCCACAGGCCAGACCTCCACAGACATCTTCCAGCTGTTGTTAAAACTTCTATATTTGCCTGTGGGCCTGCTCTTCTTCTTGCCCAAGTTATGCACTATAATGCAACCAATGACATTTGCTTTAAATTCCTAAAATGTGCCTGATAAGCAATTTAATTTGTTTAAAGTCCTTTCTATACCTTGCACATCATTTATTGCAAGAGTAAGGATTTCCCATTTTATTTGCCAACAATATCTTCCTTTTTATTTTTCTTTAACACTTCCAAGAGGAGAGGAAGTTGATGTTCAGCTACCAACAGCAAGAGCCTGTGAGGTGCATTTCAACTATTCCTGGCCTGTTTGGTTGGGTTTAAAATTCCCTCTGGCAAAGCTCTGCAGGTCGTGTGCAGCCTTCCCAGTGCATAACAGTGCAGTCCTCAGAGAAAGAACCTCTGGAGATGTATTAGGAAATTGGAAGTGCCTTTGCTAAAGATACTGTCCATCAAAGAGATTTATCATCTCAAGGTTTCTCCCACCCCTGTCTGATTGCTGTCAAAGGGGAGGTTCAAAGCCTGACATGTGGAGGCTTCAAAAAAGAACCCACCATGTCAAAAAAAGTGAATTCTCAAAGCTCAGAGCCTCTCCTGCTCAATAAAATGTGCTGAGATTCCCCAGACTGTGCACAAGGATGCACAATAGCTCAAGACAGAGCTCCCAGCTCCACTGTGGGAACAATGACCTCTTGTTGCTATCAGTGCTTTATGGTTATCTTGAGTACCCAAATCGCAGTGTAACATTTCTCTTTTTGATGGACAGCTCTGCTGGGTCTCTATGTGCTTTGGAACCACAGGTTTACTGATCTCATTTAAAGTGTAAGGACAACAATGTGTTTTCCCACATCAGCAAGAATTATAAAAGGGGATGATAAAGAGTTTTATCCAGTGCAGCTCTTTTGATAACAAGAAATTAACCTGAAATGTGTATACATGACAATAAATACTCTAGAATAAAAGATATTTAATTCCTGTTAATTAAGATGTATTTAATATCCTCATAGTCCTTGATACTAGGATAGACAGACACAAAAATTCTCTTGAAAATTAACAAAATTGGTCACTCCTGCCCTTGTGAATTCCTTGGTTAATCCCAGTATAAATCTTTACATTTTGCAGTGATGCCTGTGATTTATAGATCCCAAGTTATATTGTGTGTTATATATTCTCCAGAGCCTCTGCTGCAGTGCTTTGAATCTCCACTTCAGAATAGTCAACACCAGTGATCAGGGCAGAACTGAGTCAAAAAATGTAAATGTAGCAAGGAATTAAAAGTAGTCTATAGAGTCATGTGGCCTGGCCTGCACTGCCAGTCTCACCTTAGCATTTGCTTGTGGCTAAACTCCCATAAATAAACTCTTTATACTAATAGGTTTGTACAAACAGTCAGGGAGTATATCCTGCAACACGGGAGATTTTAAGATCTCCCATTAGCGGCAGAAGGAAACCAAATCATGGGAGACTGACTGCAAGATCTGACCTGCCCAAAAGTGCAGAGCTTATCAGCAGAATGTATAAAATCCCTGCATGCCTCTCCCTCCCTGGCATGGAATAACCCCACGTCCCTGTCTCTGCCTGTCAGTGTAAGGCACTGACCTTTCGTGTCGTGCTGCTGCTCGCAGGCTGCTGGCACCCAGGGCTTCCTCCAGCTAATAGCTTACAAGGCTTTGGGCACTGATGTCAGCGAGAGCAGGCTGCAGAGAAATGCCAAAACACACAGGAAATGGTTTTAGGGGATGGCAGGGAAATGAAACACTGGCCAAACGGAGCTGTGAGGAATCAGGCAGGCTGAGGTGTGTTTATGGAAACAAGTGCTGATGAAGTTGAATTGAATTGCTTCTCAAAAGCAAGTCACTGCGGTGTCTCCAATCAATTTCTGCTTTATTACATGCCACACATTTTAATCAGAATCAATAATCTTCATGATAAACAATTAAACAATTATTCCTCACTCTATAGAGTTTCTCTATTGAAATCGATGGAGTGCGGAGATGTGGTGACGGGAAAGGAGACGTGTAATGAAACAGTTGGGGGCTGGCATGCTCACACCTGCATTGCCATTCCCTGCTCATCCCAGAGCTGTGAGGGTAATTACTCTGGAGAGAGCTCCCTCAGCACTGCCTGGTTTGACTTTACAGGTTCAAGGTTAGTGGGTGTGAAGGGAAGGGTTGGGGAGCTCTGGAAGGGACCTGCACCGGGTGCTCCAGCCCCAGCTCTGTGCTGGTTCTAGGCTGGGGTTTGGAAACAGCAGCACCAGGAGCTCATGATGCCTCCTGGTTCCTTGCCTGGTGCAGGAATTCAACATCAGCTGTGTGTGCTTGGGCTCTGCCACACAACAGCCTGTTCCAGCTCTCCCCTTCCTCGAGCCTCAGGTGGGGGAAGAGGATCCTGCATAGCACAGACAGAACAGAGTTCTTGGTACCAACAGGTTAAAAAGTGAGCCAATTTACACACAGATTCTGTCAAAAGACCAATTGCAGAAGCACAGCTGAGTTTCATTAAAGATTGCCTTGCTTTGCTTGGCTGCCAGTCCTGATGATTCTTCTTTAACCTGCTGGGTCAAGACCCCCCAAAGTTTGAGGTCCAGTGTGAGGAAAGTTTATATCCTATGGTGACCTTTGATGCAAGGAGATAAGAATCAGTTTTACTGCTCCTCCTTGCAGCAGAAGGTTAAGGAATGGGATGGTTGTATACTTCATGTGGCAAATCCAAAAATTCAATGCCCTGTGGCTTTACCACTGTGAAAATCTGACCAGGCTGTCGCATTTTACATTGCTGTGAATCTCCTCTCAAAGCAGCTGAATTATGTTTGATTGCAGAACGACCAGCCCCTCCCAGGCAGGTGATGACCCCGCAGGCTGACGTGTCCTCCCGGAGCCTGGTGCTGACGTGGGTCCCTGGCAGTGATGGATCCTCTCCAATCCGATATTTCACCGTCCAAGTGCGGGAGCTGCCACACGGGGACTGGCAAACCTACTCCTCGTCCATCAGCCACGAGGCCACATCCTGCACTATCGAAAGGTACCCCGTGGTCCCGGGCCAGCACAGAAATTCTGTTCTTTCCCACTGGTTAGGAAACCAAAACAAGCATCACTCAGCTTCACGTTCTTTTTGGGGGAGAGAGGTTAAGTGAGGCCGCTGCTCCCATTTTAGAGGTGGTGTTAGGAACAGCAGTTGAGAGATTTGCTGAAGGTCATGCAATAAATCTAATTAAAGTTGGACTGCAGTGCATCTTTTTGAAGCCTTTCCTGGAAGCTCACCACCACAGATAACACTACTCAGGCTAAATCATATGTAGCTACACAGTGCTCTGTAAAATACAACTAGTTAAAAATCCTTTCAGCAGTGACTGATGTTAAAATCCACTCTGAATGCTGCATTGCAATTATCTCTATATAAGCTTTTCCAGATGAAATGAGAACCATTTTTATCTATATTTTCCATACTGAAGTTTATAGATAGCATCAGAATGTTTAAACTTTGTTATTCAGGCTTCATTATATCATCCGCAATACTGGTGTAATTAAAGTCCTTGTAACATCAGCAGAAGTAATTGAATGTCTACGAGCAGGTACTTGTTTTGCTGTCCATTTCCTCTGTTGACAAGCCAGTACAAATCAGGTTATTTCTAAAAGGCCATGAGCTTTAGGACAATCAGGTATTCTGAGCATTCAGACACAGATTTTTTGGGTCTGTTATTAAAAGCATTGGTGGCTGTGGTATATGGCAGCTTACTGGTTCTGTGCCAGTATCTTTCCAATCAAAGCCTGTAAAAACAAGGAAACCATCTATGTCACTTAGACTTGACGTTGCCATGGCTGAAAACAAAAGATCAAAAAGGATGATTCACATTAATCACATTGCTGTAGGTAAGTAATTCTGTCCTGGTAGGGTGGCACTGCTGAAAGAGATTTCTTCTCCCCATTGCTAAAAGCACTTTCCTGTGGAAGTTCAGAAGGGTCGTGGTTGTGAGAGTGCTGTCCATCACAATGCATTATCCTTGATGTTTAATCATTCCTTACAAGTACCGTGGGTTTGTAGTCAGAGTTACATCTGCCAGTGGATGGTTAGACACTACCAATTAATTAGTGAAATCCTCTGTAAGTTACAGCTCTGCATTTCAAACCTCTGCTGTGACTCCAAAGGCAGCCTCCCCTTCACCTCCCCTGCCAAGCCAGGACAGAATCATCTTTGCAAGGTTATGTCAGCTGGAAATCACTCTTTGCATATCTTAAAGCACCACGTAGATAAAAGAGCTGCAGGGAACCTGTTGTTGCTGTCTTTATTAAATAATCCAAGTAATGGCATTAATTTGGGATTCAGCAGGAATGAAATGCCCTGATCAAGTGGTGTGGTGTAGGGGATTAGTCAGGAGCTGGCACTCTGAATTCCAGAGCCTGCTGGGCACTGGCTGACCCTGGGCATGTCTCCTGCCTCCTCCCCATCCCTGCTCAGAGGGTGGGCTGACCCAGATGGCTTTGGAGGATATCTCAGCAAAGCACCTTGAAAGCAAGCTCTGCACAGCCATGCAGAACTCAGATAGCAAGCCCCAGTCGTGGGCTGCTCCATGAGCTGCAGCCTCAGGTCTGTTTTCTGGTGCCCAATCCAGCAGCAAATCCATGAGTGTTTCTGGGAACTCAGGGCAGGGGACATCAGGGGACATGGTGCCGATGGCAGCAGGGGTGGGAACGCCTGGGAAGCTGGGGGAGCCTGCAGAGAAGAGACCGTGGGGAAAGGACACAAACTGCTCAGTGACTGTGGTGGGCAGTGGGCAGGTTCCCCGTTGTGGGCAGGAAATTGTGATGAGGGAGGGAGATTTCATCCCTCAGCCTTGTTTTGCCCATTCCACAGCTTGAACCCGTTCACCTCTTACAAACTGCGAGTGAAGGCCACCAACGACATCGGGGACAGCGACTTCAGCGCCGAGACAGAGGCGGTGACAACCCTGCAGGATGGTAAGGGAGGAGGAGGAGGAGAGGCACACTGGGGGCATCACGAGGGGTGGGGGCTCCCCAGGGCTCCTGGAGCCACTGCAGGCTGTTCTCCATGGAGGCTGGAGTGAAAACCAACAGCCAAAGCAGGAAGGTGACACAGGTAGCAATGAGGTATGGCTGAATTAACAGGCAGCCTCTAAGTGTCCTGCTGTGCCCTCTGATAATGAATCATACTTTCAGGAGTCTCAGAATGGATTTAAACTTCGTTTGATTGGCTTCCAAACTCTGCACTAACCATTATCTTTGCAGAAATTGAATAATTTACAAGAGAGCATTAAAAATAAATGTAGAACCCTGCATACATTTGAAGAAGTTTCTTCAATTGTTTTCCCCTCACAATCCACGTCAGTCTGCAGAATGGCAAAATTGCTGAGGTATAAGTAAGAAAGAGTATGAAGCTCCTGGAAACATGAGCATTTAATCCTGCAGATCAGGACTAATAAACTGTGAATGACATTGACAAGGCTTTTATTTTTAGCCTTAGAGATCAGCTTCTAATTCCTTGATTGTATAAAGTCGATGCCTGAATGCAGAAGTAGCTCTGATGTCTTGAACGCAGGAAGAAACTCTGCAAAGCAGGAAAAGCATCAGTATGTGCTTTTACCCTGGGAAATTGAGTAATCCTGGGATAGATACATGGATAAATATATATATGTGAGTGCTGTGAGGTGAGGGGCAATCTCTTCTCCAAAGTAAGAAGTAGTAGGACATAAGAAATGGCCTGGTTGCACCAGGAGAAGTTTAGATTGAATATTAGGGAAAATTCCTTCACTGTAAGGTTTCTCAAGCACTGGCAAAAGTGGTGGAATCCCCATCCCTGGAGGGATTTAAAAGTCATGTACATGTGGCACTTGGGGACATGAGTTAGCAGGAGGCTTGGAAGTGCTGACTCAACAATGGTTGGACTTAATGATCTTAGAGGTCTTTCTCAACCTAAATGGTTCTGTGGTTATATATAAATATATATTAAAAATATATATATATATAAATATATATGGTGGTAGGAATTATTTCCTACAGAGCAAGGAGTGACAGGTTAAAAATAACACTGAGATATAAAAATAGGAGGCCATTTTGCCAGGGAATGTGATCTTGAAATCAGAAGAGCAGAGGACAGAGCTCAGGAGTGTGGGAAGTTAAACAGGAGCCCGTGTAATACCTGACTAATGTGCTAAGCAGCCCCTTAAAGGCATCCTGACTCTCCACCTTCCTGCACAGCAGCAGCAGGGTCAGTGCAGGCTGTAACTGGTGCTAATGAGGCAGCACTGACTCACTGTTGTGGAATTTAAAATTTCATTTTAAGTTCTCTTTGAATTTAGCTACAGTGGGTCCAGAGTTGTGCTTGGCCTCCTCACAATACAACTGGGAAAAAACTGTGAAAGCTTCTCACCTCCTCAACAAACTGAGCATTTATTCTGCTGGGCAACCCCAGTGCTGCCACTTGAGCATTGCACAGGGGAGGGCTGTGAGCTCCTGAGAAGCCTTTGCTTCATGTTTGAGCTGCTGTGCAGTGCCTGGGAGTGCCACAGGCCATGGACACAGGAAGGGGTTAACCTGTCTGCAGGAAATCAAGCTGTCCTGACTAAAATAATGTGTGATTATGTGACACAAACTCCTAAATTCAAGGTGGGCTTGCCCCAAAGGTGGAAAAAAAATCTCCTGGAAAATCTGGAAGCATTTTTCTCACGCTTTGGAGGCAGCACACAGCTGGTTTAACTTCCTTACAGATGGGCATCTGGTGGTGTGTGAGCAGCTGGCTGCTGCAGCTTCCTCCAGGTTCATGCCCTGAGCTTTTCTTACTCTGCTCAAGCTGCCAAGGCCACAGGTAGAGCAAGGGCTGAAAGGGGAGTGCCTGATTCTCCCTGGCTTCCAGCATCCACATCCACCCTGCTGCTCTGGAGACCCACCACCAAGCAGCTGGGATGGAAGATTTCCTTCAGCAGTGAAGAACCTGATAAATGAAAGAAAAGCTGCCCCTTTTCCACCCTCTTGCTGTAACTGCTTTTGTTTCCTTTTTCTCTTGTTTAGTTCCAGATGAGCCACCCAGTTCTGTGTTAGTGACTCCCCACACGACTTCCTCTGTCCTTGTGCAGTGGCAGGTAGGTAAAATGAAAAATTCTGATATTGCTGTGAGCAATTTTTTGGCTGCTTTGACTTGTTGAATTTAAGGGTACATTGCCAGGGACATTTTCTTGAGCTGGAAGTATTGGACTAACATTGAAGGACTGCAACTACTTCCTTATTTGCCTGATCTAGCATAAATTTTAGTGATGAATGGAGATTGCTGGCAGTTGCTTTTACTTTGTGCCCCACTGGGAGGTAAAGGAGTGTCTGTAGCCATGTCCAAGATTGTTACTTGTCAGATTCGTGCCCTTTCATTGTTATCCATGGATGTGCATCTTTACATGGGAAATATTCCACGGAGTGTGGTGTTGGTAGAATCAGGTAATCAGAATCTCAGATCATGCACAGTCTCCTCCTGCTGCTGGAAGGATCAGAAGCCTGAGATCAATGCCTGAAATCCCATTCATACCTCTGAGGAGCTCCACACACTCCCTTGACTCTTTGAGAGGGAAACATTGGGTTTCTTCAGAGAAAAGAAAGGAAGTTCGAGCTCTCTGCAGTCTCTCTGGGTTGGATGGGGAGGTATTTGTGTCAAGTCTGCATTTTACATTGGCATTTCCTCTGCCTTCCTTTATCTCTCAATCCTGGGCTCCTGGGAGATGCAAGAACATTTTGTGATCCAGTGCCTGAGGTTTCTTTTTGCAGAGTGAGCATTAATAGAGGGACCTCAGTGGGGTACTGCACATTATCCATAACCCATCCTGGAAAGCCTCTGCCCACCCTGCTCCCCAGACAATGTCCCCCACACATAATAAGGATGACTTTGGACAGATTGCATTATAGTGAAAAATGTACATATGCATTTACAGTACAGATGGGACTCCTTGCATTTTGGGAAGAAAAATATAAAGATGAGGATGTGTTTATTGCTGTGCAGCAGCACTTTCAAATCTGCCTGGCTGTGCTGCTGGGTGCCTGGCCCCAGCTCATGCAGGATAATCCTGGGCAGCAGCATTGCTTACAGCATGTTGAGCAAATAGGAGACATGTTGAGCAGTTTTACCAAAGGAATTATGGAGACATGCAAATCTACCTCCCCACCTACAACCAGACCCCCCAGCAAAGGGGGAAAAAGAACAGAAAGAGAGGACAAAGAGGATGTGAGGCACGATGGACCACAGAAATCAACATTCCCCCAGCTGACTGATTACTGGTGTGTAGTTAATGTGAAATAGGTGGTTGTTTAGGTAATTGGATGCTTTTCATTTCATGAAAGTGAAATGGGGTTGTTGTGCCAGAGCCATCTCAAGGGAGTTGTGGGCGATTATATGTCATTACCACATGTATATTAATAGGTCCTGGTAATTCAACCGTACTATATTTTTCAAATAAACAAAAATCTTCAAGTCTCACAATAGCCTCCAATTAAGAGGAAGTTTCACAGCAGTGTCTAAGAAATAATGTAAACTGAAAACAGCAGTCAAGCTAAATGGGAGAGTGGATTTCCAAGCAAAGCTAAATTTTTAACTTTGAGCTGTGTTAATAATTCACAAAACAAACTCTCGGTGCACTATCTGGGCTTTCAGCTGCTTGGTCCAATCAGTCCATTATTTTTAAATTTAAAGGAGGAAGAAAATAAGTAATTTCCAGTGAGGTCTGTTGTATCAATAATGCAGAGTTATTTCAAATGTTCTGGAGGATGTTACACTTAACATCAGGATCATGTACTGTTATGCTTCTACCTTAGAGATAACAATTATTCAAACTTGCATTTTAGTCTTCATTTATTTATTTCTCTATAAACAGCACAAAAATGTTTCTCTTACTTCTGTACAACCTTATGGGCTGCCACTCATAATCATTTTACCTATTTCAGCAGATAGCCCAGGCTTTTCTACAAAATCCTAAATAATCCATTACATCAAAAGCAGAGTTTTGTCCACAGAAGACAGACAGGAAGGGGAAGACTTGACCTTTTAGCAGAGTACCCTTTCCAGGAAAGAATCATCATTTCCACGATGAAAAAAGAGAGACAAAAAAAGAGAGACAGTTTGCAAACTATTTATTTGTGGAGCTTTCCTGTCCTAAATCTCAAGGATGGAAAAAATGGAGAATCTCATGATAGCATAAGAAAACAAGGCTTGCTCTCATAAGATCAGTGTTGGACCACAATGAGAAATAAGAAATTAGTTAAGAAATTAACTGCCTGTTAGGCAGTTACATGGCAGAGCAGGGAGTCACAGTTTCCTCCTCGCCTTCAGCAGGGTTTTCCTTTTAGAGTTCTGCAGGATCATCCAGTTCAACTTTTTTTCCCTCCTAAATTTAAAAAAAAAAGTTTATTAGTAATTAAAATAGGAAAAGTCATAGGTAGGCAAGGACACTGCTGTGCTATGAAGCCCTTCCTGTAAGGGCATCATCAGGGCTAAAGGAACTTCAGTGTAATACAGAAAACAGTCATAAGATTGTAAAAGGAAAAAAAATATCAGGAGAGAGGAACTGATAATTTCTAGTAACCCCATCTCATCTTCTTGCACAGGAAAGTGTTTCAGCTGGTCCAGGAGCAGTAATGACATGGGGCAGCCCTGGAGAAACCTGGCACTTTAGTCTATTTTCTTAGTCCCTTGGACAAGGGGCTCTCAGCCTGAGACTAGGAAAGGCTGTTGTACGAGAGCTTGATTTATTTGCCTTGTAAAATGCAGTCGTAGAGGGAATATGATTGCCCTTTCTAAAATACATCACAGGAGTAAACACCCCACAGGGAGAAGAACAATTTAACCCAAAAGGCAATGTTAGCACAGGAACAAATGGTTAGAAACTGGCTATGAATTATTTAGATTAGAAATTAAATGAAGGTTTCTAACCGCCCGAGTGGCGAGGCTGGGAAGGATCAGCTCCATTTCTGGTGGAGGTTGTTCTGGCTGTGAAAGAAGCTTTCAGCAGGTGGGTTCTGCAGTGGGGAGGTCCCAGCCCTGATGCTCCTCGAGGTCCCTCACAATCCTGTATCCACAGCATCGTTCTCTGCAGCAGATGCCAAATAACAGTGAAAGGTGGGCAGGGCTTTGCCAGAGGATGGAGCACAATGATGAGCACGAAACAATGATGAATGAGAGATCTCCAACCAGATAGAGCAAGTGAAATCTTGGGAGGGTTTGGGTTGCTCTCAGCAGGCTCTGTGCAGGACAGCTGCAAAAGAAGGCAGCTTCCTGCTGGAGCAGGTTCTGCTCCTTCTCCTGGTGGCTCTGTCGTTTCCTTATACTCTGGTTCATGTAATTTTCTTTTTTGGTTTCCATAAACTGCAGTCTTTCTACTTAGTTCCTTCAGCCCTCACCCAAAGCAAGGTCCTTGGCACTGAGACAGGACAGTTCCTCTCCTTTTGCCATTGTAATGGAGTAATGGAATATTCATGTCATTTCTGGAAGCTGAATGCCAGGTTATTACCAAAGATCTTCCTCCTTTCTATCAAGACGTCCTTACTTTGTTCATTAAAATTACATGGGGCATTGCCTTCTATTGTGACAGTGTTTCACACCAGCAGTTAATTTTTACACAATGCTTTTCCTTAGTAAGGTTCTCAGGGCTGGTAGGGATCTTTCTGGATTAAAGCTAAGATCATCTTTGAAATCCCTTTCATTTGTACTTTCAGCCCCTTAAATTTCAGTTAAAGAATCTTTCAAAGATAAATGGCTCAAGGCATCTCTTCTCTGCAGTTCTTAGCCTGCATTAGACTCAGGAAAGTAATTTTTTTTCCAAAACATGAGGAATCCCTTTGCTTGTCTCTACTTAAGCAAGCCACCCAGACACAAATCTCCTTTTCAGTGTGCCAGCTGTATATCTGCAGCTGAAGGAGGATGTGAGGGGCTGCTGGAGAAGCTTTGCTGAGGCGTTTTGTCTTTGAGCATCTCCCAACATGATGCAGAAGGAAAAAAACCGCATATTTGAGCCATCCCGTGGTTGTATGTGTGAAATTGCTCAGAGCTGTTATGAAGGAGCCCTCGGTTTTCCTCTGTGCCCACACCAGAGCCCATCACACTGTAACTTCTCTCTAAATGCCTGTATGAGGTTGTTATTAGACCTAATTTTTTCTTCCTAATCAAAGCCAGAACACTTTTTATTATTCCTCTTTATTTTCCTTTTTATTTGCTCATCAGTCTTTCAGTAAAATAATGCAAAATGAAAACTGTCCCATGATCAGTTCCCAGGGAAAAGAAAGGTTGTGACAAATTATTTCCTTTTGGAAGCAGTGAAACACTGTTTGTCTGCTGCAGTGTTAGTGCAAGGCAACCTGCATTTCCAGGGAGTGCTTTTTTTATACTTTTCATCACACCCAGGTTTCTGTGGGCCAAGAAGGAAAGGAGCTGGGTTCATTGTGTGGATTTTTCAGTCAAGAACCTTTTGCAATGGCCACAGCTGAGCAAAACCCTCAAAGCTGCCTTTGACTCGTGCTTTTCAAACCCCACAACCTTCAACCCTGGGCGTTATTAATGTCTGTTTTCACCTGAGCACAGAGCCACCGCCCCTGCTGAGGGGAGCCTGTTGCCATGCCCATCCTCACGAGCCTGTTCTTCACGTGGATCTTTTCCAGCCCCCCAAAGTGGAGAGTCTGAACGGGCTCCTGTTGGGATACCGCATCTACTACCGCGAGCTGGATTACGACGCCGCGCCTGGCACGGAATCCAAGAACATCCAGAGCCCCTCAGCCCTGAGGGCAGAGCTCACACGTAAGCCTGTGCACCTTAAAGTACCCCACAGTGGTGATCTGTCATTGCACCAGGCACTGCTCCCCCACTCCTGCCCCATGGAAATAAAATGTCAGTTTAAGAGTGCTGGGAGTAATTCAGGTTTTACGCAATCAGCCTGAAGATGCTGAAAAATGCAAGTGACTTCAGTGTGATCAGCATTGTAATGGTCTGTGCTGAGCTCTGCCAGTATACTGGAATTGATGGTCTGTTCCCCACATGCCCTCTGATCTCCTGCTTCCCTCTACCTCCATCATTACCCTGGTGCACTTTGTTTTTCTGCCTTCAAATGAGAGACACTTCATTTTCCTCAGCTGGAAACTTTTTCCTTTCTTGCTGGTTTTTTTTTCAATAGTTTCTATAATTGACGTTTTGTTTTTCTTTTTACAGTATGAAGAAAACAGCTGAGGAGAATTTTAAAATAGAAATTTTATAATTTCAAACTGCTTGTCCATATTTTAGAAGAAAATAGCAAAGATGAGCAAGAATTTTTAGGTGCCTGCTTACCATGTTAGTCACTGGGATTTATGGCTCACATGGAAAGAAGGTGGAGAGGGAGAGGAATAATAGAAAAAAAAATAAAAAGGATTTTTAGATAAATGCTAGAAAGAAAATCAGAGGGAAGAATAGGCAGAATAAGATGATGTGAGGCAGACATGTGAACACTCAGCTGGAGAAATAAGGTCCAGCAATAAGATGTGCTCATGGAGCGACCAGCTTTTGTCCTCTTTGATGTCACTGGAATATTCAGAATAAAATAATACTCCAAGAGCAGCAGAATAGGGTTCAGTGAGACGATTTTAATATCTCACATCATCTGCCATGCTTTCCTGAAGCCATAGAAGTGATTTCTACAAAAGCAAGAGTGAATTTTAATGAGAGTTTGGATAAGTGGGTGCTTTCAATATAAAGTAAGCACCTAACTCTGACCTCACTTATGTGGTCAGAGCTAATGAGACTTCTCAGACTGAGCAGCTTGAACCAGGACAGAGATGTAGAGCTCTTGTAGGTGTAGGAATGCAGAAGGGTTTTTCTCAGACTCAAACGGAATGACAGAGTACATTATGAAATAATGAATTTGGATGCTCTCACAAGACAGGGAGCCTGTGAAACCAACCAGTTTTGTCTTTTCCCCCTTCTTTTCTGGCCCTGCAGCAATGTTCCTAATCACTGTAGAGGAGAAAAAACGAGCTGTACCTCTCCAGGGAGTCAAGAGACAGAGAGAGCAAGGGGTGGAGACAAATGTATTTTAAGATAAATTTCCCTCTTTCTCCTCATAATTCTCACCTTAGAACACCTCTGTTCCTCGCTGACCCACAGTTTTGCACAGCTGAGCATATTGTTACAATTCACTCACAGCAGGAATATTGAATTCTTTAAGTGAAACTGTGGGAAATCAAATTCACACTTAAAGAAACAGGTCCTGCCCTGATGTAAGTGTTCACTTCGTGGTCCACATTCCAGCTCAGTACTCTGCAGCTCTTCAGGTTTTGAATTTTGCATCTCAAGAAACCAGGATATAATGTACCACTGAGAGCTTTCGCCCCTAGAAATCATTTCATTTTTACTCATTTGTTCTATTTAATCTAAAAGCCAGCACATCTTGGTGTTGTGTATTTGTGAGTTCCTCTGTTTGAGGAGGAAATGAAACAGCCCCATGTGGGCGAGATGCTCTCGATGTGTTCCGAGAGAGTGATGTGATTTTATTGCCCTTCAAGGTATATTCCTAAAGCTTAAACTGTGTATGGGTGTGCTGCCTCATTTGCCTCTGTCTCTGCTGTACATCATTTGCAATAACTATTTCCTTGCACTGTAACAAGCTTTCTGCTTTGCTTACCCTGAATAGCCCAAGGCAGCTTCAAGACAGTGAACAGCAGCTCTGCATTAACGACGTATGAATTAACACGTAAGTGAACATTGCCTTCAGTTGAGACTCTTTGTAATGGTTCAAAATATACCACAGGCAAACTCCTGTGGCTCTCCTCCATGGATCCAGCAGAAATCAACACAGATTAATGACTCTGGCTTTCTCCAGTTTCTTTTTCTTTAAGCCTTTGCTTCCCCTACACTCAGAGACATGGATGATGCAAGTAGGTAGCTGTTGTAAAAACGTGGCTGCTGGGAAGGTAAAACATTACTGACTGTAACAACCCAGTATTGCTGATGCCAAATGAATTTTGATTCATTTGCCACATATTTTGCAGTCCATCTGAGTTTAGCTGTATCACATCATTAGTCCTATGATTCAAGCATTGCGATGCTCGGGCATTCCGTGGAGTACAAGGCCAATTTAGAAAGGGCCCAATGAATTTATGTGCATCTCCAGAGGTGTTTTCAATTGGAAATGAATAAAATAACATTCGACAGAGTTAAAAGGCAAGTTGCTTTGTGGTGATGATGGTTCACTAGATAGGTTTTGCCCAAGGCTTTTGAGTCACAGATTGTGATGGGCTAAAAAAAAAGAAAAAATGAAGCCTGATCCCCACTGAAAGTTGCATGCATGAACTCTCGTGTTCCATTTTCTTCCACATTCAGTTAACACTAAAATCTCCCTTGTGACTTCTCATGGCAGAAAATAAAGTTTCCATGTGCAAGCTGCCCAGTACTATATGTCTGTATCTTGCTATTGTTTGTTTATGAACTCAGCACTGTTACTTCTGATTTGCTTGCTCCATCTTTTGCAGTCCATCCAAATTTAGTGATATCACATTTTAAAAATTGGAGATATATTAGATCTAATTTACAGTATGCCCAAGACTGGGGAATGATGCTGAACTCGCAGTCAGATATTGGAGCATAGTTATAAACAGTACTGTGATACTGAAATTAGACAAACTTACCTAATTAGGTATTTTGAACCTTACCAAACCAATGGCATACTGTCAGTCCCCGAGTTAAGGAGACTCTGATTCACAGATAGCAGGAAAAATTATTGGCAAAGGGAGGAATTTGGACCTCTGGCCATGCGTGTCTTAATTCAATGCTCATTTAAATAGGGCAATTTATATTATTGATTGCTCTCTTACTCTAATTTCCCTGTTAAGTATTGTAGATGATAAATATATCTGTTGAGATTGATTCTTTCATCTTGAAAATGCAAAATCTGAAACTGCTCAGGCGCTGCCTCCCCTAATGACGTTGAAGTGATTCTGCTCCACCCTTGTTGCATCTGTTAATTACCCACAAACAATTGGGGTCTTTTAGATTTTTTCATGCTTCTCTCACTCTCTTGCCTCATCTGTCAGAGTAGTTTCTCTGTGTCAGCAAAGACATTTGTTGCCTGTTGGCCAAATGGAGTCCAACCTTCAAATTCTCCTTTCTCATTGTGGTTGATGGTCAGGTCATGTTGGAGGAGAAGATCCCTGTGGAGTACCTGGAATGAGACTCCAGATTTCCCACTGCAGGTCACCCTCTGCACCTGCTTCAGCTGTTCTAGAGCAGTGCAGTTGCCAAATTCCCCCCCTAAATGAGCATTCCAGGGATTAGGCAAAGGCTAGGAAGGCTCTTTCCTCCCAGTGCAGATCTAAATGAGGCATTCAAAGCCAAATCCTGCCATTTTCTGTACTTAAGAATGACCTAGAGATGTTCCTCTACTTAGTTATCCATAAGAAATGGGTGTATTTCAAGAGAAATTGTTATTCCTCTTACTGGAGCAACACTGTGAGGAAACACTGGAAAATCCTGCCATTTCATCAAAAATAACTTTCAAAATGATGCAAATACTGTTGTGATACGTGAATTCAGGAAGTCTTGAAGTAGACATTGCACTATTGTATTGTTCTATTGCCACATTTTCTGAGGGAAAAGTCTGGAGATAAAGAGGTGTTGGAGTCTAAAAGATATCTGTAATACAGTATAAATCATAATATATTAATATGTAATATTTTACTTTTTCAGAATTGAAGAAATACAAGAGATATGAAGTCCTAATGACAGCATATAATGTCATTGGTGAGAGCCCTACCAGCACACCAGTGGAAGTATTTGTGGGTGAAGCAGGTAGGTGAAAAGAAAAGTAGTTGATTTCTTTCTCTTTTTATAAAATACCTACATGTTGTAGAATTCTCTAGATAATGTTCAATAATTGTCCAGGAAAGGGATTATTTGAAAAATTCCTCAGTCATTATTTCTGACAGTTCTTTTGTTGCCTGCTCTCCTGGAATAGGCACTGGCAGTTTCTTGCCTTACTTGCCATTGGAAAAGCAGTTGGTCTGCAGGAAGGAGGGGAGAAAGGGCATTTTGAAAGAAAGAAGAGAAAATATTTTTGGAGTTGCAGGAGGATGACTGTTCATACCAAATTAGCTTGAGGGAATAAATCTGACTCAAGTTAAAGAAGTGAAAAGTGGAGCACAGGAAAGCCACAAGGGAAAAGAAACAAAACTGCAAAACAAGGGAGACTTGGAAATCTGATTCTTTTATTTTATAACCCTCTGTGTAGAGACGTTGCCTGGCACCACACCTGGCTGTGTTTTTGTGCTCTTGGAGCGAGGAGATGGTGTCTGGTTCAATGTTCAGCCCAAAGGGTTTGGGCGCTCCCAGGAACGTGCAGGCTGTCCCTGCATCCAGGCACTGCCCAAGCCTTTGCTTACTCTGGATCTGGTGCCTGAGACCTTTTAGATCGTTTGAAAATCCCCCCACTGGAAGGCTGGAGGTGGAAATCAGGACAGAAGAGCTGAGCAGACACTTCTGTGAATGCCTTGAGACACGGGTGGTTTGTCAGAGCCCAGATAACCCCTGGCCAGTCTGTCCCTTCAGGAGCTGCAGCTGGGAAGGGCAGGGCTGGAATAGCTGCTGCTCTCCTGCAGCCCTGCCAGCGGGGCTGTGCTATGGTGATCCCAGCTGGAGAGAGGCTGGCTGGAATCCTCCTTAGTTCTGGTCTCAGTTCCTGCAGCAGCAGCAGCAGCGTTTGAAGCTCAGAACAAGGGGAGGCAGCTCCACCCTCCTGCTGCTTGGCCCAGCAATGGCAATGATTGCACTTTGTTCCTCTGTCTGGGGGCTGTGGGATGGAGGAGCTAGCAAAACCAGCGCCAGTTCCTTTCATTATTAGTCATTAGACATTCTATAGCTCAAAACTGAGCAAAGCACTTTTTTTTTAAGAGCTCTACTGCGCAGTTTTTTAAACTCTGCTTAACCTTTTCATTTCAAATATGGTGCAACATTCACCATCTTTCTTTGAAAACATCATAAATTAATCAGAGCAGTGTTGTCCTGGAGAGACAGCTGGCAATATTTACATTTTTTTCTTGTTTGCTGCTGCTCCAACTTACTTCTGCAACTGCAGCAAAGAAAGTCCCAGGTGGAGCCAACTGTATCTGGCTTCAAAACACATTTTTGTTTCAGAGCTAAGTATCTCCCTGCTGCAAATGGAGCCAGCACATGCTCTTATACACATGCACACAGCATGGGAAATCAGCTGTGGAGAACAAGGAAATGCTGTTGTATTGTGTATTTTAATCCAACAGTCCAGATCTTCATAACTCAGGGAACAGGGCAATGGGAGGAGACAGACTTGTGAGGACACTGAGATAATTACAGGACCCCTGAGTGTCTGAAGGAAGTAGGGCAGAAATTAGATGAGCTTTAAGATCCCTTCCAACTCAAACCATTCCAGAATTCTGTGATATCCAGGAGGCTTCCTTTCCCAGGCAGGACTGGTGTGTCTGAAGTTGCAGTGTGTGACTTGGCTGTTGTTTTAGAGTTCCTGGATTTACATCTGGAAAGGAACCATCCAGGTTCACACAGCAGAGATGATGCATGTAGGATCTTCCTGCCGATTTTCACTCTTGTTGTGTGAAGTTATTACACTTTGTTATATAACTGCCTCTTCCACCTCCAGAACTGGCTGTGATTTATACTGTGAGTAAAGTGATTGGAGATGGTATTGCAATTTAAGTTTTAAATTGATTTGTGACACCTTTGAGTTAAAGTGTGCTGTGGAAATACAAGGTTTTTGCTGTTATTGTTTGCTCAATGTTCTTACTCTCGGTAAAGGCAGTTAAGCAGCAAGCTGGAAAAAAATGGGTCTGCTCAGCTCCAACAATGGGGCATCCAGGTTAAAAACAGAGAAAAGCTTCCCAATAAACAAGTGCTGACACAGGCACAAAGTGAGTGAAGGTGGCCAGTCCCTGGGCTGAAGCTCTCAGTAGCTCTTGTCTCAGTGCTGTTAAATGGGGCCTCGTTCTGCCCTAAGCATTGCAGTAATTCTGGGAGAGGGGAGAACATTCCTCTCTGGCTCGTAAAAAGGGATATACAGCCTTTATACCTTTGGGGAAATGTGCTGGGCTGAGGCCAGCTCAGCCCAAATACCCATTTCTGTTGGGTGTTCGTGTTGCTGATGGTTGTGCTGTTCAGCTTCTACAGAGTGATGCAGGAGGAGAAGTGTCTGTGATTCCTTCCTTCCCTCTTGTGCTCTCCCCCGTTAGATTTGAAAATTTTCCTATGATCATATCTGGATTTTTACAGTAAAAGTTCCAGTAGGTAATGGAACCACCTGAGAATCTTGGGGGAATTAAGCCACTAAAACCAACCTTCAAGTTTAGCCAATTAAATGAGCAAAATATACCCAAATGGGGAGTTTCTCTTCAGCCCTGCAGTGCTCTTGAGCTGTGCTCCAGCCAACTGCCCCCTTGGGCAGCCTGAGCAGGTCTTCCCTGCCTCTGACTGATGGGCAGGTGGAAAATTCTGGGAGAGAACAATGGGCCAGACATGAGCAAAAGGCATCTGTAGCCCAACTTGCCTGGTGAACAGGAAAGCTGGAGGCCAGTGGTTTGGATATTTGGGGACTTTTGGTGGTGGTTTTTTAATTTTATTCTACAGGTGGAGAAAATCCTTTTCCTTTTTTGAGTAGCTCATAAGATCAAAGGCTTCATTTTGAGTTCTGCCTGGATATTGGCAAAACTCACTGGCGTGGAGAGCAGTTCTTCCCCAAGATGGGAGAGTGGGCTGGGAGTCCTTGAGCTCAGCACAGCTGGGAAGGATGTGCTGCCTGTTCAGTCTGAGCAGAGCCCGTGTCCTTCCCCCACCTGCCTCAAGCATCTGCATCCCTCTCCTCCAAGGCCCAGAAGATCCTCTAACACTGCCTTTTTAGAGCTGGCTGCAGCTCTGCCCTGCTCATTAGAGAACCATGTGCATCTCCTGACAAATGACAGAAAAATTGAAAGCCACCACTTGCAGAAATTAGGAAGGGAGTCGCAGCCCCGCTGGCAAGCCCCCTTTTTGCCTTGTTAATTCATTTAACAGTTCAGCTGTCAGGGATGCTGCCTTTGATTGGGGAGGCAGTGAGTGTTCAGTGAGAGGCTGGGTACTGATATTCATCCCAGCCCGAAACGCAGCTGCTACCAGAGGTGCTGTTCTGCTCCACTGAAATTAGGACTCTGTTAGAGCAGCCACTATATCAAGAGCATTATTCTACCAGGTTGCTGTCACCACCTGATTGTGTGGGGGGCTCAGGAGTTCGGGAGACTCCACTACCTGCATTTTAATTAAACAGAAATCACAGGTTTGGGCCAGACGTGCTTCACCTAATTTGGGAAGGTGAATAAAGTAAATTGTGGCAATACAAATCCTGTGCTAACGAGCCTGCAGCCTTCAGTGCTTCTCCCATGTACTGCAAAGCTGTTTTGGATGAAAAGTAATGGAATTCATCATTTCTTCCAGCAGCTGTTGCTGGAGTAGAGTGAGTGTGTGCAGAAAGGGGGTGGCAGAAGGGGTGAAGTGCTCCAAGAGACATCAGCCTTTAAACAGGTTGTAAATCCATTTGTGCGAAGAGGGGAGTGATGTGTGTCATTATAACTGATGGTGACATTGGTGACCTTCAGAATTCACAAGAACTGATGAGGCTGGGTTGTTGTTGTTGTTCTTTTTAATGATGATCTCTGAGAGCTGGTTCTGTAATGGGAAAGGCAAGGAGTAAAAAGAGCTGGGAGACAAATCCCTTTGTTTAGAAGTCCTCCACTGAAATGCCACTTTGGTTGTACCATCATCTTTCAGAGAGCATTACCTGGCCCTCTCATTTTCTTCCAAGTGCAACTGTAGCTTGGAAAATAACAGGAATGAGACAGTGATGACTGGTTCTTACCTCTGTCGTCAAAAGCTGAATCCACCTCTTAGTGCAAAGCTAGCAGACACCAAACCAAATTTCTTCCTGTTATGTGCAATTATTTTCATCTGCCCTCCTACCTACAGCTCCATGTGTTCCTGGACTTCAGAAACTTTATTTTATTCACTGTAGCTGACACAGGGAGGGAAGATCTGCTCTGCCAGTCATGTCAGAGTTGGAGCTTGGAGCTGCCTGGCCATCTCCAGCATTTTGCAGGCCAGAAACAGAAACCACCTGGACAGCTCCAAGACCAAAAGAGTGAAATAGGTTTGGGATAGAAAAGGCTACACTGAGAGAGCAAGCCATCATAAGGACAAAGAAGCCTTGTAAGGAAGCAAAGACTTGACTCCAAGTTCTTGGCTCCCCTTTAGAATCTGCTTCCAGCACAGAGCTCTTATCCTTTCTTACCTGGTTATCTGTGCTGGGACAACATCCCTTTGTGCTGAAGGCAGTGCAGGTTGGCAGGACAGGGCTCCTTTGCCCTTGGGTGCTTTAATCTCTTCCTTCAGGCCTCACTCGTTTATGTGTGCACTCCAGATTCCTCCCGTGGTGTCACCTCAGTCCCTTTGTGGAGAATGGGGTCCCTCAGCACTGCCTGGGCCCCCCTTTTTCTTACAGCACAGCAGCTTTATGTCCTCCCCTGCCCCAAGGAGCAGAGGAGATGCTGTGTGGAGTCCCCTGTGCCTCCTTGGTAGCAGGCTCCGAGAGGAATGACAACATTCCTGCACATCTGAGCATCCTGCATCCTGCATGCAGCCACACCCCTGGCTGTCCTCTCCTGTCTGGGTGGGACACACGGGCTGCCTGTGCCTCTGCTGATGGGAGCACAGTGCTGCTGGCACAGCTGCAACAGCTGGGTGGGCAGTGCCATCCCAGATGCCACCGGAGAAGGGAAGACAAGGATTATCGTGGCCATTTCACATTGCAGTAGTGAAAACCTGTCAGCCTAGGGGACAGTATCTTCCCTCGATAAACAAAAGGGGATGGAGGGAAGCTGTTGGGAAATAGAATGGTAAATGAATGATTGGTTTCATTTGCTCAAACTTTAAACAAAGGGCAACTTTGCCTCTTGAAAAGCACCAAGCTTTCAAAATAACAGGGTATTTGTCTTTTAATTGCTGACACCTCTGGACATCAGCAAAAGGCTACTTTGAGGAGGTGGCAGGGTGTTTGAAACTGGTTCCCTTCCCTTTAAATTTAAAGAACCTGCAGAGCTGGTCCAATGTGATGCTCGGTTCTGGATGAGCTTTACTCTGTCATTCTGGGAATGCCTCGCTCCAGGAGTGACACTGGGTTGCCATCCTGTCCCAGTGTCTTTCTCTCCAAGGAAGGAGATGTCCTCTCAGCTTAAAGATGCAAGCCATTTTCTCCAACAATGTGCTAAAAGACAGACTAAAGTCAGAGCAGAGCAAGAAAGGCAAACTGTAGGAAGATGAAAGAAAAAAAGAAGTGGTGAGACATTTCCTGTTTGGATTGGGCTAGTAACCTCTTTCCAGTTTCTCTTGGAAACCAATTCACCTGTATCCCAACAGCATCCCATTTCTGAGAGCAGGATTGGCCACTGGGCACATCCCATCAGTGTTTCTTGGTGGATTTTAAACTTCTCCAGGTTCACTCTGTGTATAGGGATGTCTACTTATATATACACACACCTATATATATATATATGTATATATATCACTAAGGGCTTGTCTGCAGCAAGTCCAATTTGGATTTGTTGTTCCCCTCAATTCAGCTCCTCTGGAGGTAACAGGAATGTTGATAGCACTTGGCTGTGGGATCTAATCCTGCAAGGCTATGGCAGGACAGTAAAAAATAACAAACTGAAGTGTGCCCACATTAGAGCATTAGTCACTGCTTGTGTGCTACTGGTATTGCTACAATGCTGGGGAGTTATGGAAATAAATTTTCTCTCTAAGCCTTGGCTCCCTTTCCTACTCAAACTGGCTATTTTTTAAGGGTAATTTTATATTCTTAATCTGTTTACAGATGATGTGAAGGTTTGCTAATTAGACTTCCAGATTTGGTAGCTTAGCTCAGTAGCTGCTCTTACAATGGCAAGACAGAAAGTAACCGTGCCAGTGTGAGTCTGTGGAAGAAGTGTCCTTAATGTCAACATGTCAAAAAGACAGCCCTGCAGCTCTCTGGAGACTGAAATCTAATGTCAAGGCAGAAGGAAGCAAAGTCTGGGAGTCGTAGTGCTGTCAAAGCAAGTTACTCTACCATATAGGAGAAGGAATTTTAAGCGAATGCACTGGAAAGCAATGTCCAGATTGAGACATAGATTTGATGGGCTTATTTGACATCTTTAATTCTCCATTGACAGTCCAGAAGCTCCCTAAAATGATTTGCAGTGTTTTCATGCTGCAAGTAAAAGCCGAACGCGCGCCTCATTAACAGCTCATTAAGTTGTTAATATTGGTCATCAGCAGCCTTTGGTACAGCACAATGCTTTATGCAGTGCGGCAGCTCCTGCTTAGCTCGGCTCTAATTGCCTCTTTTTATCACGTCTCAATGTAGGGAAGATGTTTCTGTCCTAGCAAAAACATGCGCGGTTTTGGATGCGCTGCTCGGGCTGGTCCCTGGCTGTGGCAGGGCTGGGAGGTGCTGGGCTCTCATCACCGGGCAGCGTTTTTGCTCTCATGATGAACTCACAACCCCAACCATTGCATGCTGATATTGATTTTTTTTTTTTTTTTTGGTGCCGACTGTAGCCCGAGCCGGGCAGGCTCCCGTGCCCAAATTCATCACGAGGGTTCGTGGCTTTGTGCTGCATTTGGTGGAGGGGAAGGACAAACGAGCTGCTCTGCTGCAGTGATCTATGGGCTGTGAAGAGCCGAGGGCAGGGACATCCCTGCACAGAGCAGAGGGCGGAGGGAGAAGCCTGATCGTGTATGCAAAGCTTTACTGAACTAACAGCACACATACTCCATTAAAAGCAGAGGAATTAACCTTCCTTTCAAAAAACATGAGCAATCAGTAGTAAAGTCAAATGAACCAGAAATTGCCCTGGTAAAGAAGTGGGGAAGCTCCTGGCTGATAACTCTTACTCCAGCAGACACAGGCTGGAGTTGGAGTGCTTTTGACTAAACGCTTATATTTGCAGCCAAATTCCTATTTCGCCTAATTGTGCAGTCCTGCTCTGCTTGTTTGCGGTCATCCTGGGATATGTGAGCAAAATTTGTGCTGTAAGTATTTTCATATGGGTCTCAACTCCTGTGGCTTTGCCTCCTCTGTACAGCTTTGCTGTGAAGCCAGCTGTGGAGAAACACAGTTGGTTTTCTTCTCTGAACATCTGTTTGCTGTATCCGTCGTCAATCACAGAACTGGAGGCTTTTCAGGTTGCCTGTTGTAGACTGAAAACAAAAAAAATTTGCCATTTTTGCTGTAGAAAAAAATGAATTAGCAATAGTCTAAAATATCTCGGCCGCAACAGTCCAGGCACTGAGATAGTATGGGAGGGTAAAACCGCAGCAATCGTCTCAGGGATGAAAAATAAAGAAAGAAAAATTCACTGAGAGTCAAGAAAATTTAAATTTAATCTCTCTCTCCCCAGGAGCACAAGAACAGAGTCTTCTGTGGGCTCCCTGGGGTTCCCTGACCATTGCAATCTGTAAATCCTAAATTAGTCCCTCGTGGGGGTCAGCTACCCAAACTGGCATTAAAGCCACAGTGAAAGGTTATTCCGGGGGCAGATCTCACCTGTGCCCTTTGACTTTATTCTGATACAGCTTTTGACATTTGGTAGATGGCAAACCCAGGGGAGATTATTTGATATGCTCCCTTGGCTGCAGTGAAGCAGAAGGATTAGACTTTAGTGGGTGCTGGCATTGTTGTTAGTGGATGTGAAGTGGGTGCTTTTGTCAGCTGCCATGAACTTGTGGTGTTATGGTATTCAAATGTAACATTAACAAATTATAATAAGTGAAACATGACTATAAATAGAGGAGGAGGATTTTTGGGTCCTGGAGAGTGTGAGGAAATAATGTGAAATCCGTAATTTTGCCTCTCCAATGGATAGACTTGTAAGAGAGTGGAGGGCAGTGCTTTCCCATCCTGTACTGCTCCCAGTGCACACAAAAGAGGATCAGACACGCAGCAGCTCCTCACCATCCCCTGAACAACCTTCTGCACCTCCTGGGGGTGAATCCTGCACCCATCAGAGCCGGCACTGCTCTCCTTACACAACTGTTTCTGTTCTTCAATGGAGAAAACCCCAATGTGCATGGATGTAAGGGAGAGGGGCCTGCAGGAGCTGTTCCTGATTTTCACTGATGTAAGATAGGGGGGATTTTAGCTTGCAGGTTCGTGCCTATGGTTGTTTGTGCATACCTAATGCTGTCAGGCTCTTGCTGTTCATGCTCATGGCCCATCTCTGCTGACTGATGGGCTGCCTGCCTGTGTGTGATCATATTCTTGTTGA
Source organism: Acridotheres tristis (assembly GCA_037013685.1). Lineage (NCBI taxonomy): Eukaryota > Metazoa > Chordata > Aves > Passeriformes > Sturnidae > Acridotheres > Acridotheres tristis. Next base: position 11,195,406 of record CM072901.1, read on the forward strand.
CATGAAAGAAATAGAAGGAAAAGCTCATTTTATTATTCCCCCCCTTCTTGTTTTAACCACCTGTAAGCTCTTTCCAGAGGCAGTCTGACAGTTCTGTGAGGGCTTTGCTTTTGGGCTGGGCTCTCTCACTTCCTTGATGGATGATCTCAGTATGCAATGTGATAGCCTGTTCTAGGGTTGTGTTTCCTAAATAGAACTGGGGAATTTAGCAAAAGAAAAGTATGTAGTTTTTGTTTGCAGGCTTTGTCACAGCACTGCTCTCTGAGGTTTGCCATGGTTGTAATCACCCAGATCGTGTCTGCCCCATGAAATTGCCAGATTGCACGTGTCTCACTCACGTGGGAAATCCAAACCCCACTTTAAAATATTAGGCATCACAGCAACAGTGTTTTCAGCACCACTGGCAGAGATAGTGAGGAACAGGATGAGAATGGCTCCTCAGTTCAGAAAGTTCACTGGCTGGTAAACCCTTAGATGTGTGTTCATGGAAAACAGACTCTACTTCTAGTCCTTGTTCCATTTCAGTTTCCAGGATTTCAGTTTGCAGAAATGTCATCTCTCCCTGCCTTCTCCCTCCACCCCCACCTCCCTCCTGTCTCTCTGCAGGTGCTGAAGATACCTGTGCCAATGTTGGGAACCTTCCCAGTGCTAAGCATAGAAGCCGGGGATGTTACATTTGGGGATCGTTTGCAGTTGCTTTAATTTATGTTTCTTCATGACTTTAATACCCTTAAAAAATTGATGTGGCAAAACACAGCTACTCTACTAAATGTGGTATACAGAGAGAGCCAAGTGCCTACCCAGACAAGATGGCACAGAGTAAAACAGCTGCAGGTGTTCCAGACTCCCAAAGTTCTCATCCTGACAGCTGTTCTCTTTCTCCTCTTCACCCTTTCTTCTCCACTAAAAAGAGTTTGTCTTTCTATTTTTTGTCTTTCTATTCCATGTCTTTCTATTTTTGCACTTTTGCTCTGTCTTCATGAATGCTTCAGCGTTCATGAAGGTGAGAGAGATGTTTTTCAAGTTCTTGTGTTCACTTCCACCAGTACATGAGGAGATGTTTCAGTTTCTCTTACACTGATCTATGCAACTGTGTAAATCAACATATACATCAACATCCCTTGGAAAGAGGTATTCCCAACTGAAACCTGGCTTTTATGGCTGTTTTAGCCTCCTTCCCCATCCAGCTGAACGTCTCAATGATGGGGAGGCAGGATTGCTCCTTTGCTGAGACTCATTTCATGTCTCAGGGTGTCACCAGCCTGGCAGGGCAGCATTGATGCCAGATTGCTGAGGAAGAGAGCAGGAGCACTCAGGTAAATAGAGTGTGTTGGAGGGGTTGAGACCCACATCCCTGGAATGTGGCTCTGCCTCTCTTAGTGCCTCTGAAACACATCTGAGTATCCACTGAAATCACGGCCCTTGGAAAAAGCACCGACTTCCATCACGAGATGAAGCCCAGCCTAAAACAGCCAGAAATTAGTGGGAAGTGTGTTTTACATTCTAAATATAGCTTGTGCTGCTCTGTCACAGTGGAAAGCAGCTTCTCAGTAGCTGGTTTTGAAGCACAGTTGACTAATTGTTATTGAGCTAATCAGCATCACTCACACAGCATTCCTGACGGCACCGAGGCTCTGCTGCACGGGGCAGCTCCGATCCTCCCACTGCTCTTTCCCCGACTCTGCAAGAAAATGGCCAATAAACACTGAATATTTTTCTCTCATGCCACTTTTCCTTCATGCAAGGAGTGACTGCAGACATCTGCAGATCCACCTTTTTGGTCGTTCCTGGGAGGTACCATCCTAACATTTCTTCTCTAAGCCTGTACTGCAGGAGGACCCCTTGTGTTGCAGTTTGCCTGTCCTGCAGATCAGTCTCACTGCTTTATCTGGTGACCTTCTGTTTGTTATGTTGTGTTTGGCTTTAGAATCCACTAAACTATTACTTATTTACACTGTGACTTGGAGGCAGTGGCTGCAGCTGAAGAAGAAGCAATCTCCATGTCACTGCAGGGATATAACTTCAATACAGCAAGGATGGCTTAGGCTAGGCAACAAAAAGAATATTGAGTTATTTTGTGAGTTATTGTTATATCATAGATATCCCTATTTTGTTTATTTTTAAAGTATGAGTATTACACAAACCCTTACTTTAAGAGTAGTTAAAGTAGAGAGGTGCTGGCAGAGTTTATGTGGGAATGACAGCACAATCTGGAAAGAAGTCAGTGATTGAGATTATATGAACATCTGACCAGCGAGCTGATCCCAGTGTGACAAAGGACGATGATGTCTGAGTCCTCTCCAAACCCTTTCAGCCCTATTTTCCATGACTGTGTGTGCCAGGAAACTGTGTGTAAACTTTGGAGGGTCTGGTGTGCAAGATTTCACCATCAGCACAAGCGGAATTGAATATTGCTGTGCCTTCTCCCATGTTGTTAATGGCTAGGTAGGTTAAATTACAGCTGATATGCAGAACATGCTGCAACCACCTCACCATTGTAATGTGGAGACAGATTAGAGGTTTTTTTGGGCCTGGAGCTGTGTCTTTATTCTGTGTTTATGCAGCACATTGTGCAATGAGATTCTGGCCTCTAGGTGCTAACACCAAAATGCAAACATATTGATTACTAGAGAATAAAGGCAGGCATGTTCTCCAAGTCATGCTTTGAAGAACTGGGGGGAAACACTTGCTAGGTAGAAAAGGATCAGAGGTCTTTACAAAACAGAAATTTGCTTGGGATTGTCTGGGATCAAGCTGGTGCACAGGGAATCCTTCAGTCTCTTTCACTGCATTTTTCTCCTCATTTTTGGCCTACATGTTTATTTAAATGGCATGTGAGTATCAGGAAATCTTGTCCCAAACTTGTCTGAATGTGCTGCGGGTAGCACTGCCACTGCAGAAACAATTAGAAAACCACTAGAGGAGAAATCCTCTGCTCCCCAGAAACTGGAGCAGATATAAGAGCAGTGAGGAATGCTTCACAAAACCAGTTATCAAGTTTGCCCAATGAATCACAAGGATTTGTAGCCTACCTGTGCCACAGAGCATCGTGGTGACTGTCACTGGGAGAAGGAATAGTGGTTCCATATTGATGGAAAGCTCTGGGTGCCACACAGCCCAGAGAACAAATATCCCAAGTGAGAAGAGATGAGGTGAGCCTTCTGCAGAGCACAGGGCTCTGGAGCAGGGAGGCCACCAGGGATTTAAAGCACCTTCTCTTTAAAGGTTAGAAGCATTTGCAAGCTCAAATTGCCTGCAGTGAGAGCAGAGGCTGCTCAGTGCGGCTGGGAAATGAGGGCAGCGATATGTGTAAATGTGGATTTAGATGTGTAACTTTATTTATGGGCTCGTTTTGACACTCTCACCACGTTTCTGGATAGATTTGTTGTCTTTACGTGATCCTGCCAACAGCAGCCCAGCCCATATTTGTTACTATTTGTTACTAATTACTATACAACCTGCTCAGTCTTTCTCCTTACGTTTTGGCTGAGTGAGAGTTTCAAGGAGACAATCTCAAAGGTAAATTGAAATCAGATAAGAAAAGAAATGTTTACAAATATCTGCATGAGATTCCAAGGCAGGATACGTGCACGGAATTCAACTTCATGAGTACACAGATGTTTTTTTCAGGGAAAGTGAAATGCTTTCCACCTGCCAAGAGCTGTGTTTGGACCCTCGGGGGTCTGTGTCGCTCCTGCTATAGTTGATAATGTCACTAACACCTAAAGCAGTGTGAGGTATGCAGCTCTAACCTTGCTTTTTATATATCTGAGATTTCAACAGCCATGAAAAATTCCGAGCTCAGTAATCTTGAAGTGCATTCCTAGAAGGTAAAAAGCCTTTTGAATTCACCTTTAAAATGCACTCGCTTTTATTGACACAAGCCATCCATATATTCAGGGAATGGTTTGGGGTTGCAAACAGGTGGAGTCTTCAGGGATGTGTTTCCTTCTTTTTGAAGTATTTCACTTCACCCTTAATGGAACGTGCTGTCAGCACAGAGCCACATCAAGCATCAGCAGCACTCTTCTGCTGTCCCTCGCTGTCAACAAGAAGTCTGTGCTTAGAGGCAGAGGGACACATCAGCCTTTGAAAGTTGAACAGAGGGACAGACTCACAGAGCACAAACCCAAACAGTTTGCATCTCGTGGAGGCTCTGTGATAGTGGAGAGAAATGTCTTTTTCCAGACATTCCTTTTCATTCCTCCCGTCAAATTTTTCACCAAGTGCAGTTCCAGCAGCAAGTGTGTCGGTGCAGAGTTATCACTGGCAGGGTTTAACCACTGTATTTCTTAGATGTGCTGCATGAAGGGCTTGAGGAAAAGCAGTGTTTTTCTGGCAGTGGGTTGTAGACGCCATCTCCTCGATGGTTGCATCTCTGAAGCAATATTTGTTCCAGGCTGGCACATGGCATGCAAAGAAAAATGCTCTCGTAGGTGCTGCTTCAGAGCTGGGTGTAGAGAGCACTGTGAAGCTGACAGCTCAGGACAGACAGTGGTGTCACTCCTTAGAAAGGAAATACACTGCTAAAGCGACCCATTTTCCTCTGTGACTGTACATGTTCCTGTTTCCCTGAGCTTGTCATCCTGGCAGATCTCTGGGATGTGCTTTCAGCTTTTCTCTCTGTGATCAGTTTGGCCTCATGCTATGGTTTGTGCTGTGAAATTCTCAAAATCTTGAGGTTTTTGGTCCCTGACAGCGCTCCCTTGCACTGAGAGCATCCAGCCAAGCGATGAGCACAGAAGGTAGGACAATAATTAGACAAGTGCACCCTTGTGACCAGGCTGGGGTTTACTGATGGTCACTGTCATTTCGTGTATTCACCATCCAGCCAGAAAGGAAACAAAAAAAAAAAAACCCACCACAATAAATAAACAGTTTTAACCGAGGCCTGGGATAAAGGCTATTTTCAATTTTACCTTTCACGTTTTAATTGTACAGCAATAATTTTGCAATAGAGTTGCCGATGGCAAACATGCAAAAGACATTAACTTTATTTATGTTTTGGATTATTAATGTGGCTGTTAAAATTCCTCCAGTTAGTTTTGATTGAATTGTTTTTTTGTGCGATTCTGTCGTTTAATGGAGCGGTAAATAAGAATTTCTGATAATGAGCCCAAGCATCTGTCACAACAACCTGGCGCTGGTTATTAACATTTCCATTAACGGCAGGGTGGGCAGTGATAATATGGAAACCACACAGTTAGAACAAAATAAATAGTTGGTGTCAGGCTGAGTGGGTGTTAATTACTTTTTTATTTTATAACTCTGGGGGGAGGGAGTATTGGTAGAAAAGTGTGACTTATGAAGGTCATTCTCTCTCAAGAAGGAAGTCCCCAGAGGAGCAGCTAACCGGGGCTACCCAGTGCTAGCAGTGAATATTTTATCACTTCTATTTATGGCCCAGAAAGGGGCAGGGAGAAAAGAGACAACTTTCTCAGGGGGTCTGGTAGAAGGCTATGGCACTGTGAACACAGAAAAAGAAGAAGTGTAGCCTTTGCCCTGCCTTTCTCTCCCCACTTCTGGAGTTTGACCAGGACACGCTTCGGCACCTTTTCTGTGAACAGAACAGGAGCCGCTTTGTTAAAACCTGCCGGAGGCTCAGACAGCAGGTCAGGAGAACAGAGCATCCTCAGAAGCCACCGGGGAGGAAAATCCACCTGCACCAAGTTGGATCCTGACAAAGGGATGGGATGGAGTGACCCAGGTGCACTCAAAGATTGGTTTTCTAGCACAGCACAATTCAAAGAACAAATGCCATCAGGAGCCAAAGAGGGTCAGGGCGTGCATGTGGAGGTGTAATCAAAGTGGAGCTAACAAAAAGTCATAGCAGCAAACTTAAAGTCATTCTGTCATACATAAAATATTAGTGAATTGATTAGCAGCTGACTGGGTTTGGAGGTAATTTTAGGCAGAGTCTTGCTGCTGAGTGGAATTTGGGCTGATGGTGGCAGGGGCTACCTTGCTCCTCAGGAACAGTCAATCAGGAGCACTGGCCACTGCCAGAGGTGAGCCCCAAACTACCAGGGAACCAAGGCAAAGTTTTCCTTTCTTTTGCAAAGCTGCTGGCAGTATTGAGTTGATTCAGTGTCTAAGGCAGCCTGTGTGGAGCTGAGCACGGCCACATCCCAAGGCTCAGCTGCTCCTCACACCTCTTGTGCCGAGACATCCCAATGACACAGATACCCCAAGGCTGGCTCATTGCTGACTTGTGGCATAAACAGAGTCTGTCCTGGGTCCTTCTGCAAATGAAAAACCTGGATATGAGCTAATTCTGCTTGTCACTGTTAATTCTTCTGTCCTTCTTCCTCCCTAGCACCGGCGCTGGCCCCACAGAACATCCAAGTCAATTCCCTTTCTGCGAGCCAGCTGGAGCTCACCTGGGACCCCCCTCCTGCCGACAGCCAGAACGGGAACATCCAAGGCTACAAGGCAATCCTCCCATTCTTCTGTTTTCATTTATCTTGCTTGGCATTGCTATTTACTTGTGAGAGAGCTCTACAAAGTGCAGTCGCCCTCACCACATAAGGCAAATTAGAGCAGCGCTCAGGCTGCAGTAGGGAACAGCAGCAAGTCCCAAAACCAAAAGAAAGAGAATGAGATTGGGAGGGGGGAGGAGAGAAAAGGGAGAGTGTGTCATTATTTATGGAGAAGGAGAGCATGGGGAAACAGGGAATGCAGATAAGGAGACAGCTCCACTTAAGCAGGCAACATATCTGCTCCAAAAAGCAACACAGATATACTAGAGCTGGGGGCAAGAAATGTATTGAAGAAAATTAACTGAGCTTTACCCCATCAAATGCTACAAGCCTTTAGGAAGAGCAGAACTTTCTCCCAGCTGGAAGCCTGAGCCAGGTCAGATTTTGGAAGCATTGCTTCTTTTCCTTAACTTTAACAAAATTAAATCAGAGTATTAATTGCATTTGGTTTGCAGGAGATGAGCACGTTGCAGAGACATGCTGCTCAGCATCTCCAGCATGAGAATGGACCCACAGAGAGTGGGAATGGGCAAGTCTACAAACACTGGAGCTTGGCTTGGGTTCAGTGTCTGGCTCTGCCTCTCTCCATGAATTTAGATCCATAAGTGAGAGAAAGCCAAGCCAATGTGAATAATCTGGCATCCCTTCTTGGCAGTAACAAGCATCCTTATATATCAATCCCTGTCCTTTCCCTTTTGTACGTATATAGATGGCTTCAGCAGCTTGGCTTGGAGAGCCAAGGTGGAGTCTTGCCTTGGCTTGTTCTCTCAGCTCTCTGGCTTGCTTTGGCCTGTTGTAATGCTCTCACTGCCAGGCCTGTCCAATAAGTAGGGCTGGCACCAATTTCCCGCTTGGAAACAACTTCTCCAAAGCCTGATTTTATGGCATCAAGGTAAAAATTATGTAATGGAAGAAGGGGGGAAAGCACCTCAAGGAACTTTAGGGAGAATCTTTGTTACCCTCTTCAGGAGGGCATTTTCCTGGCTGTGCTGTGAACACCAGTGCTGTGACTGCTGTGTGTGTGCAAAGGGGAATTATGGACCATCAGGGTGTATCAGGATGCCAGTGCTGACAGGCAGCTTACATTGCAGGCAGTGTTTAAACTGACCTCCCCTCACTGAACCCTGGCAGCTCATACCTGCTGTCATTAAGCCATATTCTTCAGCCTTTGCTCTATTTTTGAGTGATGTACTCAGCTACGTGGTCATTGGACTCAGGGGAATTTGCTAAGGAAAAGATTTGGCATGTGCTTTGAAAAACCTGAGTACCCCAACTAACAGAGGAGTCCAGGGCAAGACTACACTGTCTTTCTGGTTGTTTTGTAGCTGCAGTGGCCAAATATTTTCTAGGTGTAGGATATACTAAAACACGTGACAGGATGAGAGGGAATGCCTCCCAGTTGTGCCAGGGGAGGTTCTGATTAGATGTTAGGAATTTTTTTTTCCCAGAAAGCATGGTCAGGCATGGGAGCAGGCTGCCCGTGGAGGTGGGAATCACCAAGCCTTAACGTGTTCCAAAGGCGAGTGGATGTGCGACTCATGATCGTTGAACTCATGATCGTGGAGGGCTTTTCCAGCCTTAATAATGCCAGGACTCCTCCCCGCTGTCCCGACAGATTTATTACTGGGAGAGCGACACTCTGAACGACACGGAGAAGGTGAAGGTGCTGTTCCTGCCCGAGACCAGCGTCCGGCTCAAGAACCTGACGAGCCACACGCGGTACCTGGTGTGCATCTCTGCCTTCAACGCCGCCGGGGACGGCCCCCGCAGCAGCCCCGCCCAGGGCAGGACACACCAGGCAGGTACGGGACCTTGTCCTGCTCACCTGGGTACGGCCAGGGGAGATGCGGGCATGCAGGAGGACACTGCTGTTGGGACTTGCGTTGTAGAAGTCTTGAAAGCGGGGGAAAAAAAAAAAAAAAAAGGCATGAAATAAGTGAAATAAGTGGAGTGTGAGGAAAGGGAAGGATGCAGCTGAAATGAGAACGGGGTGGCAGAAGGGCCAGTCCCTAAACTGAGCTGGTCCAGACGGAAACAGTCTGTGGCTCTGTTTCTGCTTTCTGCTGGAAATCAGAAGGAACTCATCTCCAGTGCCTGGAAGTTGCCCTGATGGTCCTGTGAGACAATTAGCATGCTTTTTAGAATTCCTCCCTGTATTTTTTTTAAAGCTGGATAAGCAGCCTCCCAGTGAGGCTGAGCAGTCCCTGTGCTGGATGTGCTGGGAGTGCTCTGGCACAGGGTGAGAGCAATGCCCTTGGTGATGGCTGTGAAGAGGAGGTGGCTCCCATAGCACCCTTCTGAGGGCCCTTCCTTTTTGTGCCCTATCTCTCCTTGTCTGCTGTGGAGGTTCAGTTTTGCAGCTGGCTGGCTGTATTTTTAGGACAGGCTGCATTTCTGACTGATTACAGGACATTTAGATACAACTGACAAATCCCATTCTCAGCTTGTTTCCTTTAGATTTAGGCTGGGCGAATAAAGCAATGTTTTATAATATATATGTATATCAGATTGACTGCTGCTGCTGCAATTTAATCTGTGTGCAATCCTTTCAGCACCTAGTGCTCCCAGCTTCCTGGCCTTCTCTGAAATCACCTGCACTACCCTCAACGTGTCTTGGGGTGAGCCAACAGCAGCAAATGGAGTCCTGCAGGGTTATCGAGTCGTCTACGAGCCTCTGGCTCCTGTCCAGGGTAAGAAAGACCTCTGATCATACATATTCATGGGGAAATGACACAATAGGACTGTAGGACCTTTCATCTCTGCCCAATTTCCTACTTGCTCTCTGCCGTTTTCCGAGAGAAGCCAGGTGGCAAAGGGTAAATAAAACAATTCCACTTTTGCCAAAACGCTTCAGCGAGCCATAATATTGTGGAATATAGCTTTTGTCTTGTCTCCTCACATTTTCTTGCACAAACTATAGTCTGTGTGATTTGAAAAGTCGTTTTAAAGCCGTCATTACCTGGTCTGGGCAAAGAGGAACTCAGCCTGGGAGTGCCTGATTGTCTCCACGCATTGCCTTTGAAACTGCTGAGTAGGCTCCATCCCAGAATAGTTGTCAGGCACATTTGTGTTGCTTATCACATCATGTGTCACTTCTGTTATCACAGAGATTGCCCAGGCATCAAATGTGCTGGTCATCACTGGCAGCACCTCTGCTGTGACAGGGAGGATGACAGGACAGAGACGTGGTTGTGCCTCTTCTCATGGAGTTTTCAGGCAGCATTTTTAACCCAGCACTAGAGTTCAGTGAAACCACAACAATGTGCTGGCCACAAATGTTCCATTAATTTGCCAGAACAGCAACAGAGAAGGATTTGGCAGTTTCTCTGAAAACAAATGTAAATTCATTCCAAAGGTGAATTAGAAAAGATGACATAGTTTGTGGATGGCCTTATTAATATTTTTATATTCCTGGTAGATTGCCAATAGTTCAATAGGATGTCCAGCTTTGGCAGCATGACAGGAGGGAGAGTAATTTCAGCCATTGCCAATCCATTTTAAACTCTTTTCCAAAGAAATAAGGATATCAATCACTTGTATTTGCTTCTCCTGTAAGGAATAATGATCTATATTGTCTGAATATCCATGTCTCATGCACAGAGAAAGTTAAACTCAGGATTGAAAACACCAGAATAAAAGCACTGTCAGCCTTTATGGCTGGCAGGTCTGAGCACAAAGAGCTAATACGGGAAGCATTTCTAATTCTGACCAAGAAATGTGCACAGGTTATACAGCAGGTTTATGCTGGTCGGGCATTTCCTCCCTTTTCTTCATTTCTACACAATGTTCAAGAATACATTTTTTCCCCTTGAAAATATGGAAGTGTCAGATCATGTTTTCTCTGCATGTATTTGACTTAACATCCTTCAGAACCTTTGATGCCTTTTCTTCTCTTCCCCACCTCTGCCTGTGCTGCCCCTGACTCCAGCTTGTCTCTCCTTCCCCTCTGGAAAATTTCTGATGTGAGCAGGAAGGTTATGGAGAGATCTTCCTCAGATGCAAAATATTTGCCTAAATTTATTTTCCAGTCTTCACCCACCATTTGCTCTTGTGCCAACATTTTTCTTTCAGCAAACGTATTTATTCTCCTGACATGGAAAAGAATCCCTTCCTTGATTGCATCATTTTCACAGATTCACAAATATTCCGAGTTAGGAGGGACCCACATGGATCATCAAGCTCTTAAATAAATGGCCCACATGGGGGTAGAACCCACATTGCTCCACGTGAGCACTGCAGTGCACCAGCCTGGATGGACTGGACCCTCTTTTGGGGCTTTTCTCATTCATATTTTGACTTCCTACCCATCCTTGATTTTTGGCCGAGGGTCCTCCCATGGTGACACCTTCTACCTTCCCACTCACCAGCCACCACTTACCTGCCCGTTTTTCCAAGCTTTCCAGCAGCAATCTGTTCTTTAGCACAGTCTTATCCCTGCTTGACCTTTTATTGTTTAAGCTTTACACTGCTATGTTTTACACAATAATAGACAACAAAATCGCCCCAGAGCCTTTTTCAACAGTTTTTTGGTTTGGTTTTTGTTTTTTTTCCTTTTGGAACATAACTTGAAAATGACAAATGCCTCCTGATTTGTCTCAGAGAAATGAAATAGTTCACCTGTGGAAGGAGGGAGCACTTTTACTGTGTCCTCGTTAGCCAAGGAAAGATTCCCTGAGTTATAAATTGTATCTGGAGGAAAACTTTGAACAGAAAACACTTGGACATTTCTCTTTATTTAAGTTATTAAAACTGAAAGCATCATCTTGATTTGCGTAAAGTAAGCATCTGGATTGAAAACGTCTTCCTTCTGCGTTTTTTGGAAAGATAAACCAGCAAGCAGCCATTTCTAGTGGGAAAAACCTTCTCCTGCTTCCTACCTTCTTGATTAGAAAAGTGTCATGAACATATACAAACTCAAAAAACCACCAGAAAGACTCTAAAATTGAACTTTTTTATTCTGTAAAATCTTTTATAAATCAAATTCTTTCCATTGACTTCCTTCTAGAAAATTTCAGTGAAAGCACATTTTTAGTTTTCAAACCACTCATTGCCCCTCGGTCCTTTATGCAGCATTGAGAACCTAAAGGTGGAACTAGCTATGAACATCAGTGATGGGGATAACTCTGATTTTAATTGATCCCTGTAAGAAAAATTCTGAGACAGTGGGAACAGTGAAGTCACAGCTCCAGCCTTGTTTAAGCTCCCAGTGCTTTGGTTGCCTCCCCTGTTGCCATGGCATTTGTAGCCCCAAGGTCCTGGTGAGCTGCACATCCTTCACTCTGCATCCACATGGGGATGGTGGATACAGCAGGATGAGATGAATGGAACAAACCTGGCCCTCGTTCCTCCTCCAGACCATGTTCCAGGTTATTTGGGGAAGCAGCAACAGAGAAATGCTTGCTTGAGAAGCAGTCTGGAATGTGCACTCCTCTTCGTTTACCTCTTCCTTTCTTCCCAGAATAATTAGTGAAGTTACATGTAGTCTCTTGGTAATTTCCCAGTTGTGTTGTAAGGTTTTTTCCTTGTCAGTACCCACTTATCAAGCTTAAACTCTAATTATACTTATCAGTGCTGGAAATTGCCTATTATCACTACTTAAACTAGTGCTAATTGTAAGAAATACTTTCTTAGCAAACTGTTAGATGATTTTACTTACCATCTAGATGTAATGAGCTCCACTTGATTTCTAGTTTTGCATTGAAACTCCGTCTTATTTTTTTTTATCTGTGTGGCTGTTCCAGGGGTGAGCAAGGTGGTGACTGTGGACATTAAGGGGAACTGGCAGCGCTGGCTGAAGGTCCGGGATCTCACCAAGGGCGTGACCTATTTATTCCGAGTGCAAGCCAGAACCATCGCCTATGGGCCTGAGCTACAAGCCAACATCACAGCTGGGCCAGCAGAAGGTGAGGGGGACTATAAAAGCAAATCACAAGTCACAGATCACTTCTACAAACACAGGGCACCAGCAGGGAATGGTGCACTCAGGGCTTCCCATGAATTTCCAACTCCAAGGAGAAGCTGAGTCACAGGATGCCAGTCTGTGCGTTTCACAACTGCCATGAAAAACACGTTTCCTTTTTTTTCCTGAAACCTAGAAGTCTAATGTGAATAAACAAAACACTGTAAATAAATCATAATGCTAACAGGGCAGCCAGGGATTTCTGAGCTGCAGCCTGACAGCACAGTGCATAATTCTGACTGTACTGCTCTGTGGTGGGAGGCAGAACTGGAGTAGCTGCCGAAACCAGCAGAGATTTCTGGATGCAAAACCAGAAAGAATTTACAATTGTTCTCTCCTGACACGCTGGCTTATGCAGAGAGAGAGTTCTGTGGATTTCCTGCTGTGTCAAAAGCAGCTGCAGGGCAGTGTTCCCCACTTGGTTCAGTGCCTGGACCCAAAGAGCTGGTTTTCTTATTTGACCAGTGACTTTGATAAACAGATAATCCAACAAGGTAAATGCCCTCCAATGATACCAACCTGTCAGGTAAGTCACAGAGCATCGGTGCAGTGGCCACAGCTCTGATTTTTGTTTTGTTTCCCACTTCCACAGTCTAACACACCACACCACAGACCAAGTGCAGATCAGGAATCCTTTCTAACGTGGCCATGGCATCTTCCCAAGCCAATGGGCAGTGCCTGTCCCCATGAATCTCTCCATGAACCTCATAGGCTGGTTTCACCTCTGAAATGAGAAACAGTCATGGCAGTGGGTAAAATGGGAGTCCTTTTTCCTCTTGCCTTGTTAACACAGGTACCTTATTCTTGGGGTTATCCCCTGTAGGGCCACGAGTTAGATTTCAATGATCCCAGTGGGTCCCTCCCAACTCAGAATATTCTATGATCCTATGACCTGTAAATCCCATTGATAGGTAACTGCTGGTACTGGAGCTAGTGAAAAAATCAGATCAGTAGCCCATAGAGCTGGTTTATGTTGCATATTTGTTGACCAACACTGCAAGATAATTTTCCCCTCCCTCAGCAGAAGCAATTCATGCTGCAGTTTAATGTCACGTTCATTTGCTAATCTCTTTTCTTCCTTCAGGGTCTCCTGGCTCCCCTCAGGAAATCCTGGTGACAAAATCTGCTTCTGGACTGACACTGCAATGGACTGAGGGAGATTCAGGAGAAAAACCCACAACTGGCTACATTATAGAGGCAAGACCCTCAGGTAAGCCCTGGGAAATACAGGGAGTTTGATGTCACCAGTTCCCTTCCTTCAGTCCCTGCTGAAATGGAGAGGTTGTTTGTCATTCCAGTAAGGTAATGGGATTTTGTGAGAGAATGTGTTTCCAGTCAGTATTAAGATGTTACTGGTTTATTATGTGGTTTAGTGTATTTTCTCCTCTTTAGGAGTAGTCACAGAGAATTACCCTGACTACTCTGGCTTTCACTGTGCTACATCACCGGAAAATCATCCAGCAGATGAACTAATATAGTTAATAATTAAAACTCATTTAAATGCTTACAGCATCTTTCATGAGCAAGGACTAATAAGTATTTGCAAGCTGTGTTTTGAGGACCACAGATAGAAATCTGTCTCCTTCTGCAGCAGAGCACAGCAGCTAATTACTGTTTTAATGTTAATAATAGGGCCAGGGCTCCAGCAGCACATACACATTTCTTCCCCCATTTGTTCTGCAGGGAGGGTGCTGAGGCAGGGGGAAGGAATCCCCCATCACCACACTTTTTCTTGGTGCTTTCCCAGAGCTCCTTTGCTTCTGGGATTTGCATCTTAGTGAGGCTGTTCTCTGCTTTTTTTCCAGAATGTTCCCCCACTTGGACGAGGTAATTTTAAAAGTCAGTGTGTGCTCCAGCCTGATCGCAGCTTGGTACCCCTTGCAAATTCAAAATCACAGATTTCCTGGGAACTAAGTCATTAAGGAAAGCCAGTGAGTGCTGCCAGGCCTCTGTGTAATCTCCCCTGATAACCCCCCTCCACTCTGACAGGGAATGGTGATAACACTCTCTGGGTTCAGTTTTCCAGCTGCTGATACATCCACCAGCTCCTTGTTCCACGTGGGCCTTGTTTGAATGTCACCAAGTCAAAAGCTTTGCTGAAGTCAGGATAGATGATGTCTGCTCTTTCTCCTCTCTTGACAAGGTCTGCTACTCTGTCACAGAAGGAAATTAGACATGATTTATACTTGACATAACCATCTTGGCTGCTGGCTCTTTCTTTTTCACTTCTAGGTGCTTGCACACTGCTTGATTATATATTGATTAAATGAATGCTTATCTGTTTGATTATATAGAGAGGCTTGTTTGTGTCTTGAATGTAAGGTTGCATTTAAAACCAATTATTTTAATTACATTTAACCAGACCAGTAAGAAAATTATTGAGGTCATCTCTGAAGATGCTGATTTCCATGCCTGCATCTGATAGAATTTGCTCTGTAGTGAGGCTCTGCTCTGATCCTAAAAATTCTTTATTTTTGTCATTTAACTTGACAATTGTTTTCCAAACAAAAGTAGGGGAAGTACATACCTTCTCAAAGCACTGAGGCTTCCCAGAGTGATCAAGTTTGCTTTTAATTAGAGGCATGACACTGCTGTGCTTCTATTTCACCTACATCAGCTTTTCGAGTTGCCCTTATTTCTTTAGAGGTAGAAAGTATTTTTTTATTTGAACAGCGTTGTTAGGTAGAAAGTTAAACCAAAGCTGTTCATTTAAAATCACTTACCAGCTTACATTTCCCCCAGAGAGGTTTTTTGTGAGTATTTTTGAGAGTATTTTAGGGGAAAGCCTGCAGCCCATGTACAGATTGTCTGCAAGCTTGGAAATCCAGCTCGTGAGAGTGGTGACATTGGAAACTCATCCACTCGACTCCCCGTTGGATGTGAACAAACATTTCACAGCCCATGGCTAAGGAGGAAGGATTTGGGGCCCATTCCTTTTGAGTAGGAAGAAAATAGTCCCTCCAAGGCAGGTCTGAGCTGCATTAACCCTGGGTCACTTCTGCTGGCCCCACTCCACTGATCCTGGAAACTCACACAAGAGGTCTTATTCTCCTGCTCTTGCAACCTGACTGTTGAGGCATTTAATTCCTCTTCAGATTATTTTAATCCTATTCATGCTGCTGTAGAAAATGAACTAGGCTTTTGTATGCTGGATTCTCATCCTTCCTTCTGGTTGCAGCTGTAGGAAGCGTGAAATGTGATCCAGGAGAGGAGACAGACTAATTGGAAGATTTGGTTATTCCACCCAAGCGTTGGAATTCTTTCCTTCCTCTCTGTGCTGCTTTTCTTCCTCATCTCTGCACGGAAGAGTCTGAAATCTGAATTACGAGCTTAACAAAAGCAGGGAACTAATTCCTCTTCTCAGGGCTGGTCATTCAGAGCAGCTCCTGTTTTAATATCATTCTAAGAATTTGCTTTTGCATATTGATTTATGCAGGTACTAGAGTGTGGATTGGAGCAATCTTTTTTTTTAAGGAGGAGTTGTTCCAAGAGAAGAGCAGTTGACTTGTGCTCTTCACATAAAATCAAGAAAGGAAAAGGTTTTTATCCTTCTGAGGTCAAAAAAGGGGCGTTGAGCAGACAGATGAAAAGCTTGAGCTTGTTGCCAATATTTAAATGCAATACCACTACCTTAGTGTTTCACGTCTCAAGTGTCATCTATTATAGGCCTCATTACCCCAAACGTTAAATGCTGTATCATCTCATTTTCCCTGCTGTAGCTCCCTGCCAAGACTCTTCCATCAGAGTAGGAGGATGGCTTTCTGTCAGAAATGGCAAACCCTACTCCCTTTTGTCACTTCCCTTTGAATTTTTCGGAGCCCTGCTGTGTCTCCCAGGGCTGCACTGCCCTGCTGGGTTTAGCAATGGTGGCAGCAGGCAGCTGAGACTGCTCATTTGATTTCCCTGTTTCTCTGCTGGCTTTATGGAAGGTGACCAGGCTCACTACCTCCTCTGCATTTTGAGTACACTCACACACAGGGATGAGGCAGGCAAACCAATATTTTTTCCAGAGTGATCTGTGCTAGAGGAAGACATTACAGAAACAGAAGAGTTTTTCTTTTCCTTCAACTTCTCTGTCCTTGGAGAAATGGATTCCAGTTTAGCTCTTTGTGCATTACAAGAAATGCAATTAAGCAGGCTCTGTCTGTGCCACTGTAAGTGCTCCCCAGACATCAGCTGGGCTGGCTGAGGAATGGGGAATAGATTGTGCCCTCAGCTTTTACATACAGAGCAAAAGACAAATGGCACAGCAATGTTAAGGTTCCCAGTGCTGCTGGGAGGGATGGAGAAGCTGGCTGACCCCTCTTTTCCCAGCTGCAGGTCACATCCAGAGGTTCCTGTCACTGTGCTTTAGTGGAGGGCATGTGGCCTGTGCATTCCCAGCAGTCTCACCCAGAGCTGCCTTCCCAGTGACCCCAGTTTGCAAGGGAGGTGTTTGTGAGGCACCCTGGGGATCCACACGCCAGGAGTGCACCTGGATGTGGAGCTGCCCCAGGAGAGCTCCATCCATGGATCAGCCTGTGCACAGCAGCCCTGCAGGTGTTGGGTCAATCTGCCCCACAGAATCGTTTACATTGGAAAAGACCCTCAAGGTCATGAAATCCAACCATAAACCAAACAGTGCCACATCCACCACTAAACCACGTCCAGAAGTGACACATCTTCCTGGCTTCTGTCACCTCAGAAAGAGCCTCCCTGACCCAGGACAAGTAGAGGAAAATTTCCTTTTCTGCTTCCTGTCCTCACCCCAGTTTTGGACTTCGTGTGCTTTTCCCAAGCAAGGGATGATGTCAGGAACAGAATTGCAGCTAAATGGAATGGTCTGGATTGGAAGGGACCTTAAAGATCAGCCAGTTCCATCCCCCTGCCATGGACAGGGACACTTTCTATTAGACCTGGTGGCTCCAAGCCCCATCCAACCTGGCCTTGGACACTTTCAGGGGATGGGGCAGCCCCAGCTTCTCTGGATAACCTGTACCAGGGCCTCACCATCCTCACAGGGAGGAATTTCTCCCTGATATCCCATCTATCCCTGCCCTCTGGCAGTTTGAAGCCATTCCCCCCCTGTCACTCCTGCATCTCCTTGTAAAAAGTCCCTGTCCAGCTTTCAAGGTGATGTGTTCCACGAAGGCAACAGACATTTTGGGAAAGAACCCGTCTACTTGGAATGGGAATGGTCTACCTCATAAATGCTGGGTTTTGTTTCCCACGCCCTGAGGGCAGCTCTCACTTTAGTTCCCTTTCTGGTGTCTTGAGTAGTGTTTTTCTGTTTTCTTCCTTTTCTATTTATTTTTAACCAAATGAGGGAGCGCGGTGTCAAACATGGACACGAACCAGCAGAAGTCAGTAAATTCAAAGTGAAGGGTGCAGCTGCATCCCTGGCATCTGCCATGGGGCCTTTTTCACTTCTGCTGGCGAGCCACACACCAGGGCTGACAGTTTGTCAGCCTTCACTTCCCATTCTTGTCCTTCCACTGCTTTGCATGATAATCCAGCCCTTTGCCTCTGACAAACACAGCCACGTTTTAATTGTGTCCTCTGTAGGAGGAACACCAGTGGAGTTCAGCTGGTGTTAACTCTCAGCAGCTTCTTCCCTCATAAACCTTCTAATGTGTAATTAGGAGGGAGCTTTATGGCCCAGCTCTCCTGCTCTGAGAGGGGATTGGTGTTTAAAACCCAAATAAATGACAGCTCTCCGTGTCCTGGGTTGTCAGTGGCTGGATTTAGTGGAGCTGGGAGCCTCCCTCACTGAATGACAGCTTGATTTAGCGTGGAGACCCTGATTTAATGGTCTGTGACACCAGGCTGGCCCCCAGAGCAGCTCCTCTCCAACGTGGGCTGGACACGGCAGAGGTGGCTTCACCTTCCCCCATCACTCAGATCCTCTCCCCATGCCTGAACATCAAGCTCAGATGGGACAGAGGCATCGAGGCTGGGAGGTGAAAAGCAAACCTCCCTTCAGCAGGAGTTAGGATGGGGCAGCACTGGGGAAAACTGGAGAGAAACAAGGAGCAAAGAAAAATTTTTCTTTTTTGAGGAGTGCTCGCTTTTCCATCACATGTTTAAGAGGCTGAGTGCCCAGTGAAAGGCAGTGGGGAATGAAGATGGGGACCGATGTGACTGAAAAGAAAAAGCCTCCCTTGGGATGTCCCTCTGAGCCCTCCTCCTAAGCCCTGTTAAGTGTTGCAAACTTTGCTCTTCCCAGTGGTTTCTAAGAGTTAATACCCAGCTGATGTGCCAGCCACAGCATGTGCATCTTTCCCCCCTAACCTGAGTGGAAAATGCTGTGTATGATACACTAATGATTTTCTACTGGACTTAAAGGCCAATCTTTGCTATCACAGGTGGCCTTCTCATGAATTCTCTTTCAGCTGAATTTCTAACATTTAGAGCACACCTGGTTTTGAGGGTGGGGGGAGAGGTGCAGTGAAAGACTTTGCAGGTGTGTGTTCAATATTTCATCTCAAAGTTCACTATTGGAAGAAAGTGATTTTTTACTTCAGATATATCTGATTGTGGTCACTGTCTACAAAGAGGGGTCTGGATATTCCAGATGGATATAAGATAAATTACTTGAGGCTCTGTAATTAAAAATCTTGTTGGCCAGGGCTTGGGAAGCCACGGGCTATGCTGTGTGTAAGGGTCAGCAGTGAGGAAGATGTAGGACATCCATATTGCCAGGATGTCACTGGGCAGATCCTGACCACATCAGCACCTCTCTGGGACCCCAGGGATAATGAGCTGGGTCCCACTTTAGAATCATGAAGGCTGGAAAAGACCTCCAAGATCGTCGAGTCTAACCATTAACTTAGCACTGACAGTCCTACCCCAGGGGAAAAAGCCACACTTTTGACAAAGATTCTTTCAGTGAATGAAAGGGAGATGGGCCAGTGACTACGTGGCCACCAGCCAGAGCATCTCTGAGCCTCTGTGAGACGGAAATACCTCTGAAGAAACATCCACCAGCATCCTCTGCTGCCCCCCACCATCACCACCATAACCAAGGGAACAGAGAGGAGGAAATGCAATGTTGACCTCTCATGGGTGGTTTTCCCAACTTACTGCAAGCTTCACAGAGCAGTTAAATTTACACTTCTTGGTCTGTTGGGTTTTCTGCACTGTGCACCCTGATAGGTTTGAGAAAGTGTGTGTCTGAACAGTTGTGTTTGTGGTAATGAGTGCTGAACATTCACTTTTATTGTTGCTTTTTCTTCCCCTATTTAAGTGGCTTTGAATGCAAACAAATTGCTTTTCAGACAATTCACAATGGGCTCAAATTCTCTTATTGCTGTTTACAAATGTGTTTATGAAAGCTTAGGCAATTCTAGCAAATACAGCAATATTTTACAGTCGTGAGATGCATCTTCTGAGTGTCGGTGGCTGCAACAATCCAACTTTGAAAATGCATCCCTCACTCCACCCTCTTCAGAGAAACTAAATCCCAAACTCCCTTTTTATTACATTGTAACTTTATGTGGTAGAAATAATCTCGGCTTCTATTGCCCTGTAAAAGGGAAGTCAATATTTTATCTCATGTTTTATAGCCATTGTAATACCCAGCTAATACATAACAATGGTACATTATGATAACTTCATTATAGTCTGATCGTGCTGGTGAATAATGTATTGGTCCAAGTTTTAAGAGTGGCAGGAAAATTACCTATTTTTATTGTTCTTTGGTGTTTCTCAAATGCAGCTGGAACAATAACATTCCAGCCTGCTTTTTGCATCCACTGAGACTGCCAATCCTCCTGACCAGAAAAGCTGTAATTTGGGGGCTGTTACTCATTGTGTGTGTCACCAGACGTGCAGCACGGTGCAAATCACTGAGCCAGTATATCCTGGTGCCAAAGCTAAAACGTTCACATGGAAATGCACCTGCAGTGTTAATCAATCCATCTTTGCTGCTGTTCCCTGTGGCACAGGAGTAGGCTGAGGGCCAGATCTTGCTCTGCTACACCAGCACAGCTCTGGAATCGCTGCGGTGACTCCAATTAGGTTACACCCAGGTAAAGGTAAAGCAAATGAGGACAGATTCCTGCCTCACACTGCAGCAGCAGAACGAGTCACTGAGGGGAACACTGCAGGCTCCTGCTTTATTGTTACCTCCATAACACCTCGAGCTACAGAAGTCCTGCTCTGCTCGAGTTGTGCAGTGCACACGGCTGTCTTTCAAAGCAGGCAGCTCCCACACTGCAGTCGTGTCTGTGGAGAGGTTATCATCCTATTCCCACTGCTGTGGGACGTGGAGGGAAAAATAGATATTGTTGAAACAGCTTTGATAGCTAAAAGCCCCATGGGATGCTTGTGAGGTCAGGTCTGTGAGAGCTACGCTGGGTAGGTGAGCTGAGGGTTTGGCCCCACGTGTAGACAGAGATTCCATTTTGTCAGCAGAAATGCTGGGCACCAATTTTTACTGGGAAGCTAATCAGTCAGATTAATGTTTGATTCCTGCCCTCACAATTTTTGAGTGGTATTTTTAATTATAGTTGGTTTTGTTCCTCCTGGTACCAGCATCCATCTTGTTGAAAGTTCATTCCATTGCAGTCAAGTGAAGGTGAGGTTACAGGTGTGGATCAGGGATGGGAATGGTTCCTGGTCAGGATGTGAATCAGGATTAATGTCATTATGGCTGTGGAGAGCCAAGATTACCCTGCTAAAACACTCACATCAGAATGGCATTGTGCTTCTAACAGCTTCAACAGCTTTATAAAAGTGAACAAAACTCATTTCTGTTTAAAACTGCAGAGCACAGAGTGCAGCACCAGCTCTGTGCCATGCAAAGGACATAACACTGTTGCTGTCATGGAGCAAGCAGCACTCCAGTGACACCAGTCCCCTGGCACCAGTTCACACAAGGCCGTCGTGCCTCCCAGGATTTATATTAGTCCAAGCCTCACTTGAGTCCTTCAACAACAAAGCAAATTTTGCAACGTAAAAGGCAAGGAAAACCTTTGTGATTAGGGCTCATCAATGCAGCCTTGGGTTTACCTGGTCTGTCAAATGACAGATGTGCTGATGGGTGACCTGACCCACTCAGGAGGGAGTGGCAGCTGCTCCAGCCAGCTCAGGTCTATGTGGGTGCTGCTGCTGATTTTAGAGACCTCTTCCATCTGGGCTATGAAGAGATCCCATCCTGAATAAATGCATTCACAGCTGGGGCTTGCAGGGCATTCTGACATGTGTGTGTATCTCAGGGCAGCCTCCAGGTGAGCGTGTCCCTGCCTGTGGCTCCAGCACACCAAGAGTGACAACCTCTCTCACTGAGCAGGTGGAAGTGCCAGGGCACACAGCTGATGCCATTTCTGTCCTTGCTGCTCTCCTAGATGAAGGACTGTGGGATATGTTTGTGAAGGACATCCCTCGCAGTGCCACCTCCTACACAGTGGGCCTGGACAAGCTCAGACAAGGTGTCACCTACGAATTTCGGGTGGTGGCTGTCAACGAATTTGGCTATGGAGAACCAAGTGTTCCTTCTGTGGCAGTATCAGGTAATTGTGGATTTTTTTTTAAAGTCTTTTTCAATGGAATTTCCCGAGGCAGAGGGAGAAGAGGGGGAAAATAAACAAACCAGACTCTCTAGTTGCAGCAAATAATCAAGAGCAGCTTGTTTTCACTTGTTTTAGGGTAAAACTGCAGTAATACAGTGGTGAATTAAGGTTTGAAATTACAGTATGTTTGATTCTCAAGAGGAAAAATGTGCATGTGCTATTTTTAAGCTTGATAAAGAACCTATTCATAAAGAGTGTTTATGTCAGATCTCTTGTCATGACTAATTTGCAGAGTCTACAATTTGTTTGCTCTTTCTCCATTCCTAGTCTGTTTTTCGTTTGCTCTGCTTTCTTTTTATTTTTTTTTCCTTTTACTCTGAACTGTGATAAACATTTTCTGTGTTACTTTGTATTTAGCTCTCACAAATACAGGAGTGTAGTTTCACGCTATTCCTGATGATCCTCTGTGCTGGCAGTCCTGCTCCAGTGTGCTGCCTCCAGTCCCCCTCAACCAGAGCAGCTTGTTGGTGATTGCTCTGGGACTCTTCCCACTTTCCCTGCTCTCCTGTGCTTACTCCCAATAAACGAGGCTGTGACCTAAAAGTGCTTCCCAAATCCCTGTGAGCAGCCCAACCCTCTGGTTTTCTGAAGGGACTTGAGTACCTTGAAAATCAAATTCCTCTCAGCTTGCCTGGGCTGGGCAGCTGCAGTGCCCTGGCCTGTGGTGAGGTGAGAGACCTTGCCCTTGGGAAGGCTTTGCTGGGTCTCCTCCTTGCTCTTCTCCAGGTTGCTTTTGAGCCATAGGTTTCATCCTTGCTGTGTCAGCAAAGACAAAAGGAAATAAAAGAACCTGATAAAGTGGCTTTGTGATTAAAAAATTCTGGAAAGTCCTGAGAGCCTGGCAGTGCTCCAGTATCTGGAGTGGCTTTTATCTCTTTGCTGCTCCAGTGAAAGGCATGAACACCATTCAACAACTCCCCAGCAGGCAGGAGTAGCAAACACTGCTCTCACCATCGTGGCTGCTGTGCTTGTCCTGACACAATTAACCACTTACCCCATGAGAGCTCCCATGGATTTCACTGTGAGTGCTACCCCTGCTTTTCTTCTTCAGGACAAGGGCATGGACAACCCACTTCAAACAGCAAGAGTCAGTGTTTTTCCTGTCTGGGGTTTCAGAGAGGCTGTAACAAAGTGTAAAGGACCAGCAATCATGTCAGTCTTTCCTTTGCTCGAAGACATTATTCCTCTGAAGCAGGGCATGCATCTCCTTGTGAAGCTTTCTTTAAATAAACTGCTTGTTTGTAAGTTCTTCACTTGAACAGAACTATTTAATTCGCCTCCTTTTGATGCTTCAGTGTTCCTCTCAAATTGCTGCATGAAAGTAAGAGGCTTCCATTGAGATTCACAGTCATAAAAGTATAAAGCATTTTAGGCTGGACACTTCAGCTGGCACAGGGAGGTATAAATTGCCCTGAATCTGCTCAGCCCAGCATGGCTTGTGCAGTTTGTCTCTAGGATTTTATTGGCCTGGACTGGCCTCCTAGCAAAGAAAGAGTGTGGCTGCTTTTCCCTGCTACAGAATACCCAGTGACCTGGAGCAAATTTGAGCTCGTGTTGTCAGGCTTAAAACACACTTTTATACAGATCCAGGCTTGGGACAGTCAGGAGAAGAGGGTTTGGTGATAGTGAGGGGTTGAGTTGTTCTCTTGGCATCACTCATTCCTGCCAGGTGGTGTTCCACCTAATGGACTACAGGGAAATTATATCAGCTGCTGGCTCGTGCTCAGAAGCTGCACTTTTTCCCAAAGCTCAGGGGGCTCAAAGGAGGACAAAGAGAACAGCTCTGCAAGAAAACAACAATACTTATTACTTTAAACCAAGACTGGTGAGGTAACCCTGGAAAGGGGAAGTTAGTGTCATTTTGTGTTTCTTTCCACTTGAGGTCAAATGGGGTGAAATGACCTGAGACTGCACAAAATCCAGGCAATTGAATTGTTACCCCTGTGCTGCACATCAGGCTTAGCTCAGTGGATGGAGAAGTGATATACAGTAGCAGTGAATGTTGGAAGTTGGAGTTAATGGAGGTACTGAAAGACACTGAACCAAGTGTTTTTTGCTCCCTGGCACTAGCTGTATTTTTCAAAGAGCCACTGAACAGCATTTTGGCAAGGTAAGCCTCCCAAAAGGTGGAATAATCATGGGTTATGGCACGTGTATCAGTGGTTCCCTTGACCCAGGAGTGCTAAGCCTGCCATGGTCAAGAAATGTGGCTGTGCAGAGCTGTGAAAGAAATCTGCTCTCTCCTCCTGGTGATAACTTCTTAGCTAAGGGCCTCTGGAGCTGCTCCAGGGCTATGAAAGGTGTTTGTGAAGATGGAACTGGTTGCCCAGAGAAGCTGTGGCTGCCCCATCCCTGGCAGTGTCCAAGGCCAGGCTGGATGGGGCTTGGAGCAACCTGGGACAGTGGAAGGTGTCCCTGCCATGGCAAGGGGTGGCACTGGATGAGCTTTAGGGTCCCTTCCAACCCAAACCATCCTGGGATTCTGGGTTGGAGCTGTGATTTGCTCCTGTTCTCTGCCCTCTTAGGAGGGTCAGCAAAGCCCTCGAGAGTCTGAACCCCCTCTCTCCTGAGCACCACCGTGGAGTCATCCTTCACTGTGGGGAACAAGAGAAAATTTTAAAGGGGTGTAAAGAAAAGCTGTTATTTGTTTTTTGCTCTTTCAGCACAAGCAGAAGCCCCTTTCTATGAGGAGTGGTGGTTTCTGCTGGTGATGGCTCTCTCAAGCCTCATCCTCATCCTGCTGGTGGTGTTTGCATTGGTCCTGCATGGCCAGAGCAAGAAGTACAAGAACTGCAATGGAGGTAAGGCATCATCTCTGTGCTGTGCAAAAGTCTCAAGAGCTGTGGGAATCAGAAACACCTTTTCTTTGAACCCCTGATTTCCTCAGCAGGGACTGTGTTTAGAGCTATTTTGCTTGGCAGAAGACTTGGAACTTTTTGCTGTCTGGTTTGGTAGAAATGGCTTTTGCCCATAGCCACTCTGGGTCAGGGTTTGGGCACTGAGCAGCCACGGGCCCAGACAGGACAGACCCTGCAGGTCCCAGGGACTGCAGGAAAAGCCAAGGAGTCTGGGTCAAACACTTGGCAGATAAGGAATAAATAATGAATTAGCTGAGACTTTATTTAACTTTGTCATAATTCCCTGATAGACGGGGAGAAGGAGAGGGATTCTGGTTTTCCATGGCTGTACCAGTGCAGATATTCTAAATCTCTGTGTGTGAGGACTGTAGCACAATTCCTTTATATTAAGTGCCCTGCATCTCACATTCCTTTCCTAAGCCAAGCTGCAGTTGCTGGGCTGGGGGCCAAGCAGCCAGGAGGTGTCTTGGTTATCTGGACCTGTTAGATTTTAACATATAGTGAGCACCAAGCTTTGAATTTTCCTTTAGTTATGATTTTTACCAGTCTCCTTTCTTGAAAGGAAACAGGAGCTACCTGCTCAGTAACTTGAAATGGCAAATAGTCCCCTTTCAAAAAGCCTCATTCTTGAGCTCTGAATATTTTTTAATCTTTTCTTCTCCCTACATGATAAAGTCCTGAGAGGATTGTTCACATGTGTATTTCTCTGATAGCCTCCTCCACCTGCAGCAAGAAATTTCTCTGATGCCAGGAGGTGCCAAAAAAGGCACATTAATGAGAAGGATCAGGTGCATGGGTCCCTGCACTACCCGTTCTTAGGGATTAATGTAATGAAGTCTTCCAGGCAGTATTTAGTAATTCAGTCCCAAAGTGAAGATCTTCTTTTTCTTTGTAATTCACTTCTAACAAGTGTTAGAAAATCAGATTTCAGTCCCACGAGATATAAGATGTATGCATACCATGGCATTTGACCAAGTTAATACTATTACATATTTGTATGCATGGCTCATAGGAAATCTCTCATCTTCTTAGTTTTACTGTATGTTTGGGGCACAGACATGAAAAGGCAGGTCTGACCTGTGCTGTCAGATATCCGTGTTCACAGAGCCTTGATGCAGCACTGAAATTGAAGATGAGGATAAAGCACCTGTCTGCTGCAAAGTGGCAGCCAGCCCTTCTCCCTGGGACACGGGCTCAGCTCACACCTTTGGGATGACAAAGATGAGCACAGGAGAGAACAAGCTCCTGCTAGATTTTATCACAAGACATAATATACTGAAAAGAATATTATTTCTAGAAAGAAATATATATATAGAAATAATTCCTTTCCCATCCCGTCCTTGTTCCTGCCTTACATTGTCCAGTGATTTCTCCATACCTGATCCTCATTTCAGCTGTGGCATATTTTTCCCATTTGCTATCCATTTGCTCTTCCTCTTGCTTTTTTTCCAGCCTTTTTTTTTCTCTCTCTCCTTTTCCTCCTTTCCTACCTTTTCTAGTTTTACTTTCTCTTGTTTTGCTCCAGTCAGCGTGGAATGGAATTCACAGCACCTGATTTAGGACATCTTCAGTAGCCATCTAAATTAGTTATCTGGTTTCTGTTTATAGTCAAAAACCAAGAATAAGCACTTTTGAAGCACAGTTTATCTGTGCTATTTTAGATGCTTGCCTCTGAATTAAATCCATCCATCCATCCATGACTCCTTTCGCCTCTTTTGGCTTCCTCTGCCCCTTCAGATTCCTGATGCACTCCTTGCCTTCACTCTGTTCTCACTTGCCAGTAAGAAAAGTAAAGAGAATTTCAAATAATTAATGATGTCACAAAACAGAAAGAAGGACAAGTTAGCTCCTGCAGTTCTGTTTGGGGGGAAAGTGCTTTTATTTCAGCTGAACCTTTCATTTCCTGGGTCCAGGTAAAACCATCTCCAACGTGGAAGAGTCAGTCACCCTGGATAATGGAGGCTTCACTGCTCTGGAGCTCAACAGCAGACACCTGAACATCAAGAGCACCTTCTCAAAGAAAAATGGAACCAGGTAAAAAGCTGGGAATGCTGTGCTTTTAGAATGTCTTTTTTCTAGTTTCAAGCACTGTTAAACAGGCAAAAGGGAGAGACTGAAGAATCCAGGGAGGACTTAAACACCCAAGTCTCTGCCTCAACCTGTGATTCTGGCTTCTAAGCATGATTTCATTAATCCCAGGGAAATAACAACATCCCAAACACTCACTCCTTGCATTTCCTAGGTCTCCTCCTCGGCCAAGCCCAGGGGGGCTGCACTACTCTGATGAGGATATCTGCAACAAGTACA
Organism: Acridotheres tristis; assembly: GCA_037013685.1. Taxonomy (NCBI): domain Eukaryota; kingdom Metazoa; phylum Chordata; class Aves; order Passeriformes; family Sturnidae; genus Acridotheres; species Acridotheres tristis. The sequence goes on from CM072901.1 coordinate 11,222,560, forward strand.
ATGGGGCTGTGCTGACCGAGGGCTTGGGCCTCAACGAGAAGCCCCTGGAAGTGTCAGAGTCAGAGGTAAGGATTTCCCTCTGCCTCACATTGCACAGACACTGCAGATATTCATTTCCATGCTGAATCCTGGCAAGTCTTTGAAGTCCCAGTCTCATGCTGTGTGGTCACTGGTTGTCTGTCTCAGGGATTTTAAAAGGTTCAATTCACCAGGCTGTTTGCATCACAACTTAAAATAAAAATATCAAAGAAAGAATGACAAGCAAGACCCAGCCAGGGCATATTCCAGACCTGGCCTTGGCAGATATTCTGTTTTCCAGACTCAGGTAGAAAGATAAGTGCAATCAGTCAGAGAGTGTGTGCTGACCTCTCTGGAAGGATCTGCCTACCCCCTTTTGCCTGCAGGCTGCAAAGTGGGGGCACTTTTGGAAAAACACACACGTGCTGCAAAATAACCAGCTACTGTCTGGGTGAGGTTAAAGGTGAGATGTGCTTTGGATTGTTGCACTGACTGGGGTGTGCAGCGTGGTTTGCAGCTTCGCAGCTACAGCAAACCCCACGAATCAGAAGAGTGGTCTGAGTGGTGACAGCCACTGCCTTGGCTACAGAGGGAGTAGGTGGGGAGTGAGTAACTTGCCAGGGAGCACATGGCCATGGCTGTGAGGGCCCAGCATTCAGCTCTCTGAACACCCCAGCCTTGCCTTTGGACTGCTCTCCACAGAAGGTGGGTGTATGCCAGCATTATCCATCTGGCAGGGCTCCATCTTGTGTTTCACATTCCCTGTAAGAAGGAAGAAAGCACTTGCTGTCTGTGAAAGTCCAGCAGTGGCCAGGGGTGAATAGACAGACTTCAAAGGAGATCCAGAAAGGTAAATCTGTCTCTAAAATCAGCTGCTGTCAGCTGAGATCCTGACGAATCCGAACCGACAGCGCAAGAAGCGAGCAGTGGGCCAAACCATGCCAAACCTGACCCTTCCAGCAAGAAAAAATCACAGGCAGCAAGTAGTGAAAGAAGATGACAGTTTTCATCTGTAGCTTTTCTGCACCTGCAGCTACAGCTGCTTTTCCTGGCTACCTAGCTCTCACCTCCTGCTAATTACCAGCGACAGCCTGCTGCTTTGTGCTGCCCTGTGGCCGACCCATCGTGCAGGCAGCTTTCCTTGGTGCAGCTCAAGCTGCTGTCTCTGCAATGCTCCTGCATTACCCTCCAGATTAAACCCACAGTGCTTTGGTCATGTCACTGTAACAACCCAGCATTAAACCTGTCATTAAAACAGTTTGCTGAGCATGATCGTGAATTTAGCACTGGCACCTTTTGACATTAATTTCAATGTCCTGTGTGGTATTTCCTGGTGATGTGCAGAAGTCTCCTTGCAGGGTGTCATTATGCCTCCTATGTGCACTGCTTGTACAGCAGAGAATGAAGTGATTTTGGTGGGTTTTTTCTCAGGCTACTGATATTGTTTATTTACTGTTGTATTGCTGTGGGGCCTGAAGGTCTCAGTTGAGATTCTGGTGGTTTTGTGAATGTGGGTGTGCACGTGAGTATGTGCACAAGATATGCCCCTGGTTTTCCTTGGGCCTTGGATATGCAGCCTGCCCATATAATGCCTTTGATGCTTGTTTGGGTTTCTTTGTGGTGGGGAGTGCTTTTAGTCATGAAATGTTAATATGCTCCCAGTAGAGGTAGCAGTAGGAGATGCTGCCTTTTGATCAGCCTGAAAATGCTGTTTATGTTGGCAGGTGCAGATAGGAGGTGAGGGTGGGTTGGAGCAGAGGTGGGCATAGATGATTGACCACTCTCTTTTCAAGTGTTCCTGTACCTATTAGCTCTTCCTGTTTGTCTTTTAGTTTCTTTAGTTTCTGTTCTCAGAGGGGATCTTAATAGACAAGCTCTGTTTTCTGAGAGTTAGAGATTTTTTCATCTGTCTTAGGAGACAGAATCCTTTGCCATTAGATGAAGAGTTAAAGATATCTTTTCTTGTAAGAGTTCTACCCAGGTTTGGTCCTCTGCAGCAGAGGGTCCTGATGCTGTTTTCCTCTAATACATCTGTGTGTGGGTCTCAAATTCCACTTGATATGATGCACATCAGGGCAGGCAGGGACCAAAACTGTGCCTTTGCCTTCAATCCACTTTTCACTGTGTTACTGCTTAGTCTTATGCCTGCCGCCTGAGGTGTCAAGATTTTATATGGAAAAGAAGGAAGCTCCCTGGCTTCAATTCTCCTGGGGTTTATTGAACATGAAGAACTGTTGGGCTGACTGACTGCACTTAAAACACAGCTGCCTGGGAGCATTCCTCCAAGCTCCCTCCTGGAGAGACACACAGAAACAAAGAGGGAATCAAGTAGGACTCGTAATATTCATAAATCAAGTGGTGAACTTACTCCATGTCATGAAAACCAAGCACCAGTACAATTAATGAGGTTAAAGAAGTTTAATTGGCAGGTATGGAGCAGGAGACTGCTATGAGTGTAAATTCTAAATGATTAATAATAATAGGCTTTTAGTTAATGAGTCAAGTGGACAAGGCTCTGGACAGATAATCTGAAAAAATTTGGTGTTCATCATGTATAGAAATCTGATGATGTATCTGCAGTGTCATCCAGCCAAGGAAGAGCAGGAGGAGAGGGGAGGCTGTTGCACGTTTGTGTGTTCTCACATGTCCTTGTGGTCTCCCAAAACCTGATTCCAGGAGAAAATACTCTCACAGGTTGCACAGGTTATCAGTCAGTGCTGGATGCTCTGGCCTTCCCACTGTTCTCTGCAGTCTGACTGACTTTGGCTTTCTCAACTCTGTAGAAAGATACTAATTTCCACTTAACACTTCAGAGGGAATAGAGTTTAACTTGTTTCCAGTAAAGCTCTCCAGTGATTTTGACAAGTTGGACACTATGTGGAAACCAGCTGCAGGTGACACATAAAATAAGTAAGAGTGGGTTCCCATGTCCAGAGAAATGTTTTGCATACAGTTTTCCTCATCTCTTTTACAGCATATTTATTTCAGGCCAATAAAAAAAATCCTGCTGTCATCTACATTTTTAGAAGTAATCTTATAAGGCTGTTTCTTTTGTAGTCACTTAAAAGAATAACTGGAACTATTATCAAATTTATTATCACATTTCCCACTGACTAAGCCAGCCAACTCTGGTGGCTGACTTGCCTCTGAGCAGCACTTGTGCATTTTGTACTATAAAAAATATACCTCAATAGCCTCTCATTTTCTGTATTTGTTGTTTCATAGACATCCATGCACCTTTGGTTGACAGTGTGTAATGTCACCACTCACCCAATCACGCTCCAATCTATGGAGGTTTCCAAGGTAACACAGCCACAGTCGTAGGGAAAGGAGAAAACTGAAAACAAAGCAAAAAGCCCTGCAGCATTTTATTTACTCAATAGTTTAAAAACCACTAAAGAGTAATCCTCTAGTATAAGCTGTCTGTATTGTCATGCTAAACAGGTTTATCTTACTTCTCCTTGATTTTCATCGGGCTGTGGAATGCCAGTTTAGAGTATTCCTTGCTGATAAGGGTGGTTATTGGAGTCTTGCTGGGAGCAGACCTTAGGAGATACTTCAGAAACACAGACACAATAGTCAGTTCCTGCCTGTTCTGAAAAAAACACAGAAAAAACATGTCGTATCAACACTAACGAGCAGGTTGTCCTTTCCAGCATCAGTCTGAATGATGGTGAAAGGCTGAAGTTACTGCAGCTCTATATGTTTCATGGCAGTTCCTTCTGAAAGACCCTGGTCTTATTTACACCAAAACAGTGTTCCCTTTCAGTTGGTATAATGAACTAATTAGTGGACAAATTATCAGCAAGTGCTGTTGTTTTACATTCCCTCTTTCAGTTAATGGCAAATCTGAGTGTTTCAAACAGTAGCTGCTCATCTTAAAGTGTTCCCAGGATTTCTCCTCTTTATTATGCTGACTTCTGGGAATCTTGAAAGAACTTGGCTTAGGAGCAGAAATTATATTTGTTTTGTAAGAGAGTGGTTTTTGTGCTGGTGATGGACAGAGCTCAAGTGGCTGCATCAGTACTATTACAGCTATAAAGTCGTGTCACATGCTTCTTTGCATTTCTCCATAGGGCTTCCAGCCTTTTGGTTGGCTTTATCTTTTAGGAAGACTCCTAAAGAGCCACTAGAAGTTTGTGGGGTTTTTTTTGCTCCTCATGCTTATTCTACCTCAGCTCAGCTGTGATCCCTCTGTTGAGCAGGGCTCTGTTTCCTTGTCAGGTGGCTGAGTGTGCCTGAGTCAGCAAAAGTGATGGAGGGCTGGAAAGGAGTCAGAGGACATGGGAGAGCAGTGCCTCATGCCTTTGATAGAGAGAGCACATCCACAGGAGCTGGAGGAGTTCACACCTCTAGGTGCTGCTTCTGGTGACCAATCCTTACCTGTCTCTGTTTAGGATACAGAGACTTTTCTTCCACATCATCCCTCAGCTTCCCAGGCATTTACCTTAAAACTACACCGTGGACACACAGCATAATGTTTGGAGACTGATGCAGGGTGCAGTAACTTGTTTCCTGCTGAGTACAGAGGGAACCAGGGTTTGGGGATCTTTTGGTGAAGTTGGCTGTCTGCAGCTGAGGACCAGCCTGAGCTCCTGCTGCCAGGCCCTGCCATGCTGCCACATCTGCAGCCATCCATGGCACTCCTGTTGGAGCCCCTTGCAAAAACAGACAGGGCAGTGCTGGCAGGATGTTCCTGGCAGCAGTGCCAAGACTCTGGAGCTGCTCTCTGCACCCACTGGCTGTGAAGTGATCCAAATCTGGGGATATTCCAGGAATGCTGCAAAAACCACCTGTTCAGGAAGGTCTTTGGAGGGAGTCGGGTGTTGGCTTCCCAAGCCTGGCAGCTGGTGCAGTGGAGTGTTTTTCTAGGAGATAGGCTTGCTGTGTTCCTTCTGGAATAATTATTAAATGCTGGTAAGGCTTTGTTGTATTAGTAATTACTTGTCAAGGCACCTGAAGCTTTTCATTCTTAAAAATCAAACAGTACATAATTCCTAAAGAGCCTGGGTTATAGGGGAAAGGAAGTTTTGCAAAGCTGTAAAAAGCTGCTTTGCTCACTTTTGGAAAGCCCTGGGAAAAATTTCTCAGCTCTGTCCATCACCCTCTGTGCTGGAAAATGGGCACAGAATAGTATTGAAGCAGCTACCTAAGCAAAGAAGTGGGATGATGGATGCTGTGCCCTTTTCAAACGATGGTTCACAAGGTATTTGAGGATTGTTCTTCAGAGACCATTAAAAAGGAGCTTTAGAGGAGGAGAGACAAGTTTTGTGGCAGGCAGGATCAAGAGGGATGTGTATTTGCTGGGTGGTGTCATAGATCAGAACCACACCAACCTTTTGAAACTAATTGCAGTAACAAACAGTGATGAGCTGCACTTACCTGTCTCTCTTGTGTGTCTTAGGCAACTCCTACTCTGGTATTTAATTGCCTCTAGAATTGGCAATGCAGATTATTTTGGAGGGGGGGGAGGAATAAAAGCTTTTGCATGGTCTAACCGAAGATTTTGAGGGAAGGTGTGAGATCTGGAAATGCCTGGGTAAATGTTTGCGTGCTGGATGGGATGGGGCTGTTACTGGTGGGACCATCAGTGGGAACAGAAGGAAAATGAGTGCTGAGATTCCATGGCTGAGGCTTTGCTGTGGTCCCTGTGCTCGGCAGAGATGTACAAAGCCCTCTGTGAATCCTCCAGCTGCATCCCAGCAGCAGCACTTCAGAGGAGGGGCAGATGCACAGAGCTTATCTAGTTACATCTCAATAGAGCTCCTGCTTGATATTGATGGGAGCTTTGAAGCTCTCCAGCCACCGAGCATAAATGTTTCAGGGGTAGGATCTGCTCTGAGCACAGAGCTGGGTCTGACTCATCCCAAGGAAGCAGCCCCTCCTGCCTGGCAGCTCTTCTTCCCCAGATTTTGCATTCTCTTTCTTCTGTCGCTGCTGCTTGTGTACCTTGTACCACCAATAATCAGCTGGAACATGCAAATATGTTATTTGCCTGTAAAAAAGTCTGATTTTACATAACTCCCTTCCAGTTATAGAACTAATTTTCAATACTTAACAACCAGAGTCCTGTGCAGGTGTTTGGGCTGGCCACCCCAAACACTGGCCTGGCTAACCAGAGTGTTTGTGTGGAAGGCATCCCTGCTGTCCTTCCATCAGAACAGAGATGCTCAGTTGTAATTGCAATATTTCTGATTGTGATTGAAAGCTGTTGGTTTCACAATGACCTCTCTACACTTCCCTGCATCTTGTGCCCAAACGAGCTCCTGGCTGCCCCTGCATCGTTCTGCAGGGAAATAGAAGGGATTTCTCTGTCACTTATCATCAGGGGATTCTCCCTCTAGCAGCAAAGTCTGTCTAAAGCAGAGCACAGTGCATTTCCACAGCCCAGCCTGTGCCACACTGGGACTGCCACCCCTCTTACCTTAACATTGCAGCTTTCATCAGCTGCTCATGCTAAACATGCCTCTCATTTCTTTGCGAGCACAACAGGCTAAAAAAACCATCGATGCTAATCACCGATTATTTAATTCTATTTTTCCTCATGCCCCAGGTCACTGACTCGGATTACGAGGACGAGTTGCCCAAGCACTCCTTTGTGAACCACTACATGAGCGACCCCACCTACTACAACTCGTGGAAGCGGCAGCAGAAAGGGGTGAAGCAACACCCGGCGTCCTACAGATACGACGAGTGCACGGCCAGCGAGACAGAACCCTATTTCCAGACTGTCATCACGACACAGAGCTCAGGAGGGGTGTACACCCCGACGGGACAGCCCGCGCCCGGCTCCCGGACTCCAGTGACAGGATTCTCCTCCTTTGTCTGAGCGGGGCTGGGGACACGGCGGGACAGCCGCAGTGACCGTGTGTGCGTGGCCGGGATGCTGAACTGTGGGGGACATCTCTTATCAGGGTAGAAACGGATGGGGACACACCTGAGGCTGGGTTGTTGGTGTTTTGGTTGGTTTTTTGGTTTGTTGGTTTTTTGGGTTTTTTTTTTCCTTTCTGAAGACAATCAACTCTATAAAAACACGGAGCTGAACTAGCTGAACCTTTGTTTAAGAAAACAAAAAGAAAAAAAAGGAATTCTGAACAGTGATGATTTTAACCACTTGTGAATAGTAGGGGTTTTTTAACTGCTTTTTGTAACACTGCTTCAGGAAGCAGCTCCCATGCCCTGCTCCTTCCCTCTTTCTTTCTCTCCCCTGCTCCTGTCCCACCGCTCCCAAACAAGCAGGTGAATTCTCTAGATGCAATGAGTGACTTTGTGATGTGATTTGAAGAGAAAACATAAAACCTCCCAGGCTCCTTTTTCTTCCTTTTTCTCTACTCTCTTTTTTTTTAATCTTCTTTTTAATTTTTCTCTGTCATCAAGGTTAAGTAGTAAAACATAGAAAATGGACACAGTTTTAGGTGCAAAGCAGACACTTCCTCTCTTCTCCTCACTGCTCCACACATTGGGAGCACTGGCTGATCAATGTAGGCTCAGATGTGTCACTGTGTCTGCTCTAAGCTCACTACTGGTGTATTTATATTGAATTACTGACTTGCTTTTCTTTCTTCTTCAAATGGGACCTGCTGCTTTCTTGAAATATTCCAACTCCAGGGCCTTTGGAAGAGGAAATGGCTCAAAAGAGCACTGTAGGCAGTGGTGGGTGAAGCAGGTGGGAAGAATTCAGATGTAAAGTCAGTTTATTTTTGGTGTGGCTCTAAACCTCCTCGTGGACTGCATGTACCATTTGAATCAGTCATTTTTTAAAAGTCAAAGGACACAACCCAGCAAGCTAGAAGAATTTTTCAATTAAAATTGCAGTGACAACCTAGAGAGTTTACTAATTGATGAGGGTTTTGATCATCAGAGTTACCATGCCATGCCAACAGAGTCACCCAGACTCTGCAGTTCTGTTTACTGGTCTGTAAAATGTACACAGTGGCAGGGTTTGTTTGATTTTATTTTTTAGTACAAAGACACACCACACAGACCAGGTGAGTTTTGGTGTCCACAGGTGCCTTTTATTGATTGTGCAGCTTCATATCTGGGAGAAGCAAAAAAGTGTCTCCAAATAGAGCTAACCAGGTTTTTCAGGCATTGGGGTCAGGAATTACCTTGTGCACGTTTACAGCCTGCTCTGTGCACTTGAAACTACTGCCTTTGGAAAGAAAAGGGGAGATTTTTTAGTTTATTTTTCATCCTTTTGTACAGCTCACTTTTTGTTTTATTCTTTTCTATCCTTTTCATGAGTCTGTCATGTTTAGCAGCAAGTTGTTTACTCACAAGGAAGTTGTCAGGCATTGAAAGAATCCAAGTCCAGCCCTTGGACATAGCAACAGTCCTGGGTCACCAGACTTTTTATCTTAAGAGTTTGAAAGGTGAATTTGGAAGTAGAAGAGTCCTTGCCACACCAGGATTTGGCATTTCCTTCTAGGTGGATAAGCCAGGAAAATTGGTGCTTGCTAATATCCCGTCAAGGATTATGTGGGTTTTTGTTACCATAGAAAATTGTCCCTGTCCTCTCAAGGGATGTGGGACATCTGTGGCAGGGGAGGTGATGTCTTCAGAGCAGGTTGTTGAAACCAGGCTGCCCAGGGGCCTGGTTGGGAGTGTCCTGGTGGCACCTCACCAGAACAGCTGAGGTCCAAGGGCCAGCTCAGCCTTGCTGTCACCTTTCAGTGCCTCTGGGACAGGGCAGATGATCTCAGAACTGCTTTTCCTCTTCAGCACTGCCTCCGAGCACTGCTGCTCTTGGTGCATGCAGACTCTGCAGAGCTTTGGCACTGGATTGCTGTTCCTCTCCAAAGGTTCCAGGAAGAAAAATTTCAAAACCAAAAACTCCAGTGGGTGTGTTTAAGGGCTTTTGAGTTTGGGATAATGATCTGCAGCTCATTAGATGGCAAGGGACTCGCAAAGACACGGCTGAGCCAAAACCCTGTGAGTCATCCCCCTCTCTGCACCTGGGTAGGATGTGTGTGGGATGGAGATGGGGCTCCAAAGAGGATGACTTGGAGTGTGCTGTGAAGAGGAATGCAAAGCAAACAAAAAACCCACTGCCTTCTGTGCACTTTGACTGTTCTCTTAAGCCATATGGACTTTGCTTTAATTACTGAACTGCCAAAATTTGTTTTCAGTCTGCGTTTTTTGTTTCTTAGACAAAATTATCTACGTGACTTTCTGATTTGTTTTCCTTTTCCTTTGTCCTTTCCTGCATCAGATTACATATTTTAAACACGTTGTTTTTATACATTTGACACAGCAATGCAATTGCTCTTGGAATTTTAATGGCACTTGTCCAGCAGCTGTAAGAGGTAGTGCTGCAGGAGGAGCCCTTCAAGGACCACTGAGGACTTTAGGGATGTAAATTAGTAGGAAGGAGATGGAACATCGAAGACTTTGCTCCAAAGGAAAGCATAGTGTAACTCCACATCTCCTGAATATTGCTAGATCTCAGTTGGTGTAAGGTGCAGTTACTCCCTGGGGCTGACCTGATATCACATTGAGGAAAAAAACCCCAAGAAAACCATGGGGAATAAAGGAAATGGACTTCGTGGCCACTGCTCCACGGAAGGACAGCATGGAGAGCAGCACGATCTATACAAAGCAAGGAGAGGAGACTGTTCCTTTTTTCTCAGAACCAGCTGCAAACTAAAAAGCCTGAGCTTGCTGAGGACCTGCTGAGTTGGCTGTGTGGCTCTTTTCTTCTGTCTGCTGTCAAAATAACAGGTTAGGTGTGATTCCTTTAGGACTTGTTGATCCCAACAAAGGTATTTCTGTTCCATTCTCGTCCACACTGTTGTCACTCTTGGTTATGTTGTGTTCAGGAGTTGGCTTTTCTGACCTGTGGGTTTATTTTCCATAGGCAGTGACAGAGTGAGGAGGTGCAGTGCCCTGCTCAGCCCTCAGCTGAGCACAGGATGTGTTTTCTGCTGCGCAGGATCCTGTGTAGCTCCACGTGTGACGCCTCCACTTTCTTGCTAACACACTCAACTTGTAAAATATGGTTAATAGGTAGGTTTTATTTACTTCACATATCAGGGAAATTGTTTTATCTGGAAGGAAATAGTCCCATCAGTTAGGAAGAAAACTCTATTTCATTGCTGCAATCTTTGGGAATTGCAGCCTTGAAATACAACTTTTAAACATTCGTTGTCATGTTACAGTAACTTCACCCATTGAATTCGCTTCCATTTCCATCTTCCTGTTTAGAATAGTCTTGAAAAATGAAGGCTTATGTTAAAATTGCCTTCTTAGGATATTTTATTTTTATTTATTTATTTCCCTTCCCCTGTTTCTCAGGTCTCTTGGTGACTGTTACTGAAAAATAAAAGCAGCATCATGAAATGACCAAGGGAGACATTTCAGGGAATGGTTTAATAGGAGCTTGTTTTTCATGCAATAGCCATAACAATATCCAGTCTTCTGCAGGTAAAACGTGCCCAAGTCTTCACCCTCTGCCAGGGCTGAGGTGACACCAGTCAGCACTGTCAGCAATGCTGCCAGCCCCAGACCTCAGGTTATCCCTGTCATAAATCACGTGCAAAAGTGCACACATGAAAGGAGCTGTGCTGTTCCAGCCCACTCCTGGCAGAGCATTTTATCTCCCCCAAAATCCATGTCAGTGTGGTGTGTTCCCACCATGGCCACTCCCACACTTTTGGGTGGAGTATTTTCCATTCCTACCTTTTAATGCTCTGATGTTTGGGCAGGGCCAGCGCTGTGCAGGTACAAATGGCAGTGGTGACAAGGGACAGGAGAGGGCACTCCCTTGCTTTCATTAGTGACAGTCTCTTATTCCCTACCGTGGGAGTGACTCGTGGAATGCCTTCATGGGGAGGGCAGGGAGAGGTGAGAGCAAAGGGCTTTCATCAGCATTTACTAAAGGAATCACACTTTGGCCAGCGATCCTGCTTTTGAGAGCAGTTGACATGACTGGAGAGAAGAAAGAAAAATACACAAAAAAGAAACTAATCTAGTACTCAAAAGGATTTCTTTTCCCTCTTCATTTTGAGTGTTAAAACCAGTGATGTTTTGTAGATGGGCCAAGATCTCATTTTTTCTTTATACCAAGGTCTCTGCCAGAAGCTGTTGTAGTAATTGTTTGGACTAAATATCTTGACATGGGGACGCATTTATTATCCTTGCCATTGCTTCCCTCAAGAAATCCATTGGGTCATCCAAAGATTATCTCATCTGCTTTCTAAAAAGGGAGGAGAGAGAGATTTTTACACATACAGAACACTGGTGTCTTCTCCCACACATTGCTTTCAGATATACAGGTCAACTTGTTGGAGAAAAATCCTTTTAGAAAAGGAATTGACCAGAAACTTTAAAAGAAAGCAAACAACCACATAAGAAAGATAACCTCTGGCAGAGGCATTAGAAATCTTGAAATCCAGAAGCCTGTGATGTGTTAGAGTGACCAAGATGCCAACACCTCCTGGTTTTTACTGATCTTCTGTACCAGTGGCAGCCAGAAGGACACACACAATGTTTGGAAAGGAAAAACCACAGAGCTGCTGGGACATGGGCAGGTTGTACTGCAGACAGCTCCACTCAGCCTGGATTTCCTGCTAGTTCAGTCACATTCCTTAGGTTGCTTTTATAGGTTGTTGCCAGCACATGTGGAATCCACACATTATCAAGGTGTTCCTAGAAGCTGTGAGGTTACTGGAGGTGGGGAAATGTGTGTTGGTGTGGTGTTCAAACAAAGCCACACACGTGATGATATGGTTCTACAAAACCCATTGAAACCTCCTTATGGAGGTCCTTTTGGTCTCCTTGAGCTGGGAGCATGTTCACCCCAAGACTGAACATGATGGGCCTGAAATGGCTCCACCTGACAAGTCATAGGATCCCAGAATGGTTTGGGTTGGAAGAGATCTTAAAGATCACCTTGTTTGACCCCCCCTGCCATGGCCAGGGACACCTTCCACTAGACCAGGTTGCTCTAAGTCCCATCCAACCTGGCCTTGGACACTTCCAGTCCCTTCTGTTCTTTGTATTTCTGTACTCCTTTTGTCCTCCCCCGGCCCTCCTAGGAAAAGAAAGCTGCCTTGCACTTTGTGCAGGGGCAGAGTTTGCTGCAGAGAGCCACAATGGATAAGCACACATGTGACGCTTGGGACAGGTGAGATTTGTTTGAACAAGGACTGAAGTACCATTAGCACTTGAGATTCAGGCTCTGACTCAGAATTTTATCTTCTCGAAGCTGCCACTTTCCCTCTTTTAAACAGCCTCGGGGCCTCAAGACTTGACAGGAAATTCATTATTTCAATGCTATTTGATCACTGTGCACTTTCTTGGAGCTTGAGTCACTGGATACAGACAGGAATGGGGTTATTGAGCTTTATATCAAGGCGTTTTCCCATTTGTGTCCAAGTCACAACTAGATTTAGGAATTTCTGCTACCATGGAATGGTGGTCTTCTGCAGGTGGGAAGTGCCACCAAGGCTCTCTTTAATGTCATTATGCTCCTGGGCTGTGCTGGGGCTGTCACAGTGCAGTGGGAGCTCTCAGGTAGCAGAAAGGTGCAAGAACCCCATATTCTGGTGAGTTTGTAGCTGGTCACTTTGCCTCTCTTGAGCTGGAGTCCATCCTCTGATTTGGTATCTGCTCTCAGCTTAGGGGTAGGACCAGTTCACACAGCTGTGTCTGAGCTACCCTTTGGTGTACTCTGGTTATTGGATCATTGCTTTTAATTCAGTGTCTCCTTGGAGATTTGCCCTGGATTTTTGTTCCACACCTCTTGTTAGCCTCACCTTCACCACTCCACTATTTTATATGAGAAAGTTACTTCTTCTTTTGCAAACTTGCTTCTGATTAAAAGAACCCTTTTGGAAACATCTGTGTCCCTGGTACATTTGTTCTGTAGAAGGGAAAAAAAGTATTTTTACAGACTCTTCTGTTGCTGAAGAAGTTTCTGGGTTCCTTGCCAGCATACTCACAAGTTAACAGCTCAGGACACTGAGAATGTAACACAGACTGAAATTCCTCACTGTTTGCTCTGGACTGTATAATCTTACAACCCCTGCTGCTTCTCAGCTAAGCTGACACTCTCAAACAGTTTCCACACAAAATTTGATCAGTCCTAAATATTTTATTATTTTGCAGCAATAAACTTCCTCAGTTCCTTAGTACAGGGGAGTCAAAACCCACTCAGAAACAGAAACCCACGAGGCCAACATTTTTTCCCTTTGTCCCTTCCCCAGCAGTGTTGTAGCAGTTGCTAATCAGCTCCCACAAACGTGCAGATGTTGGGGAGGCAGGAGGAGAACCCAGCTGGGTGAAATCAGGGCAGCTCAGTTATTCCAGGGTGGTTGGTTGAGCTTTTCACTCACTGAGCATCTGGCCTAGAGAAGGAAACTAAACACAGTCAGGTCAGCTACAGCTCTGGTGGGAGAAATGAGGGCAAGAAATCAATGTTTTCCAAGTGGGAGAAGGGAAGAAAAAAAATAGCCAAACTGTGAAGGAAAGAACTCATATTCTTCTGCTCCTGAAGAGGATATTATAAATAATGCAGTGTTGTATAAATACAGGCAGCCCTTTGCAGCTGGGAGCTTGTAATAACCCAGAGGTATCACTGTACCCATTTTGAAGATGAAAATCCTCCCGCCACAGCATTTCATGGACGAGACATTATCCTGCAAAATTGCCATAAGGTACAGAAGTGCTTTTTTGAGGCCATTTGGCTTCAAAGCGTATCATCCTCCAGCTTCCAGCCCTTACTCTTCTTGGGATGTGTTTTCCCCACACGTTTTTGTGGCTAGGATTGGATCATGGGTATAAACATGGGAGTGGATGGGAAATCTGCCACGGTATTCGTAGCCTAAACAATACCAGAGAAAACAGATTGGCTTCCCGCCCTGCCCTGAACAGCACAAGCAGCGGCTTGACTGAATCGAGTAATCTGGGCTTTCATTACTGATCCTTTTCCTGCTATTTGTCTCTTTTGTTCCCTCTTTTTCCCTCTGCGTTTTTGCTCCAGGGTTATTTATTTTTCTCCTTGATCCTTTTCTTTTCTGTTTGTTTTTTTTCTTTTTTTGTAAGCCTGCCTCTTGTGTTTTTTATTATTTTTCCTCTCCTCCTCTTGCCTCACTAATTATTTTCATTTCAAACGTGCATTTCCCACAAAATCAAAAGGAACTTTATGTGAACACACGTTTTTGTTGGGTTTTTGTTCACTTCCACGGTGCTCCAGGAGTTTCTTTAGCTTTGCTGTCTTGTTTACTTAGAAATGCTGGGCACGTCCCTCCAAGCCAAGGCGGTGTGGCCGCTGACTTCCCAGCCTGGTAGAAACCTTCATTAAGCAGACAATTGGCACGTTCATCACCATTTGTTAACGAGTTAGGATAATCCTAAATCAGACCAGGCTGACGTGTGAAGTCATTCTTCGAGGCTTTACGAGGCAAATTTGTCGGCAGCGCTGAAACCTGTGAAGTCTTGTGGAATCAGAGGATCAGCACCTGCCTGTGGAGGAACAAGAAAGCTGCAAACCATGGTTGCGTGACAAAAATGTGTTCAGAGGAAGAAGGGACCAACACCCGCTGTGTCACTCAAAGGTAATTCCCTGCTTTGTGCAAATTCCAAGGGATTCTGCGCACCATTTGTGCTGATGACACACCCTAGAAAAGCAGCTGGGGGAAAACCGAGGACTAGTTCTTTACTCCGAGCCTCCTTAATCTGAGTTTGTGCCCTTTGTGCCCTTCACAGAAGCTGTAGATAAGGCTAAAATGCAAGTTGGGAAAAAGAACCTGTGTAATATAGCCTGGGGCCTCATGCCAAGAGTGACAAAATACCTGACAAACACAGGTGACCTCACCACAGCCCTGCCAAATTGGGAAGGATGAATATCCCACCTGTGGTAGGAGGAAATTGAGGAACAGGCCAGCTTTGCCTGTGGGACCAAGCCTCAGTCTGTGTGGCTGCTATCAGTGTGCCCAAGTGGCCTTGACTGCAATGTCCTCAGCACAGGGCAAAGAAAACACATCTTTCTTACAAAACAGCAGGATGAGTTATTTTTGGGTCTTTATAAATTGTCTGTTTTCCAGCACTATCATTCTTACCCTACCAGGGGAACATGACTGACCTAATTAGAGTCTAATTCCAACAGTACAAGGCTCAACTTGTAAAAACAAACTTTTTCAATCTTGAGTTATTTTTTATGTATGTACAAGCACATCGGATTGGTATGAACACCCCAGAGGTGGGGGACAGGAGAGGAGCAGGGCAATGGGAGTCATCAGAGAAGCTGAACTGTGGGAAATCTGGGATGAAGAAGGGTCAATTTTCAGATGTATTTGAGACTGACTTAATCTGCTGGGAGATTGTATCCTCTGGGATTAAACCTCACATAACCTGATGGAAATTCAGAAATGTTTTATCCCCCACCGTGGGGAGGACTGGCAGAGGAAGGATTCAGTATTTCAATCCTCTGTCCAGCAAAAAACATCTAGGGTGATCGATGAGGACACTTTCATTGATCCATAGCTGTCTCCACACCACAGAAGAAATTAAAAGGTGAGAGAAAGATGCTTGTTTTCAATGAAGCCCATTTCACAAAGCCAGCAAGGGTTAATCCAACCAGACAAATGCTCGGCTTTAGCTGCAATAGAGAAATCCTGTGAGGCTGCGTGCTAAGCCTCCAGCCATACCTGCTTGGATTCTCAAGGACTGTGCCTGAACATGCTGGGGATGGCTCACATCCAGAAGCTGCTGATAGGGAGTCCACAAAGCCAAATGACTCAAGAGCCAAACAGCTTCATCCCTGCCCTGAGCCCATACCCACAACATGTCCAGAAAAAACATCCGGAACCCAGGCACTGGAGACAGAAACAATGGGCCAGACTCTGTCCTTGGGCAGCAATGTGGCTCTGAGTGCTGGGTCTGGCTGAACAGAGATCCTGGCTCTAAAATAGATTCCAGAAGGCTGGATTGTTTCTAATGTGTGTCCTCGTGAGATAGGGTGGGTTTGGAGGTAAGGGGATGGTGGTAGAAAGGGCTGCATGTCATGTGTTTGGACATGGTGCCTTCAGGGTGTGTCATGATTTTTGTCTTTTTCTGGCTTGACTTCTGGTTTGGAAGTGGCTCGGCAGAAATTGAGGTCATTTCAAGTGGTGCAATGACACTTTCTGGAAAGCACTGGCTGCTTCATGCAGTGAGACTGAGCTACCAGCTGGGAGGTCTGAAAAGCCAGAGTTGTTCTCTGGTCCAATGTGAGACAGGCAAGGGGGAAGTTGTCCTTGGAGGTGCTGGTGTCCAAGCATGAGAGGGGAGTGCACACAGCACTGCCCCTGCTGTGCTTTCCAGAATTATTTTTTTATTTTAACACTGGCTGTGGCTTATAATTTTTCCATCCTCACTCAGAAATTATAGAGGAGTGTAAGGGAGATGGGTTTCAGCTGTCGATGCTTCAGGAGCATTCAGCAGCATCACTGGATGAAAGGAGCAGCGTGGTCTTTTTGCTCTGCAGAGGTCTCAGAAATACCCAGGCATGAAGCACTGTGTGGTTTTGGGCTTGGTGAGAGGGAAGGCAGAAGCTGGTGCCAGCCCTTGGTCTATCCTGGCTGCTGGAGCTCTTTGAGGATGTCATACATCTGGTGCTTTCCCATTTAGTCCTTTCAAGAGGCTCATTTGAGAGCAAGGTTTGTAAGGAAGAGCCAGGAATAAACAGCTCATGAGAGCTGTTTGTGGGATAAGAGGAAAATAAGGAAAATAAGAGAATTGTTAAAGATGGGACAGTCAGTGAATAAAAGCCTGGTTATTAATGGGGCTGACATTTTGCTATGGCTGTTAGAAAGACTGTGTGTGTTACAACATGGCTTTTGCCATAGTGTATGAAGGAAAGGAAAGCCTTTGGATCTGTAACACAGCAGCTAAGGAGATATTATCTTGCAAATAAGATAATAAGCATTATCTTATTTGCAAGAGAATGTCTCATTCTCTCTAACAGAGTGCCTGAGATGCAGGGGAGCATTTGTCTCCTGGGGATGGCCTTCCACCAGTGCTCTGCACTCCTGCAGGACTTCTCTCCCCTTAGCCTTGTTCAGTCCCACCAAGCAGACAGTAAAATCCCCTCTCCTTCAGGGGCGACCCTCTAGATAAAATTTTTGTTTCTCTCTCTGTCAGAGCTTTTAGAAACTGAAGTTCTGCATGAGGTTTAACCTAATCCTCTGTGCCCCATCAGTTCAGTCACTGCACTTCCAGCTGGTCTAAGTTATATTGTCCCATTTTTACTGGTAATTACAGCCAGTTATCACAGTTCATGCCTCCTTCTGTTTGTGTTAGCCATGGTGACCATTGGCTTTTGAATCCCCATATATCTCAGTTCCTTGGCCACCTATTCCCTCCCAGCTCAGAGGAGTGCAGGGCACAGCAGAAGGGCTCTGGGGTGGCTGACACAAACAAAGGAAGAGTACCCAGTGCATGAAGGCACTCTGCCACTGCAGAGAGGAGTGGTAGATAATGTGTGAGTCACTGTTGAACTGGGATTGTTGCCAGGGTGGCACAGCAAGGACAAACATGCCAGGAACCACCACAGTGTGAGGGATCACATGGTGGCCAGAGGATGAGCGTGGGAGGGCAGGGCCAGGGCTTCAGTGCTGCCCAGGACCATCACAGAACACCCTGCCATGGGGGAAGAGAGTCACACTCAGTTACTCGTCCTCTCCCCAGGGCATAAGAATAAATAGTCTTTTAATAGCACTGTGAACATCACCAGGGCTCCAGAAAGCCTTTTTAGAGTCTTTGGGATTTGTTATTAATGGGGAAAGCAGTGGCACTGTGTTGGTGTCAGTAAGAAGGGCAATGTCAGAGAGGCTGAGGACACGTGTGCTCATGACCCAGAGGAGGACGTTCCTTTTGGACCACTCTGGGCCCTTTATAGGTACAGGTCTCTAACCCTGGAAACATCACAAGGGCTGTGAACCAGCTCTGCCTTCTAATATATAACTGTGCCTGTAGACCAGCACATCAGAGAGGTCACTGGCATTGATGTGGCTCCTACCAGAGGGGTTTAGCAGCTCTCTTGAAGACATCTCCTATTAATAAGTTATTACTCGAAATAGGAGGGGGTGAAGGGGGAGAAGTGACAGTTTTGTGAAAGAGGTGAATTAGAAGAAGCATTGATGTCAACTTGCAGGCTGCTGCTGCTGCTATTTTTCACTTGTTTTACCACATCCGCTGCACGAGTGCAGTGGGGAGCACTCATCACTCCCCCTTCCATACCACAAAACATACCAAGATGTTTTTGCTGCATCACCAGCCTTGGATATACAAGACTTGTGTAGTCCAAACCTGAGCAATTTTCTTCCATTCTCTCAGAGAAAGTGCTGGGACACCATAGCAGCCCCTCACCTGCAGCCCTGTTGTGCAATTTGCTTGCCCACAATGCTAAACCCCTTTAAATGTTGCCAGAAAAATGATCTGGAGAGCCTTTTCCTCTGCTTTATTCCTCCTGGGTGCCATTTCAGTGATATTCACATTAGAAAAATAGTCTCAGTAAGTACAGAATATATCACCACATTTGGTCTAAAGAGCTGCATAAGGATAAAAGCATCACTTTAATACTTGTGATTTGTATAAAATTATCTGACAGTGAGTGTTCAGAATGGCCCCACCTGCAGCTCTGAGTCATGGCAGCAATTTGGACTGGGAGGTGGACATTTTATCAACTATGATTTTCTCAAATCTAGGGAGCTGGAGAGACAGCACTTCAAGAGACCTGCAAAAAAACCAAACCACAAGTCAGATAAATAAGGAGTTTGCAGAGGTTCACCAGCCACACAGGGAACCATATCTCAAAATCAGTAAATTGCTCACACTCAACCTGTTTTGGACAAATTAGTAATTTCCTTGTATGCAAAGATGCTGCACAGTTTATTCACATATTCTGGGGGCTAGCTAACATCCTTGTTCTCCTCTGAAGTCTTTGCTTCAGTTTCTGTGTGAGAGAGGAGAAAATACTGAACACAAACTCACTTCCCACTGAGAAATCACAACAGCTGTTAAAAGTTATTGGAAAACCAAAGGGTTTGTGCAAGGGAAGAAATGCAGCTAATCCCAGCCTGGCAGTTACTGCTCCAGCACCTGGTTTCTCCTCCTGCCTCTCACTGCTGTTCTTTATGTCCTTTATGTATGGGACCTATCAAGGAGAAGAACCAGCCTTTGGATGCAGGAGAAAGAATAACTCCCTGAGTACAGTTGCTTCAAGGTGTCTTAAATGGGGCAGATCTCATAAAATGGAGAATAAAGTTGATGTCACAGCACGCTGCTACAGCCCAGCTCTTCAGAGCAGCCTGGAGAAGCAGGAATCAGGGATGTGCCTCCATAAAATGGTTAATTGATTACTGCCAGCGAGTGATTATGTGAATCATTGAGCACATCGTGGCTGTGCAGTGCTGGAGATGTCTGAGACACTGACCTACCAAAACTGGCAGTTGCTGCTGCTCAGCTCTTCTGCCTAAGTGTGGAGGTGACTGCTGAGCCCACTGGCAGCTCAGCACGCGCTGCGTGTGTTTTATGAGGCAACAGAAATGTTTGGGCAGAGGCAAAATCCACTACTTGCCTGCAGGCAGAGCCGCATGAGATCTCACTGGCAGGTAATTGCAGAAGCACTTGGGTTTCCTTAAGGCTGAGCATGCTAAAGGCAGGGGAGCAATGTCTGATGCAGGTGAGTGTGATGTGCACACAGGGTCCATGTGGGTCTACTGGTGTCTTCAGTGAACACAGAGAAGGGGACAGTGCTGGACAGAGGGAGAGATTTGTGGCCCTTCCCAGTGTGATAGGGACAAAGGACACCACGTCCTGACCCATCCCCACACACACCCACCAGCACGGGGCGTTTGCATTCTCTGGAACTAAACTGTAGATGCTCCACTGTGTCCCCGTAAACGTAATACACTTCCCATTTCTCTGACAGAAAGCAGCCAGCCCCGTGTCTGTGTCTGTGTCTGAGGGGGAAACTGAGCTGCCTAAAGGCGAATGTCATCATCTCGTGCACCCTGAGGGCAGACAGAGGGCAGAGGGGATGCGGTGATCCATCCCCAGGTGACATCGCTGGGGAGTGCCAGTCCCGGCCCCCGGCACCTTCTGCCCACACGGCCCGGCCCTGCCGGCTCCCTCGGGCTCGCAGGTCACCGAACTAGGCAGAAATCCACCGGCAAAGGCGCGATTACAAATCATGCTGCCACAGGATTTCATCCTTCGGGGCATCTGCCTGAGAGCAGCGAGCGCCTTTCAGCCTGGGCAGGTGTTTGTTCTCCTCCAGCCCCTTCCCTCCCGGACCCTAAACAGGAAATAGGAGATACAGAGCCTGCCCCATGGGGGTGGGAGAGGAGGCACAAGGGGACACCCCCGGGGCTGGGACACACGGGACACACACGAGCAGCTCCCTGTCCCTGCAGAGGCAGCACAAGGAGTTCGGGGCGCTGCCGCCCTTTGCTCCGCTCATTTGTGCAAACCGTCCTTTCAGCAATTTCCAGCCCTAGGGGAGCGGGGACCCGCACCTCGATCCCGCAGAGCCCCGATCCCGGGGGCCGGGCCCTGAGGCTCGGAGCGGGCGCGGAAGCGCCGCCTCCCTCACGTCATGGCGGGCACGGGCCGGGCCGGGCCGGGCAGGGCCGGGGCGGTGGCAGAAGCGGGCGGACAGCGGGCACCATGCAGCTCCTGCCCAGCCTCTCCCCTGTCACCTGGCTGCTCCTCATCGCCTGCCTGTGCCTCGTGGCCCTGTAAGTAGAGGCCGTTCTCCTGGAGAAGAGCCCGGTGTCAGCGGGGTTCGAGTGAATTAGCGCTGAAAACACCGGGGACACAACCGGGGGCTGTTCAGGGCGGCTGCGGGAAGGAGCGAGCTGAGCTGAGCTGGGCTGGGCAGGGAGGGAAATGAAAGGAAATCCTTGATTTTTAAAATTTCTTTTTTAGCTTTTCCCAAGAAGGAAACTTAAAACTTCCGTGTGTTTAAATACAGCAGCGCCCGTGGCGTCCTTGGGCTGTGCCAGCTGGGAGCAGCGCAGGGCGATGCCGGAGCTGCTGCCGGCAGAGCCCCCCGATTAAGTAGTTCTGTTGGCCGAACTTCGGCTTATGTGGCTCAGGGGAGCTGTACTGAGCTATACAGGCAAAAACTTAATTTTGCTGTGATAATTTATGTCCCTGCCGTGCCGCCTGAACATCGCAGGAGGTCTTTGCAAAGACAAACACAAGGGCAGGCCTCAGCTTCAGAACTCAGTCGCTCCGAGATCTCTCCTGAGTCACCTGAGCCGCAGTTGTCTGAGCTGGGCAACCAAATGAGGCCCTGAGTAAAGCCCTGAGGTACCCAGGTACACTGATTTGCTTAGGCTGGGCTGCAGCTCCTTTCAGCCCTCGAGTTCCATCAAAATGTACCCCAAGTGATCCTGCATTTATTGCAAAGAGTATCCTCAGCAGGGCTGCTGCTGGTCCATAATTTCAGCTTTCCCTGAGTGACAGAAACCGGTTATTTAAGCAGTTCCCTGTGCTCAGGAAGAAGTATGTTCTGTTTTCATTGCATAAGTGCTTCTCACATGCTCTTTTCTTGGCAGCTATGGGATATGGCCCTACCAGACCTTCAAGAAGCTGGGCATTCCCGGCCCACGGCCTCTGCCATTTGTGGGAACTTTCCTGGAGTACCAGCATGTGAGTACCAGCAGCTGCTGCTCTGTAGTGCCTTAAATCCTTCTTGTGGCTGGTGCTGTTTTCCCCACTCTTTGGGCAAGTCTTTCCGTTGTCCTTGATTCAGTCAGATGAAAATTATCCTTTTAGGTGGGAAGCTCTTTGGTCACATGGAGAACATGAAAGTTTAGGCTGACCTGAATGAGGTGTGCTGTATTTTAAAACTACGTTGTAATTTAAATTTTTAGTTTCTCCCCGTGTTTCTACGTGCTCTCGAGCGGTTGAAGTTCTTTTGGAAACAAAAAACAAAGTACTGGAGACATTCCTAAGACTGCTGTTTTCTGGGAACTGCATGTTTCTTTGCCCTTTTTATCATTAGCATGAAGAGGCTGAATTAGCCCCAGAAATGCTTCATCCAACCACTTACGCTTGGGCCAGCCTGAGACTAAGCCAGACAAATACATTTTTAAATAAAACTCAAGACATTATCAAGCTACCAAACCTCATCAAATAATAAGGCAGTAGCTTGTAAACAAGGGTTTACATCATGCCTGCTGCCTCTTACTAATGGTTTAGTGAGCCTTATGTGTCCTGTAAGTTTCATCATTACATGAAATATCAGTTAAAACCCTAATGGAAACAAAGCAAAAATCTGTGTTCAGTTCAGTAACTGCAGAGGAAGATCATATGAGGACAAGGTAGCATCAGCTCTAACTTGTTGAGCTGAAGGTGAAAGGACACCCTGGGATCCAGTTCTGCCTCCTAACTCTGCTCACTAAAACTTTGTACTCTGTCATACCTTGTCTTCATTACATTTTTAGAACAGGTTGGCTGGGGGAAGTTGAAAGTATCTTTTTTGAATTTTTTTCTTAAATCATTGCTCTATTTTTTTTCTCTCCAATGCAAATGTCCCCTAAGCATCTATGTGATGTTTAAGAGGACCTTGCACCTCCCAACCTCAACTTCTGCCACTTAAAATGGGGCCGTGGGATGCACTGTGCTGCCAGCTGTGGCCTGCTTTGATCACTTTTCACTGGCAAACCGTTCATTTCTCCTTTCTTCTTTTCCAGGGAGTCCACAATTTTGATCAGAAATGCTTTGAAAAGTATGGAAAAATCTGGGGGTGAGTTTCTGCAGGATGGAACTACCAGTTTGGAGTGCTCCACAGCCCCAGAATAGAATGGGAAAAGTTACATTGATGTTATGTTCCTCAGCACTCTAATTCCAGCAGTGAGAGCCTGGGAGAATCGAGTTTTACCACTGGGAAAGTCTCCACCCATCTCTCCAAGGCTTTTCTCCTGCTGGGATTTCAGTGTGGTGTGGGGCTGGGATGGTGATGGCCAGTTTGTGGGGTCATTTCTTTGCATAAGCTTTGAAAATCACCTCCACTACTTGGTGTCAAACTGAGCCTCCTGCCTTTGAAGCTGCTCTTCTGTGTGTCTGGAGCAGAAAGCAAGCTGCAGGCTGCCACAGTGTTTTTCATCTTGCTCCCTGCTTCTCCCAGAGCTGGGGCACAAGCTACCTTTCAACCTGCTTCCCTGCTCCCTGCACAGTGCTTGTTTTGTACAAGGGCCTTTTATTTTGCTTCTACTGAGAACCTCTCAAACCGAAACCAAATTGCTCTGCAAAAAAAAATCCTGGGAGGCTTCGTAAAACCTGGTGCATTTTTTTCCGAAAGATTAAATGTTCACAGGCTTCTTGAAGATGGCAGCTTCCCTCAGCTGTGGCTCAGGGCTCCCTGCCCTTTAGCCCACACCATGACTTTTAAGTTTTTCTGTCTCTGTTGATTGGAAAATGGAGGAGATAGATGAGTTTTACACCTCTCAGTGCCTTGTAGGCCAGGCAGGAAATCTCCTTTCTCCACAGGTGGATTGTTTGGTGTGGATTTCTTGGTGTGGATTTCTTGTCTCCAGCCATCAGTAGTGGAAACAACTCAGACAGCCCAAGTGCAGGGGATCAGCATAGCTGCAAAAAGCTACCTTTTATCTAAACCCACATAGCTTTGGCAACTCTTCAGTACCACAATAATTGCCAGAAATGCTCATGGTGCCCATGTTTGTCACTTTTGTTCCCTTTCTCCTCTTCTACTACATAATAAACAAGTTTCAGCCTCATCCTTCCAGCTGTTTTGTCAGAGGGCCCAAACCCTTTGTGCCATGGCTCTGACCATAGACAGAGCAGGCTGCTTTTGCTCCAGCTGACCATGAAGGATGGACTGACTGTGGATTTCTCTTGGCTTAGGTTTTATGATGGCAGGCAGCCTGTGCTGGCTGTTTTGGACCCCATCCTCATCAGAAACATCCTGGTGAAAGAGTGCTACAACATTTTTACTAATCGCCGGGTAAGTACTTAGTCCCACGCTTTGCTGTGCAGTAGAGAGCACATGCAACAAGAAAGAAGGAGTTTCTTCTTGGTTTCAGTTCTTCTCTAAGCCCTTCAGCAAGTACTTGCTGTGTGATGTGCCCCAGTTTATTGATGGTACCAACATCAAAACTTTGCTAGGGAAGTGTAGGGGCCGCTCTGACTGGGACATTGGCTCATCAGCCTGGATGTGCCCTAGGCCCTGATGTCATTTATGACTCTTACACTTATGTTTCCATTTCTGTTGTTTGCTGGTTGAACTGTTGCTGACATGACTTCAGGGGCCGAGTCAGCTCTCCAAGGAAGGTTTTTCTTTGCATTTCTGTCACATGGAGGGGGGCTGTAAACCTTCACCTGTGTCCTGTTCCCCTGTGCAGAACTTTCGTCTGAACGGGATCCTCTCGTCGGCCCTCAACGTGGCTGAAGATGAGCAGTGGAGAAGGATTCGTACAGTGCTGTCTCCAGCCTTCACCAGTGGGAAGCTGAAGGAGGTAAAGCACAGGCCACTGGTACTTTACATCCATAACTGGAGGAGAACTGAGCTGTTTGTGAGTGCAGACCTTCCCCTTAAATAGGGAAATCGTCCTGTTTGCCTGGACCACATCCATGAGCACCTGTGTTGTTGCTACCATTCAGCAATGCAGTGTCTGTCTGCCTTCCTGGGGAAGGAGTCAGGAGAACAGGCTGGGGGATCAAAGAGCACACGAGGCATTGCAAGCTGAGGCTGTTGGCCCTATGGCCTGTATATCCATCCTGCTAAACACATCACTCACACAAGGCTTGTCCATTTTCCATGCTCCCAGGAGCCGTGTTCACTTCCAGCTGGAGTGGATGCTAAGCTGGAGTGGGGACTGGGTGTGGATTTTTGGAGGAGAGCCTTCCTCAGTCCTAGTCAGATGAGCTCTCTGAACAGGTTGTTAAGATGAGAGAAAGCAATGCCTGAGGCCTGGAAATGAGACCTTGCCCTTCCACCCCAAGCCAGGTGTGGCAAGTGGCAGTTTAGCCCAGCCTTGTTTGGTGGCAGGAAAAGAGTCAACAGTGCTTTCTACTTTGGTTTGCATTTCAGATGTTCCATATCATTAATCACTATGGTGAAAAATTAGTGCAAAACATTGAGAAGAAAGTGGCTAATGATGAGTTCGTGACTGCAAAGGAGTGAGTAACTGTGTGAGGCTGACAGGAAAGGGTTTGTGTTCAGTGTGGGGAAGGGGCTGTTCATGGAGAGCCTTTTCCATGCTGCAGCATGGATCCCTTGTCAGCTATGGAAGCCATAGTCCACAAAATGCCCACAGCAGTCGTGGCATGGCATGTTCTCAGTGGTGGGCTTGCTGTGCTCTGCTCTGCTCAAATGGCAGAGCTGTGCCCTTTCCCCATTTCATTTTACTGCGGATGCATTTTGAGGTAGGAAGCATTTCCCAGAGTTTTTCTAGAAGCTGCACAAGATGTATTTTGGGTGTCATTTTTGCAATGTCTTTTACAGATGAAAATCAGAATATAGTTGTTGTTACTCTAGACTGAAGTTCAGTGCTTTCAAACTGCAGCTTAGGTTTTTGAAGCTGAGAAAAGTTGGGGGAATGAATGCAGTGGGGAAACTTCAAAAATAAAATTGTGGCTACTGCCAGATAAGGACAGACCTACTATGTTAGGACTGTGCATTAAGAGAGATTCCCTCTAACAGGGATTTTTCCTAGATGAGCTCTTATTTACTGCTGTGGTTGGGTTCATCTCATTCACTTTCTCTTCTTCTCTACTCAGCATTTTTGGAGCTTACAGCATGGATGTGGTGACCAGCACTTCTTTCAGTGTCAATATTGACTCCATGAGCAACCCCAATGACCCCTTTGTCATCAACATTAAGAAATTTCTTCAATTCAGTTTCCTAAGTCCTGTGTTCTTACTCTTAGGTATGACAAACCTCATCTCATATAGCCCTGAATTGATGTCAAAGGTTCTGCATTTTCTGGTAGCTCCCTTAGTAGCTTTGAGTCCTTTTTGCCATATGGGAGATGCTCAACGCTTGCAGGATTGGATTTACAGTCTCAGATCTGTAAAAATATTTCCCCGAGGAGACCACAGCCAGGATTTGTACAGCCCATGTGGATCTTGGCAGCATCCTCCTATGAGGAGAGACCTGTTTGCAGATATGGTGGAGAGCTGCTCTATCACAGAGAGCTGCACTTAGCATGGTATTGTGGTCAAAAAGTAATATATGGAGGATGTTCACAAGTGCTGTTGCATCCCAGCCATGGTTAGGTAAAAAGAGATGGAGGCAACAAAAAGCGTCAAGGTCCAGATATACTACTCCTTTCTATGTTTTGTGCCAGTTTTGATTTTCTCAGGGCCCCTTTGAGCTCAGGTGTTGGTCTGTTGTTTCCTTTTAGTGTTGTTCCCCTTTGTTATCCCTGTGCTGGAGAGGATGAAGGTGACTCTGTTACCCTCAGACGTCATGGAGTTCTTCAAGAATGTCTTCACAAAAATGAAGAAGGAACGGGAAAAGGGCAGCAGCACGGTGAGTCCAGCCTAGGGGGCCTCTTCTCTTCGAGAAAAATCCTGAGTGCAGGAGGAACCTGGTGGCATCTTCAGAAGCTGTGGTGTGTCACCTGTTCTCCAAACCCAAGATAAACAAGAACCACGCCCTGCCTGGGTGTCCACGTGGAGAAAGTGTCTGTGTTCCTGGAGGGTCTGTAGTTCAGACCTCATCATGTACTGAAGCCATGAGCTACGAGTGGAGCAGGTGTCTCAGCAAGGGACTTGTGCTGGACAAGGTTTGCCTCCTCCCCACCCATATCTCTGCCTCTGTTTCTCCCCAGGACCGGGTGGATTTCCTGCAGCTCATGATTGAATCACAGAACTCACATGATGGCTCCAGGTCTGCTGAGACCACCTTGGAAAAAAGTATGTCTTGAGATGTGTCCTCCTCTCAGCAGAAAGCAGTAGTTCCTTATCCATATAAAAGGGAAGCAGAGAGAGGATATTAGTCATTAATCCCATGAAAGATTCAAGGTCTCAGCAGTGGGGCCATAATGATGTTTATCACAGGTCAGCCATAGTTTATTATATCTCATTACCTGGGATAATTTCTGGGGTGTGTTTGTGCAACAAAGAACAAAAAGAGTGAGTATCTCCTTACCCCCATTTCTTACTTTGTTGTCTCTGAAGGCCAGTAATATTGGCTGTAGATCAAAAAGCACACAAAGCACATATGCTGTGTGTACCTTGCTCACCTGTGAGCTCATCTCTGTTCCCTATCCCAGGTAAACTGTAAGAAGATAGTCCTGGTCTGTGCACTCAAGACAGGATGCTTTTAAAGTTTTGAGGTGCCAGGACAGGGTATTTATAGGACACACTGCACTGCACTGCATCCTACACCCCTTTGTGATACCAGAGGGTAAGCTGGATGTTTCCTTTACCAACTGTTACATAGCTAGGAGTAGCATTTCCTACATTGATGACAGGGATCCTGAATTCCCAAGGGTTAATTACTGTAATTTTCAGCTTCTTGTATGTGCTTCTATGCCTTTTTTATTAGCATTAAGTGATGAGGAGGTTCTGGCCCAGGCTCTTATCTTTGTCTTTGCTGGTTATGAGACCGCCAGCTCCACCCTCAGCTACATAGCCTACAGCCTGGCTACCCACCCTGACGTGCAGCAGCGACTCCAGGACGAGGTCGATACACACCTGCCCAATAAGGTAAAGGAGAGTGGGAGGATGCTGGGCTTGTTCCCACCTGCCCTGCTAACCTAGGCTGGAAGCAGAGTGGCAGAGGTGCTGGCACTGAGATTCCCCCTTCCCTGGAAGCACTGGGGGGCTGTAGGGGTGGCAGTTGCAGTGCTGTGTTCTCAGTCCTCCCATTCCTGTCCCAGGCCTCTCCCACGTACAGCGCCATCACTCAGATGGAGTACCTGGATATGGTGGTGAACGAATCCATCCGCCTCTACCCTGTTGGGGGCCGGCTCGAGAGGGTCTGCAAGAAGACAGTGGAGCTCAATGGAGTGACTATTCCAGAGGGAATGGCAGTCCTGATCCCAGCCTTTGTGCTGCACCGCGACCCGCAGTACTGGCCAGAGCCAGATGAGTTCAGGCCAGAGAGGTGAGGGCCACGTGGGGGAATTGCTGCATGCTCAACCTCAGCCCTGGGAGTGGAAATAGCAGCAAAAGTGGGGAATGTGTGATTATAACATTTAAATTAGGCATTTATCATTGTCTGACATCTAGTCCCAGCATTAGCGTGAGGGGAGTTTTATGATCTACATCCATAAACTGTGCATGGAATTTAATTAACTGCATTGAAGGGAGCAACAGTGAGAGCAGCTCCCAGCAGCTGTAACACTGAGGGGTTTATGGCCAGATATTAAAGCAAGAGCCATTGGGTGACTGGCACTATGCCCTGCAAATCAGCAGTGGAAGGGCAAAGATGGGTAGGAAATAAAACTCAATTTTTAACTCAAGTTATGAAGCAATCTTTGCTTAGGAGCTCTGACAGACCCTGCAAAATGAGGCAATAGCCCAAGGCAGACCTGGGGTACCATGAGCCTGGTAATCTTCAGGTGGTCATCAAACCATTGAGACTTGGTCCAGAGAGAGCAGGAGCTGAAATACCCCTGGAAACTAATCCTGGTGTGGGGATGTGGTGACCTTTGAGACAAAACATGGTAGTGGTATCAGGCAGAAGCAGCTATGATGCCTGTGGTCACCTTGTGTTGGATTGAGAAGGAAACACCCAAATGGGAGTACTCTGGCAATGGGCCAGGCTACACCAGTTGCTCCAGTAGGCACATTCTTATTCCAGTTGTCAAACTGGGTATGGGTAGCTGGTCAAGAGCTCTTTAGGGCTCACTTGCCTTGCTGAGAGTTCATCAGAGGGATGTGCTGGTGTCTCAGTAGTGAGATACTTCAGTTCTGACTTAGCCTGGCTGAGGTTTGTACCTCATGCACTGGGAATGAAAAGCTTTCTGACATAAAAACCAACTGATCACTAAGAAGTATTACTGAAAATGCTCAGTGGCAAATTTCTCTGTGAAGCTGATTGTTCTTCCCTGTTTTTCATGATGAGGCAAGGAATGGGGCTGGCATGTCTCAAAAGCAGCCCTGCCTTTAGTCACGCAGGGGGAGAACATCTTTGTGTTCACTCGGTCCTTTGATCTACAGGGAAGCTGTGGAGCTGTAGACCTGTGTGGTTTAGGGTTTGAAATCTGGCTTCAGTTTTGGAGCTGAGAGGGAGTTCTGAGAGAAGAGTAGTTATGAAATCCATTAGCATATTTCAGGTATTCCCAAGACACCCAATGCTCCTGGATTTGCACAACCAAATCTGAGCAGTAGGATGAAAGCAGAGGCATAACGCATCTATCGAGATAGAAATAAGGGACTTAGCTTCTAATAGGCACAGAAACACAAAAAGCTTTTCCCTTCTCAGACAACTCATCATTTCAGTTTTGGAAGCTGACACATCATGGAACAGAGTGGCTCTTGCTAACTTGTTGTTTTTGTTGTTGTTATAATCAGGTTCAGTAAAGAGAACAAAGAGGGTATTGACCCCTACACCTTCCTGCCATTCGGGGCTGGCCCCAGGAACTGCATAGGGATGAGGTTTGCTCTCCTCGTCGTGAAGGTGGCTGTGGTTGTCCTGTTGCAGAGCTTCTCATTCAGACCCTGCAAAGACACACCGGTGAGGATGGGGGGGTGATGTGTCTCATTATCTGCCCCTTACTCCCTTTGAGATGGTCCTACTGTTGCATAATAATTGTTTAAATCTTCTCAGTTAGTTTTAAGGGGTTCACCACAAGTTACTTAGGCTTTTTAAAAAAAGCTTCTACAGAAGTGTATTTCATGTTAGTGGGATGTTTAGGCTGAAATCCCTGAGGTCCTGTGCCTATGTTTGGGTGCTCCTAAATTGTGGGGTGCTCTCCCCCACAGTGCACTATTGGTCAGTTTGACCCAGCTTAGAAAGACCCTGTTCCAGAAAGCAGGAAAAGAATATCCCCCAGCCCATGCCAAAGCTGTGGTTTGCGGCACAAACATGGCTGTTCTCTGTGGGACATCCCAAGACACCAAAATTCATCTCTTATGGGCCAGGGAAGTCCCTAAAGGGTACCAATTTTCAAGCAAGCACAACCTGGGTTAAGTTTGAATTGGTGACCCTCTTCCTTTTTGGGGCTATGCAGGATCCCAGCAGGCTTTGGTTTTGCCCAGGATGCCAGTGAATGCTGCATACAGTACTGATGGGATGGGCCTTGCAGGGTTGGGAGTGTTTGACATGAAATAAATGCAGGAGCTGTTGGAAATGATGTGTCAGTCCAGCCCTGCTGAGAGCATGGCAGCTCCTGTGCCTCAGGCAGGCAGCACCACGGTGCTTCCAGCCTGACCCAGCTCCCTGCACTCACTGCTGCAAAAGGCTGTTGATGAGGAGAGCTTGGGAAATCAGAGTAGAGGGGGCAACAAGTCACTCAAAGGACGTTTGTTGTAAGAAACAGAAAAGTCCTTATTAAATTATTACTTGGCATGAGTGCTCAGCTGGAATCTCTGCAGATTCAGATTGCAGCTCAACTAGTAACCTGGAGGTGAAAGACTGTAATAGTCCATTAACAATGCAGTGACCTATCCACCCTCCTCCAAGTCTAATGACATTTTTCTAGTCCTCTGCAATCCATAAAATTGATTCTTTTTATAACCGCCTTTAATTAAAAGGAGACAAGTTAAATATGTATTGTATTATTGGTGCCCATAGGTTTATGGGGCTCTTTCAGCCCTTTTTTCTACAGAAGGTGTCATGCACATCAGATCGGAGTGGGAGGGAAAATTTCATACTGGAACATCCCTTTGGAACATGGATATGGAAGCTGCAGCCTCCTCTCACTGCTCCACTGATGGCACACTGGGCTCCAAGCCATGTTGTTTAAATTTCCTGAAACAAAGCTTACTGGGATATGGGGGATGAATGTGTCCTGTTGGGCTGGGGGAGTGTCAGCCTGGTCCTGATGGGGAGAGAGCTTTAAATGTTGTTTCTAATGAGAGTCCCAGCTCACCCCATGGAAACTTTTCATGTTGAGGATCTTTTGCTTTGCTACTCGGTCTGAGCAGTGATTTTAGTTTTGCTCTTCCTGGAGAGCTTACTGTTCCTCCAGCTCCCATTATGATCTAGCTGCCCTTAGTACTGACACACTTCTGCATTAAACAAAATGGCACTGCATGCCCCCATTTAGCTGCAGCACCCTGGGTGGGGTTTGGCTGCTCTTCCCTTGATCAGTGCACTGAGCTCTTTGTACCACACCACGTGAAAGCCAGAACTCACCAACCAGTTCTTCCAAGAGCTGAGGGCTGTTAAACACCTGCTGGTGGCCGCTTTGCATGAGCAATAGTGATGGTCCTGCTGTAAGTACACCTGAGAGCTGGGGAATGCATTGAAAACAAGTGGTAGCTGGGATGTGTGAGAGCTGTAGGGCTCCTGTTGTCCTGTCTGTCCTTTCTCCCAGCTGACGTGGCTGTTCTGTTGTTTTTTATCTCCTGCTCAAGATCCCACTGGTCCTGGACTCAAAAGGTTTTATGCAGCCAAAGCAGCCCATTGTCCTGAAGATGGTCCCCAGAGCCCAGGCTGACCTGAAGAAGTGAAGGAAGCAGGAGCAGAGCAAGAGACTGTTATTTAATGGTGCCTCCTCCAGCTCTTGAGAGGAGACCAGGTTAATGTGTGTGCTGTAGGAGTGTCAGGGGGGCAGCCCCCCCTCATTTCATGGGGGTTTGGCCCAGCATAATTACATGAGCATTATCCTAATGAACATGGGCCCCGGGTCCTGCTGTCCCCAATCACAATAGACATTTTCCAGGACCATTTGCACTCGAGTTATTTGGGCATTTTTTTCTCTCTCTCTGAAGAGGCACTTTTCTAAGCAATTTGATTCCAGACACTGTCAGTCTCTTCTGGCAGTGTAATTTAAATCAAGATAGGGAGAGCAAATTGCACATAGTTAAGTAATGCTGCCATTGCTCCTGTTCCCACTACCTGCTGGGTGACTCTCTGTGTCTTCTGGTTTTATTCTCCTGGGAATTCAGAGGCTGTTTCCTCAGCTCTGTGCTGTGACCCTGACAAGTATTAAAATGGTCATGTCCTTACAGGACTGAATGCCTGCAGCAGATTTTCTGATGCTGATTTATTTAGATCTTGGTATGATTTTAGATGGCTTTTGTGTAATTCCAAGTGAGATGAGTTAACTGGAGGAGCCCAGAGAGAAGCAGTTACCCCTAAGAACTGGAGATTTGCAGAATGGGAGAGAAGTGTCCCACATGTGTTTCCTGATTGCTTATTTTATCGTGGGCATGCAGCCACCTGCCATGGGAGGGATTGTCAACACAGGCACCATCCATACTGCTATCATGACACCTTTTAGTTTGATTTATATTAGGCCACTGTAAGACCAATTTAACTAAATTAATAATTATGCAGGGTGCAGCACTGAGAGCCTTCAGACGTCCTGGGCAATCCTGTCTGGATGAAAGGTGCCTTTGCCTGTTGAGAGCTTCAAAATCTTGCCAAACTTTGTAATTTTTGTACGGACTAGACTTTCATATTATTCCTCAAAAAACTGCTGCTGGAATGCTAACTGCAATAAAAAGTTCTCTTGCCTTTTCTGTGCCCGGTTGATGCCAGTCTCTGCTGCTGTGCCTTCTCCAGACACAATTGACTCCATCTGATCTCATAAGCCTTTGGCCAGGTGATGAAAACTCTTTTTATCCTGGATGCATCCCTGTGGGTACCATAAATCCTAAGAGCTGCTCCTGGAGGTGCAGAGTTAAAGGTACAACAGCCCAAAAGGAAGGGCTGAGCAGAGTCATTGAGTCCTATTGCAAAAGGAACTTTATTCACTACATAGCAGTTTTTATATTTCCTTTATATTGTTTTGTATAGAGGTAGATAGATTAGATCTATGTTATTATATATTCTTTTCATACTTATTTTCTATATTTTTTAGGAATTGAGTGGAAAACCTCAGAAGGGATATAATAACCTTTCTGCAGCAAATTATATTCCCCAGTGAAAGATACCCTTGACTGGAAGTGTAGGGGAGGAGTGAGGCTGCTTCTCTAGAGAGTCATCAATGAGCTGGGTGAGAGGGTTAGAAAATTCCCAGCAGCTCAGGCAGCCATGGCTTGCCTGTCTGCCCTTGTCACCTGCAGCACTGCAACTCCCTTCTGCCCCCAATGTCCCAAAGTGACAATCCATCTTTGTTTTCAGCTGTTGCTGTCCTCTTTTCCAAAGTCAAGGCAGGGTGTTTGTGACAGCACATGGAGTAAATGTACAGGCAGTCAGACCCCTGGAGGACAAACAGCTGAAAAGTGCCTGTACCATCACAGTGGTTCATAAAAAAGGGCACGGAAAATCCTCAGGTCTCTGCCTTGAGAAGTGACCAAGAGAATGAGGGTGACAAAGTCACCTGCAGTGTCACAGGGATGAATTAATGGCCTTGCTGGGGCAAAGGCCAGAGCTTGCCTGGTGGCAGTGAGAAAAGGGTTTTGCCTCCTCACCCCACGTCCGTGTTGGAATTAAATCACACAGAAATGTCAACACTACGGGAAAACATCCTTCAGGATAATCTCTCTCACAAAGCTGCTTAACATTTTGGAAATATACAGTTCACTTGGAGGTGTCAAAGGGTTTCAGCCCCTCTCATGTCTGTTCAAAGGCATCTTCATCTGCTGCACCCTATGCCAAGGGAGTGAGGGAGCAGAGCTGGGCTGGGAGTGCTGCTGTACCTGCAGAGAGATGGACACAGCTCTGCCTCATCCCCCAGCACCTGGTGGGCTTCTGCAAAGGGACAAAACTGGGTTCTGTCACATCTCATCTTTGTTTTGCTGAATTTTGTGCTTAAGAGCAGGAAGCACACATCTGTATGGGTTCCCAAGTGTACAGTGGAAGGTTTGCCAGCAGATTTGGCTTTGAGGAGTGGTTTGGGTGGGATCTTGCAGTGGGGAAATGCTTGGACACTGAGTTTTCCAGCAGGTTCAGTACCTGGGATGCTGTTTCTTGGGTTTATTCCAGACTGAGCAGCTGTCTGGGAGATGTTTGGTGTCAACCATTTCTGGTCTGATTTCCAGAGGTTACAAGCAAGCACCACTCCCCCATATCCAAGGGAAATGGAGCTGTGCTCTTCCACAGCCCTGTGCCTCAGTTTACCTGCTCTTATAATTTTCTAAAAATTTACTCTTAGGCAATAGTGAAATTTGATATGTGCCCACCTTATGCCATGCTTTGATTCAGATTCCAGCAAGGTCCCAGAGTGAACAAATGAGTTTCCTTTTGGAGGGCACTGAAGCAGAAGTGTTTCAGGAGCTCCCCTAATATACTCCAGCTGCTGACAGCTTGAAGCAAATCCTCGACTCCCTCTAAAAAGTATCCAGATGACTATAGGGCTCTCAGCATGAACTCCTCTGCTCTGCATATCCTCCTGCTATAGCACAGCACTGCTTCCCAGAGCAACCAGGCTCCAGCTCAGCACCAGCTCCTTCTGGAGGACAGTCCCACCTCAAGTGGCATCACTCCAATCTGGTCCCACTCATTTCTGCTTCAGTTGTTTTGGCTCCTTCCAAGGGAGAGCACTAATTTGCACTTCACAGGGTGCTCCCTCTCTGAAGTGCTCTCACCATGGGCTCCCTGTGTACTCCAGTGCTCCTGGGGCCAGGCCTGGGTGGACTAATCATGCCAGCCACAATTTACAAGAAACCTGGAGCTTTCCTGATCCTGGCTTGCATAGAGGTTGTCTGTATTATTGCTGCTGGTGCTGTACTGTACCTGCTGCTGAGGAGAGACAGGCCTCCAGACACCCGTATTGAATGCTCAATTCGGTTAAAATCGATGAGATAATCAGCCCACAGAGTCTGCCCAAAGGTCAGGAAGCAGTGATTTTTTTCCTCCAGCAGCTTTGGTCCTGAGTTCTTGTTTCAGTGTGAAGATTGCAAGCCAAAGCACTTCAGCAGGTAGGTTATCAAAGGGTTATGAGTGCTGGTAGTTAGCTGACAGGCTGATGGAACAAGGGCCTAACAAGGGCTCCTAAAACAGGCAGGTGAGTTTTGGCAGCGCTCGTTTCTCTAAAATGAGCAGGAGATGGCGCAGAGCAGGCTGGTGTCCTGCAAGGCAAAATGCAAAGAGCCTTGAAGATGAACCCACCAATGTGGAGAAGGAGGATGGCAGGAGAAGGGGGTGCTGTGAGAAGGACCAGGTAGGGATAACCCCTTTTTCTCACCCCATCCCCCAAATTTCATCCCCGACCTTGTGTCTCAGTCCCCGCTGTGCCCAGGGCAGCCGTCACCAGAGCCAAAGGCCACAGCAGAGCAGGGAGAGGACCCGTCTTTACCCCCTCATCCCTCCAGCACACGTTCTCTAGCAGCTGGACACACGACATACTGCGGCCTGAATTTGCAGAAACACTTTGATCTTTCATTTTTAAGCTCAGTGATTCAATCCCCCACAGAGCCAATGTAAACAGTGGCAATGCCACTCCAGCAGGCTCAAGGTTCCAAGTCAAACAGCAGTCGTTTAACCACACTTTTAAAGCTCCTATCATTTGAATGTCATATGTCAAACTGATGCTACTTCCACTGAAGGCAAATAGCTGTTTATTCCCCTCACAGCTGCCCAGCAGTCTGACATTCATTACCGAAGCCTTGCAGCTGCCAGGGATTGAAGCTACCTGTAGGAGTTCGCCTATCAAAGCCTTCCACCTCTTAAGGGTTATTCCCTCATACAGTTTAGTTCAGGCTCATTTTACAGCTGCTGTCGTTCTGCAGTTGTTTTTTCCTATGTCTGAACAAGGTCAGGCATTGTTTTTTGCCCCGTTCTCTCCCAGATTATGTCGTTAGCTCATTTTTCATGGCTTCTCCTGGGTTCAGGCTCGCTGTCACTGTGCACCAGCCCCTGAGGTTTATGCTGGGAATGTTCCACGGCTGTGGGCAGCAACAGCACACAGGAGTGCGGTGCTGGTGGTCCAGTCCTAGCATCTTGATGCAGCTCCAGCTCTCCCTGAGGCCAGAGCTGTGAATTCTATTTCAGGGACCTAAATTCACGCACGAAATACCTGATATTTTGTAGTTTATTAGGCACTAAAATGTTCAATTGGCTGCAGAGAAGTTTACGGAAGAAGAAAAAAATAAAAATAAAGAAAGAAAGAAAAAAAAGGCAACAGAGATGATCACATTAGTTTGCATTTAGACAGTGCCCTGAACCTCGCAGAGCAATTTACACCTGTGCGAGGAATCTGCAGAGTTCTATTGAATCAGACCCGGGGCGTTTTACAGCCACTTCGCACGAGCATAAACGACAGCATAAGGTGCAAAGGAAACAGCCGGCCGGACAATTACAGAGCGTCTTCACACGCCTTATTAATCCTCATTACAGCCCTCTGTGCTGACACTCGGCGTCTTCCCTTCCCCGAGCAGGGCAGCGGAGCCGATTGAGCCACCTGCCAAACCGGCGGGGTCCGAGCGCTGCTATTGCCGTGCCCTTGGTCCTGGGGAGCTCCTTGCGACAGCCCCAGATGCCTCTTGCTGAATTACAGTGACGGAAATCTCGGCTGCCTCCTGCCTTAGGAGGCTTTGAGCAACGTGCGTTGTTATGCTCAGCTCTGTGTATGTCTTATCGTCCATTTTTTACTCTTTTAAGCTCAGCTCTGTGGGTGTCTCAGGATGGTGTTCATCCAAAAAATAAAACCCCGTTTCCTGCTTGTGCTGTTACACCCGTGTTCTGCATGCAGCATCGGGAACCGCAGGACACAAGGAAATGGGGGGGAAAAAGATTATTCAGGTGCTGTCGGAGCGAGGGGCTGGAAGTTCTGCCAGCACGTGTCTGAGCTGTGCCTGTGAGCTCAGGTTAACGACCCAAAATACAGCTGCCAGCATGGCTCTGTCTGCAGGGACATTTCACGGGATTGATTGTGATTGTTTGCTGTAGCTCTCACGTTTATGGCTGTTACAGAAACTCCTGAAAAGAGAGCAGCTACCCAGTGTTTCTCAGCACTCCCAGAGCACTCGCCCTCCTTCCCACTCAGAACCTGCTTAAAAGCTGGTAGACCTGAACTTTTCCCAGTGAAAATGACAAGAAAGACCTGGAGAGCGTAAAGCCATGAAGGCAGGAGACAGCCTGATCAGTTAGACTAGTTGTACACAGTCGTGAGATTAGCTGTCTAATGTCCTTTCTGGGAATCTTATTAATGTTATCTTATTATTTCATAATAGATATAACCCATGTGCTAGTGCTGGCAGGCTGTAATTGGGCCTTGCCAGGGAATTACTCATATTTTTCATTCTTGAAGGAATGAAGAGCGTATTCAGTTATGCTAACGACCTCATTTGTGTGGATTCCATTCACTTGGTGCGTCTGGCTCGTGAAGAATTGCAGCCAGTGATGATTTCTCACTCCAAGTGAGTGTCGAGGTGTCTCTCAGCAGATGCTCTCCCCTCCAGATGCTGAGCTGATGCCTCACCGTGTTTGCCTCTCCCCTGCCAGCTGCAGACTTGCCCAGAGGTGTTGGGATTTTTTTTTTTTTTTCAGTTTTGCTGATGGTGGTGTCTTTCCCTCTCTTTGTTTTGGGGTGCTGCAGGAGCCAAGGAGCTCTTTGAAATGGAGCAATGTTATCTATTGCTGCTTTATAAATCCTTTCTCTCTGTTTAGTACCCCTTGTTTGGGCCTTGGGCCGTCGTGCCTACCCATGTTCTTCACTGAGAGTTTTTTAACTCTCCACAGGGTATAAATGATAGTTGAGCTGTGGAGAACCCTCCTCCCCACACTTACAATTACTCTCTGTGTGCGTATCAAAGCACAGGCAACATACCCACGTCAATAAAACCCTTTCTAATTCTTTTTTATCCTCCCCAGGGGAGCCCTTAGAGCCCCATGGAACATGGAGCAGCCCTTTAATTCCTCTTGCTTTGGTCCTGGGGCCCCGTTGGTGGAGCAGCTGCGAAAAACGCTGCTCCCTGATGGGGCAGAGCTGAGTGACACAAAGCTTTACCTGCCCACGGGGACCCGGCTGCCTCCGCAGCCTCATCAGAAATGTTCCCCTGCATTTGTTTGTAAAACGTCTTTATCCAGCCAGGAGAAATGTCCCTTGAAGTCAACTAACCAAATAAATAAATAACAAAGACAATCCAGAAAGAAAGGAAGAAAAAAAAAAGTTTCTAGAGGGAAATAAGTGATGGATTGAAAGAGATTTGAGGCTGCTGTGTTGAACAATCCCGTGCATGATGTGACAGCAGAGAGTCCTCACTGTGCTCCCTCCTGTCTCCCACTTTAAACGAAGTCCTAAAAATGCTGATTTAAAAGGGTTGAAGAAACAAAGTGAAATAGTCTGATGTACACTGTGGATGCTTTTTAGCCCTTCTGAACTTTTTTCATGATATACCTGCTGGTGGCTGTGTCAAAATAAAGCTCCTCAGACAAGGTGCAGGAGGAGTGGGGGCGCTATGAGAAGTTTTTCAGTGTTGATGCACAAATCTGAGCAAGGAGAGCAATAATTTCACTTCCCACATGTAATAATGTCCAACAACAAGGACCCTGACCTGGAATTTGTCTTCCCTTTCCAAAGGCATCCCAGAGCCATCTGTGGAGAACAGAGGAAAATGTTGATTAATACCACTGTTAATGAAAATAAACACAGGCTAACATTCCAAGCAATGTGATTTCTTCTCAAAGCATCCAAGGATAGCAACAGATGCAATAAAGCAGAAATTCACTTTGGCTGCCAAGGGATAATGTTTCCTACTTTGGACACAAGCCTGGGGGGAACACACCCACCTTAGCAGAGCAGCCCATGACCTTGAAGATCTCAAAGGTTTGAAAAACCATCATCTCAGACCTGAATGATGCCAAGGGAAACTTCCCAGCTCCTGTGAAGGGCCCAATATCATCTCCTGACCTACCTGGGACCTGGATGCTCTTCCTGTTCAATGGAAATGTCCACTGGCTTTTTCCATCTGCCTATTTATCTCATTGATTTGACTGAAGGAATCATGGGATTGAAAGAAAATTAATAGTTCCCAGCCCAGCCAGCTCCTTATTTTGATTCATTCCATTCTTGTCACTTTGAGTGAACTAAATAATTAATTGTGTTACCAAAAATAATTAAGGCTAATATCACACCAATTACACTGGCCAATTCTAACAATAATGTTGGTAAGAACATCTAAATAACCTGATATGTAATTATAGTCTGGCTCTTCGGTGATGTGCAGGTTTGGGGCTTTCTCTCCCTCCAAATTTTGGCCAGCCACATTGATTAAATGAGAACTTTTTATAGCTAGTGTTCAAATTATCAAATACTTGCCTAAAGCAATCCCATTGATCAAGTGTATCATTTGTAATACAAATGTTTTTATTAGGAGGCTTTGTTCAAGATAAATGAAGGATCAAATTAACTGGAGATTGGATTGAGTAGAAAATGCTGCAGCTGGATAATTTCAAGCACTGAGGCTGAACATTTCTTTCAAATGATGAGAAGTCATCAACTAAGTCTTAATATAAAACACACACACAGAGGCACTGCTGTATCGATTCCTTTCATTGCTGTGGCACTTTTTATCAAAATACATTTGGGGTTTGTAAAATAGGCTGCAAACCCATCATCCCACTGCAACCAAAGCAGGCCGAGGGTTTGGTCTGGCCAGAATTAGGTGTGCTATCAAAATGCCAACATGCACCAAAACCCTCCTCCTTCTCCCTCATTTTTTATCCCCCTTCTGCTGCCTCTCTTACCACCCAATAAAACTGCTCTTAACCCACTCACCTCCTTTAATCCACAACAGGGCAATCATTTTCCTCTTTTAGGAAGGAAAACCACCAGAAGAGAGCCAGCAGGAATATTTAACTATTCCAGCAGTGGTTTTAGCACAGTCTGGACGTGACTGAGAGTTTATCCATGGCCAGCCAGTGGAAAATTACCATGGGAGTGAAATGCTGTAAGTTCATATATATATATATACATTTTAATACAGCCCGAATTAGGAAAGCTATTTGGGATAACTTTTTTTTTTTTTTGCTGCCATGTAGAGCTGTAGATGTTAAGTGGTTGCTTTCTGAAATAACTCTCCCTCCTCTACATCCCAGAGCGACGTGTAAAGTGTTTGCTGATACAGGAATTACAGATGTTGGAGGAGCTGCTAGAAACCCTCCCAAGATTTACATCTGCTCCGTGAGGTTTCTCCAGGGGCTGCCTTCACAGGGAGAGGATTTAAGGCACTCAGGATCCTTTGAATGTGTCTCCAGAGGCGTTCACAATAATCGGAGAAAATCTCTTGAAGCCCATCAGATAAAGCACACAGAGTTAGGAAGGGAGCAGGGAGGTCACTTAGTCCCTATGAAAAACTATTTTTGGCTTATTCAGGGACACAAAGCCAAGTTTTCAATTCATGCAGAGTGCTGGCTTCACCAGCACCTCCAGATGCCTGCAGCCCCATCCCAGCTCCAGTTTGTTCCGGCTTACAGCATGAAAATAAATGTAAATCTCCTAAAACTGCTGGGTTTCTTCTGAATTTGGGGTAGAGAGGAAAAATTCAGCTCTTATACCTGGATCTGACCACTCCTAATGCTCATTCCCAGGGCTCCATTGATGTGTGAGGTTGGTGACCACACAGCTTTTAGAGAGAGTTATTACTTTATTCATTACTTCAGTGAAAGAAGTAATGGCCCCAGGTGGAATTACAGGTGGTAATGAAAAACAGAGACTTGTTTTTCTCCAATGCCGTTTGTGGCCACTTCAAATACATATATATATATTTATTTATGTGTGTATGC
Source organism: Acridotheres tristis (assembly GCA_037013685.1). Taxonomy (NCBI): domain Eukaryota; kingdom Metazoa; phylum Chordata; class Aves; order Passeriformes; family Sturnidae; genus Acridotheres; species Acridotheres tristis. The sequence goes on from CM072901.1 coordinate 11,263,322, forward strand.
AAGTGCCATAGGTAGGTACTGTGTATTTATAGTACAGCAGCTATACAAAGAATTACATCTGTATACTTTAGTTATGTTACATCTATGGTTTGGAGCTGCAGGCTCTGGGCTGTGAGGTCTTGTGTTTTGCTTTTATGCTCTGGTAATAATATCTTTTGGCTATTATTTTGGCTGTGGCCAATAACAGCTTATTGCCCACATCATAAGATTTAAAGCCTGTGACCGTTATGTTTGCTGAAGGAAACTTAAACTTCCCTTTGGAAAACTCCAGTGTATTGGTGCAAGGTGTATTTTCTCCAGGAGAGCTACAGCTCTTGTAATAAAAGCAAGCAAACAATCACGTTTATGACTTGTATTTAAGGAGGTGGGGAGTGAGAGCAGATTAACCCTTCTGTGCTGGAGCCAAGGCTGCAGCACAAGGACATCACTGCCCTCTCCCAGGAAAGGGAGGGATGAAAGCGATGGCATGGATGGATAATGGGTAACCTTGTACAAGTCAAGCAATTTCATTTCTGTAGGGGACCTGGGAAAGCAGCACTAATGCTGATTAATCCCCCTCCCTCTTTTCTGTCTCCTAATTTTTCACTGCTCGAAGCTCTTCCTTCCTTTCAGCTGTTTTCTACTGAATGTGTGTGTCAAGACAACTCATGCTCCATGTATGGAATAGGTGTAAAACCCTGCCCTTCCTAGCCTGCACCACAGTTTATACCACTGTGCTTATCTCTGCTAATTCTTAGATAACAATTGAGAACAATTCTCAACTGCGTAATTACTGTAATTACTCTTCTAGTAATTTACCGTAAGAAAATCTAGATCCTCCATCAGGCTTTTGGCGTTGTTTTCGTTCCAGGTGAGATTTTGCAGCACTGCAAAACTGTTCTCAGAGGACAGGATCTGATGGGATATGTGCTATCTCCCACCTCCTTTCTCAGCCTGGTCCCTGGTGTGAGGGACATCCCATAAACTCCAAGGGGAGATGAGTTCATGCTCCTCATAACTCCCCTCATTTCAGGAATGCTGTTCCAGCTTGTTTTCATTAGGAATTATTGGTTTGGATTAGTAGATAATTTGATTTCAGCGGAGAAAAGCATGATCTAGGCTTGGAAATGACTCATGTTTGGCCACCCAAACATTACAACAGCTCTCTGACTCTTTTCTGTGTTGGGAAATCTCAGCTGAGCTCAATGTTCTGCCTCTGCCTCCAGCATCTCCTGGAAAAGCCGTGGAAGTGAGTCATGGCTTGCTTCATCCACCAAGGCCCTTAGTGGCTGCTGCCATTGCAAGAAGAGATTTCCCCATCTAGGGCAGCAGCTGGGCTGCTGTGTGCCTGAGAAACAGAGGATGTCTGGGAGACAGGCTGACACACCACAGAACCAAGCAGGAATGCATCTGAGGATAGAGCTTGGCAGGGAAAGCTGAAAAGGAGAAAATGCGCAGGAATTGAGGGAGCAAAATCCTGATTTTTATCGTGTTGTTTTCAAAAGGAGGGTGATATTTCTGGGGGCTGTGCCAGGGTTTTCAGTACCTGGTTTTCTTTTCTGAGAGCCAGACTGAACTCAACAGGCACAGTGGTGAGGTTTAATTGACTGGATTCAAGAAAAAGTGTTCCCAGTTGCCAAGGAGGTCAGGCAGGATATGCTGGATGAGAGCAGGCACTACTCATCATCTGTGTTCACATGCAGTAAGAATAATAGTAATGGGAGAACTAACAGAGGCTCTCCTTAGGATGGAACAATAAAAAATGTATGGTTTGGGACAAAAATGTTTTCATTTCTGCCAGGAGTCATGGGTAAGAACTTTGTCTGGGGAAAGAGACACGATAAAACCTTGGTCAGCTCTTGTCAAGCTGGGTCTGGGGAGAGTCTTTAGTTGGGCAAGAGGCTGTGAACTCTTGCAAGGAGGAGCAGCATCTCTGAGCACTGAGGTCCAGCCAGGTTGTGTTGGAGGCCGCTGGGTTTCAGACTTGGTCCTTGCTGTCACATCTCAGTGCTGAGAAGATTTTACCTCTGACTTCACCTGGGATGGGCTCAAGGATTTCATTATTAAGCATCCACTCCTTCTGCTTTACTGAAAATGTGTGCAAAGATTGAACATGATGAGGATTTTATATCCAAGGGACTGATATTTTGGATGGGCTAAGAAGTGGGAGCACATTTCTCTCTCTGGAGAGTGAGGCAGGCTGGCTCTGCCTCGGCTCTGCCTCCTCTGTGCTGGCCAGGACCACGGGGCAGAACAGAAAATGGTATCACAACCACCATGGCTTTTGGGATTTATTCCTCTGCTTTCCCCACAGACCCCTTCAACTCAAACTCCAATCCAAAACAAGTTTATCAAGCATCATCTCCAGAATATCCATCAGCATCCAGGCATTGTGTGAGAAATGACTTGTCGGGCAAAACTACAGCTGGCATCGCCCGTTCCGATCCATCTCCTGTCAGCACTCATACCCCTGTTGACAAACTGAATTTCACCTTGATTTCTTCTTCCAGATAACACAGATTAACTGGGAGCTGTGTCATTTTTCTGTTTGCTTTGGAGGCTTGAAGAAGGAGTGATGTGACAGAGGAGATAGAGATGTTGTCTGAGGAAATCCTGCCCGCCTGGTCAGCGACTCAGACCAGAGCTTTGCTGAGACACCAGAGGTACCAGAAGCTTCTGCAGGACTTTGGGCACAGCAAATCCAAACACTTGTGCCATTGTGCTGCTTTAATGCTGTTTTCAAGCCTCCCAACAGCACCTCCTCCAGGTTCACTCTCTCCACCCTCCCACACCCAGCATGGGATGGTTGGCTGAGATATTTCTGGGAGTGACTCTCAGGAGGTCCCTGGGCATCTCAGTGTCCTTGTGAGCAAGGCAAGGACAGCCAGCCCCAGCTCAGGCAGGCAAGAGCAGCACTGGTGGCTTCACATCCCGGAACAAAGCCATTTGTACTGTGCCAAGCTCAGATGTATTGCTGTGTGTGCACTCACCAGCGAGCAGAGATCATTCCCCCTCACTCTATCCAGAGAAAGAGACATAAGGAATGCAGGCTCTGATGAGATAAATGGTTATTATGAGGTATAGACATTTTTAATTAGCTTCTGCAGACACTACCACACTGCTAATGAGCCCTTGCCAAGTTTCCTGTGATTTCTCTTTACTTTTTGTAACTCTGTAATAGTAACAATAGAATCATTTTCGCTAATAACCATGATAAAACCCAGATAATCCCTCTATAACTCCGGCATAAGCTTCGTGTAATTAAATCAGTTGGTGAAATATTTTTGGTCTGAGGGATGGAGGAATGCAGCACAGCTCTGCTACTCCATGGAGAGAATTCCCCACATCCTCCTGCCCCCAAACAGTGTAAATCTGTATAAGATTTCTGAAGTACAAGACTGGAATAGGTTTTTAAATGTAAATGGTTGTGTTTGGATCTCCAGCTACCCCATTGTTGCCAAAGCAGAGGCCAGAATTTGACCAAAGCAGTGAATTTGGTCCTGAGGGAAGAGCCTGACCTGTGCTGGGTGGGCTGGAGAGCAGGAGGTCCCAAAGCAGGGAGCAATTCCCAGATGTGTGGGGAGGTGTGAGAAGTGATGAGGGAAAGGGACCTCACAGGAGCCCTGCTCTCATCTGTGCTTTGGGAGAAGGGGGAGTGTTCCTCAACATTGCTGACAAATGCATTTTAGACAAATATCTGGCAGCCCCTAGGAAGAGCTGATGCAGCTGCTCATCTTCCACTGCCCTGCTCTGATTGATGTACCCCAGGTAGTCATACCTGCTTATTCTTTCCTGCTTTTTCTTTCAGTTGCTAGACAAGTTTCTTCTATAATTACTCCTCTTTTAAGCATTTCTCATGCAAAAGTACACACACAATGCACAGGAACAGCCTCTCTGCACTCAGGTTGTGTGAATAATCACAGACCTGCTGCCCTCCCTCCAGGAGCCTGGGGATGGGGAAGCCTTTTGTGGTGCTGCCTTTAGATGAGGATCTTGCTTCCTATTTTCCTGACTCATCTTTGAGCCCATAGAGTTTATTGGAAGGCTGAAGAAACCCTGGGCAGAGAAAAGCAGCAGCCTCCCACAGCTCTGCCACAGGCCAATTCCTGCCAGGATCTCTGAGCAGAGCTTTGGAAGGCAGAGCCATCCCAGACAGTCCTGCCATAGTGCCTCATCCCACAATATCACAGTTAAAGGAAATGGGGAGAAAACAGAGGGGAGTGAGCTTCCAAAACCTCCATCCCACATTTCCTGGGCAGAAATCAATGCTTCAGCATGGCCAGGCAATGGGGACAGTGCACTTGTGAAACTGAGGAAGGTGAACTTGTGAAACAAACCTGATTTCACTCACTGGAGCCTCACGTGTTCCCAGCCATCAAAATGTGTGCAGAGGTGGCTCAGGGCTATTTGTGGTGACACAGAGGCCAGGGGGTTCTGGCTGCTGCCTCCTCCTTGTACTCCCCAGGGGCCAGTGACCTTCTGCTGGGTTTTCAATGAGCATTTTGTACCCATTAGGTGCTGACAGTGATTGGGATGTTTTGTCTCTCCACCTACTCCTACACCTCCACACGAGTCATTAAGCAACATTTCAACTCCTCTGCTTTGTGTCTCTGTCCCCTGTCACCTGTAATGGCTTCATTCATCAGCGTCCCCTTGTTTTGGCTGTGTTGTAGTGGTTTTTGTGGTCTGAGATGGACCAATCTCCATGGCCTGCCAGCACAAGGCAGTCATTCTTTCACACCTTCTTCTTCCAGCTTTTCTTCTCTGCTGGCTGCTCCCACACCCAGAATTTCCTTTCTCTGCTGTGACCTTCTCACCTCTGAGCATGTTTCTTGTACCTTGGCTTTAATAACTGACCACAAAAAGAACTGTAGGTATTTTGGGGAGTTTGTTCACCCTTTTAAGGGAAGGACTACGGAAAGGATGTTTATGTAGGAGACAGTGAAATGTGTTGTGAAATGGATACAGTGCCCTGAGAATGAAATTCCATTAAGAGACAGGAAAATTCTAACCTCACCAGAAATCTCTGACAGTGTTTGGACGTGCTCTGCTTGGTAGAGCATCCAGATTTTACTGTTTGCAGATTGGGCTCTCAGCTGAACCAGGTGCTGAACAAGTGCTTTCCACAGGTCACCGTGTCCAACTTTATTCTGAACAGCTCCAGCCCGAGGCCAAATTCACTCCTGAAATAAATGGGCTCATGTCCCTCAGAGATGCCCTGGCGTGGTCATCTCCTGAGCAGCCTGAGGGGTCTCTCAGCAGGGTGGCCCCGTGCAGGGTTAGTGCCTTTCTGCTCCAGTTCGTGCCCCAGCTG